>VZTX01013913.1:0-366262 GCA_013400915.1 Pardalotus punctatus
TATGGAAATAAGCGTGCGCGCTGGCTGCGTGGGTGTTAACACGCGGGGACGGGGGGGGACCGGGCCCCGCCGCGGGCACCCGCGCCCGGCTCCGCTCGGGTCCGTGGGTGGCGGTGCCGGGGCAGCGGCGGTGCCGGGGCTCCCCGCGCCGCTCCGCTGTCGTGGAGAAAGAGGGGGGGAAAACCCCAGCCTAGCGATGAAACTCTGCTCTCCTGGGCAGTCCTCTGTCAGCGGGGTGGCTGGCAGGCAGTGAAACTTCAAGAAAATTTCGTTTACAAACACAGAGAATTAAGAAGTGGGTGGCCGCTTGAGCCACCGGTTTATTTTTTATTTTTTTAAACGAAACTGGGTTTACTTCAGATTTTCCCGTATCTAGGTGACCTTTTGGTTGCAGGGATACCAGGTACCATTTGATTTTTTATTTGGCTGTTGCTGCGAGACTGGTTTCATGCCTGATTGATCGGAGACTTGTGCTGCGGAGGGCTGTGTTTGTTGATATGTTTGGGGTGAAATTCACAGCTCTCAGTGTCTCAGTAGTTCGTGGGGGAGGGAGTCTGGAGAAGCTGCTGTGCTCACAGTGTATCTTCCTTTGTAAAGTATCAGGTAGAGACGATCTTGGTTCCAGTATGTAACACTCCTGAGCTTTAGTTGTGGAGGTCCATGGATGTTTTAGCCCGCAGTCTGATTTGATTAGTAAAAGTTAGTAAAAAGGCATGTCTGTGCAGTAGGTGAAGTGTGGATTCCATGGATAAACATGCTAGTCAAGTTGTAATAAGTTCTGCTTAAGAGAGCAGAACCAAACCTTGATGCTACCAGTAACCCCTGAGATGATTAATTTGGTTCTGGTATCCACTGAGGCACTTGGAGGTGATACAAGCCAGCACTCCCAAAAAATCAGTTTGCTGCTGCATTCTCCCTAATTTATATCTGTCGTTTTAAACACAACTTGTATCAGGCCACATATAATCTGTGCTGATTTTTGATTCTCTCGTATATATTTACCAGCCTTTGCAAGTGCAGGATCAGGGTATTTTCTAATTTCTTTTCCTTTGTGTGACCCAGATTTTTATTCACTGAAGTTTTAGAGTATCCTCACCTATTGATTATATACGACTTGAATTTTACTGCCGTGGGAGAAGTTGCTACAAAGCTCAAACACTGGTGTTATATTAGGCCTGTAACAGAAATTTCCTGGTATGCAGTGGTTCTGCTGGTGTTTCTGAGGGTTAAAATTAACTTACATCCTAATTTTATGCCTTAACTAAGTTTCCTGGTTTTCAGAAATGCGGGTCACTCACAGCTGCAATTGATTTCTCTAGGAATTAGCCTTGCTCAGCAGTTAAATCAGGGGTAGCTGATTATCTGGGGGTGACTTTATGTGGAATTAGGCACTTCTTTCTGAAAACTTTTAGACTATAGGAATGTGATTTGATATACATGATGATGTGAGACACATAATTCTAGGTTCTAATAAAATTTGTGCTTGAGGGGAATTTAGGCATAGAGCTGTAGTTCCAGCTAAATAAGGGCAAAGAAGTATTCAAGTAATTAATTTTAAGGTTTTTTGTTCTGTTTTTATAATTTTACTTAAAATAGCATAGTTAAGTAGTGTTAAGTAAAAGAGTTAAACACTACATTAACTATTGGAATATGAATACATTCTGAAAGGAAAAAAAAATTGCATAATATTGATATTATAACTGTTGGCACTTGAGTTTCTGCAGTTTTAATGATGCTATGAGCCAAATCCTTTAAAAATTTTAAATTGTTACTTATATGTAGTTTTCAGACTATTGGAGACTAGATCATGCATTCTGCTCCCTACCTTGAGAGAGCGGCATGTGGGATGGGAGGGGTTTTTTTAGGGTCCATTTTAGAAGAAGGTTTACTTTTCTTTGCGTATTCCTCATGTTGGCTGCCATGAAAGTTTGCAGAGTTGGCAGAATTATGGATCGCTTTAATAGCCATGTATTCCTACTAGTCTGATCTCCTTCCTCTGTGGCAGAAGTGTTTCCCATTGAGCTTCTGTCCTACTTCTCACGCCTTCATGTCTCCTTGGGAGGTTGTACAAGAAGTTTGTATAGCTGGGAAAGGGCAAGTCAGCTCCCTCAGAACCACTGGTTCCTTCTAAAGCATCCTGTGTTACCCTGGATGGTGAGGATGATGAAGAGAAACACCCTTGCTTTGCTGTCCTTCTAGTGTGACAGTGGAAGGTCCTTGGAGGAGCAGAGCTGTCATGAGCAATTTCCAGAGGGTTTGCATCCTGCCCACCACCAGCATGTCCTTTCAGGACCTCTGTGGACCCCCTCCTTCCTTATTCCCCCTTCCCTTTTTCCTTCCAGGTCCTTAGATGAGGGACAACCCCTGATGCAGCTGGCACTGGCCATGGGGCTGTGGCCAGCGGGGGTGAGCAGTTGTGCTGATGCTGCCAAGCCATTCCTTTTGGGGCAGGGCTGGGAGCAATAATTTGGGTGTTTCCCAGCTGCTGAGCTGTTTTCTCCCTGAACCCATAGGGCTGTCATATCCATGAGACCTTTTCGCTTGGTTTGATTGAAATTGGACAAATGGTTGAGAGATGATGGATGGGGCAGGGAAATGGGACTGGCAGGCAGAGAGAGAGGAGGATAGACAGAGAGAGCGGATATGCCTTGTTTCCTTAGGAAATTAGGAAATTTCCTTAGGAAGTCACACTGTCCTGTCATTAATTTTACTTTTTTGTATATGTCTTTGCTAGTTATGGAGACAAAAGGATACCACAGCTACCCAGAAGGCTTAGATATGGAGAGACGGTGGGGTCAAGTTTCTCAGTCTGTGGAGTATTCTTCCATAGGTGCTGGAGAGCAGACTGATGACAGTAACTACATGGAGATTGTAAACGTAAGCTGCGCCGCCGGTACTTTCGCGAACAGCAGCGCTCAAGGAAATGGCAAAGAAAAACCTGAGCTACTCTCCTGCCTGCAGCAAGACAACAGCCAGCCTGGTCTTCTGCCCTCTGACATCAAAACTGAAACAGAGTCCAAGGAGCTGTCAGCAACGGTGGCCGAATCCATGGGCTTATATATGGATTCGATACGAGACGCCGATTATCACTATGATCAGCAGAACCAGGGGAGCCCGGGAAAGATCTACCAGAATGTGGAGCAGCTGGTGAAGCTCTACAAGGAGAATGGCCATTGCTCCTCTCCCCTCCACAGCGCCAGCAGGCCCTTGAGGTCTTTGATGTCGGACTCTGGGAGCGCTATGAACGGTGGTGCCATGCACACGATTGTCAAAAGCCCTATCATGTGTCAAGAGAAGAGCCCCTCGGGCTGCAGCCCTCAGAACTTGGCCTCTTCAGTATGTAGTCCTGCGGGAGTTAACTCCGTGTCCTCGACTACCGCTAATTTTGGGAATTTTGCCATGCACAGCCCCATCGGGCAGGGAACCCCTCTGTCACGCTCGCCAAACGTTGAGAACCGGGGCTCCATGTTGCACAGCCCTGCACACGTCAGCAACGTCGGCTCTCCGCTTTCCAGCCCTATCAGTAGCATGAAGTCGCCGATTTCCAGTCCTCCCAGTCACTGCAGCGTGAAATCTCCTGTCTCGAGTCCCAGTAATATCACTATGCGATCTTCTGTGTCCAGTCCTGCAAACCTGAACTCCAGGAGCTCCATTGCCAGCCCTTCCAATGCCAATAATAGGTCCACTCGTTCTAGTCCAGCGGTTAGCACTGTGGGATCATCCATCTGTAGCCCTGTAAACAATTCCATAGGGTTCCCGCCTTCCGGCACGCCAGCTGGACCTAGCAGAAGCCAAGATACCGTTCCTAGTCCAGAAACAAAAGACAAGGGTGCTCAAGAGCTCACATTTCCTAAGATGGAGGAAATGGAGAACGCCATCTCCAACAACAGCCAGATGAACCTTGTTCAGTTCATAAAGCCCGAGCCAGACGGGTCATTCGGCAGCGCCTGCATCGGTGACAGCAGCAGCAAAATAAACTCTGATTCCCCCTTTTCTGTACCAGTGAAGCAAGAGTCAGCCAAACATCCTTGTTCTGGTGCCTCCTTTAAAGGGAATCAAACAGTAAATCCTTTCCCATTTACAGATGGCTCGTATTTTTCTTTTATGGATGACAAAGACTATTACTCTCTTTCTGGGATTTTAGGACCACCTGTTTCTTCATTTGATGGAAATTGTGAGGGTAGCGGTTTTCCAAATCCAGGCCTGCGTGTGGGGATTAAGCAGGAGCCTGATGATGGCAGCTATTACCAAGAAAACAGTATACCATCCTCTGCCATTGTGGGTGTAAATTCAGGTGGACAGTCATTTCACTACAGGATCGGTGCCCAGGGCACGATATCCTTGTCGCGGCCGGTTGCTCGAGAGCAGACATTTCAGCACTTGAGCTCCTTCCCTGCTGTCAGCACACTCGTGGAGACCTGGAAGTCACATTCAGAGTTGGCATCCAGAAGAAGTGATGGGTATCCAGTTCTAGAGTACATTCCAGAAAACGTGTCCAGGTGAGCTGGCAAATTACTGCTTTTTTTTGTTTGTTTGTTTTTTGTCTCCTCATTTTTTGCTTTCTCCCCCAGCATTAAACAAACAAGGCATGAATTAAAATGAGGACCAGGGTGGTATTTCTCAGTTTGATGCGTAATTCTTTGTTTGAATTTCAGTTATTATTAGATTTGTTGCTGTGTTGCTGTATTTTACTCTACCTTTAATAAAAACAAAGTGCTGGCTTTAATATTTAAGAAGAACATATTCTGTTGTTATTAGGTTTGAAGGTATAGCTTTAGTATGTTTATGAGCTCTTGCTACTACGAATGTTGTTTTTCCCATAATGAGAGCTTAGTAAAATTGCTCTCTTGTGTCCTATAATGGTTATTCTTTCTTAGCTAGTGCTTGAATGTGTTGTACCTCAGATAAAAAGTTGAGATGAGCATAAGAAAATGATAGTGTCAGGAATCTGTTTTTGTGAAGAAGTATGTTTCTGTGTCTGTGCTGGACTTTAACTGGTTAAGTTTAAAAAACTAAACGTTACAAGCCTGTGGCAACATATTATTTCTGTATTTTAACTGTAGGAACATTTGGTTTGTATATATAGAAAAATGCCTCCAGAAGGAGGAGGGCTGTTAAAATTTGATGCATTTGAAAGGGAGAAAATGGATAAACTGATCTCCTCACTTTTGGTGGAAGAGAAATAAGCAAGTGTCATCTGAATTTGGGTTTCTTGGCTGATCCGTGGCAGCACGTCCTTCTTCAAGCAGGTGTCCATGTATCTTGTGAGGCATGCTTACTTTCCTAAACCATCTCGTTTCAGAATCAATAGAGCAAGTTATGAAGCATCTCTGACAGCATGACTGAGTCAGGGTGGTTGCATAGTCTCTCCATGTATCCAGCAGGCTCACCAAAGGCTTGTGCTAAAGCTCAAATAGCCAGTAACAGATTGGCATTTACCTTTCTCAAGTATTTTTTTTGCTCATCACGAGCTACGCAGCTGCCCTCAGTGAATGAAGCATCTGCCTTATTCTTGGAGTGGGGTGAGGAGGATGCGTGGTGTTTTCCATATTTGTATGATACTACAGATTTCTGAAAATAGTGTTACAGTGAAAAAATATCTAAAATAATGGTGCTTTTCAGGAGTGAAATCAGCCTATCTACCCATAAGGAAAAAAAGGAGACTTTAACTCTTCCAATTTTATTCACAATCCTGTCCAGCACCACTAAAATCTCCTTATTTTGTAGGCCATACTTTACTTTTTCTTTGGCCATTTCCAATATGGTCTTGAAAAATAATGCCCTTTTTCATATACTCGACTTGAAAGGGATGTATGCCATCATCATGCTGAACTTCACATGTAGCTGGATATTTGTTATCATCCAGTCTTGGCTTAAATGTACTTTCTTGGATTAAGGAAGGAGGAGTTACTGTTTTCTAGTTATTTTACCTGATGAAATTTTCATAAAATGCATTATTTATATGGTGAGAAAAGTTTAGCAGAAGACTGATAGAATGCCTGAATATAAAGACCCGTTATTTTACTGTCTTTGTGGCTGTTGCTTGGGCAGGTAGCTCCTGCCCGCTGTGAGAGCTCTTGTGCGACTGAATACTTGTGCTGAGTCAAGGCTGTCATCCATTGCAGGGGCAGGCACAATAAGTGGGGAAATGCAGGTAGGAGCATGGTTGCCATCAATAATTTTGTTTGGAGTGACAGTTTCTTCTAAGGCTTTTAAAGAAGTCTTTCTGATCTGACATCAGTCCATGGTAGCTCTAGACCAGTGAGTGGATAATCTGTGTAATCAGACTTGATGTTGACATAGGCTGGGTGCACTTTCCTGTCTTTGTTCTCCAAGCTGGTATCTCTGTGGGATATGCAGGTGAGTGTAGCTGCTACTTTGCAGGGTTGAAATCCTGAAATGTTTAGAGCTCAGAGCTCTTACGTGTGGAATTCTCTTCAGGTGATGGAGATCTGCAGGGTTGCGACACTTCAGGCATCCTGATCTGTACTCCAGATTAGGACATGTGTCATCATTTCAAATCTCCTAACTCAACCCCATTATTTAACTAAATGTTGCTCTTAATCTGCTTGGTGATGGCTCTGTGCCAACAGGTGCAGCCAGGGACCTGTGCAAAGCCCTTAAATTTTCAAGGTAAATTCGTGTAGAGATCGTTTTAGCAGTGCAGATTTGAGTGCAGAGGTGCCTGCTGAGATATTTGTCTGCTGGTGAGACAAGTCACAAAGACTCAACATAAGATGTCACACACGTAAAAGCTCAGTCTTGCTATTGAATCTCAGACTGATCTTTATTTTTCTCTTCATTTCTGTGCTGTCTTGCAGCTAGAACAGAGGAAATCATGCTCAAGTTAGTTGGTACTCTGAAGTGTTGTAATAAAACACACATAGCTTTAAACCGTGCCAGACCCAACATCCCAAGGTTGGTTTCAGCTGTCCCATATCCATGTGGTATGGGGATTGCAAAATATCTCTTCCTTCGTGTCATCAGAACAGCAGCATCACACCTCTGTCCTCTACATCTAAANGCTGCAAGCATAGAATAAGGTGAAGGTCAAAAATAGGCTACATGGTTCTCTAAAGTCAGTAGATGACCAGCATGGAATATGTCTTGTTTTAGCAGCATTATTTTCTGAATCCTGATGTCATACCCTTTCGGAACTGCTTCAGACTTGCAGCTTACATGGTGAAAAGGAGTGGGTGGCCAAAAGCAAATGACTTTGACTTTTCACATTGATAATGAATCTTTAGAATATTAGTGTAGTTTTGTTTTTTTTTCATCTTAGAGTGTTCCCTTTCTTGAATCAGTTATACTTGGTGGTAATATCTAATAACCATAGTTGAGGCATTTAAAATGTCTTGCTACCTTGCAGACTGTGCCAAGCACCCACTGCCAACTAGAACATTTCTCTTTTTCTCCTTCAGTTACTTTTATTAGATGTACACAGTTATGGTTCTTTTTAAGTTAGTTGGTAGTAACTTTTTTATAATATTGCAGCTTGTGGTGTTTGGGGAATGAGAGCCTCTTAAGCAAAACCCAATTCCATTATTCCCTTTTAAATATTTTTCTTCTGCTAGTATGCATGCAGAACATGCCTTTGTTTTTGAAAGATTTTACATGTGTAATTTTTAATAAAGGGTGAATCATACTTGTCTGTCTGTGTGTATAGGTTCCTCCCTCCATGAATGGCATTTCTAAGAAATACTGGTTTCTAAACTAAATAATAGCTAAGTGGGCTTGAAAAAGAAAGGATGTGCCATTGTGTGATGTCATTGATGAAAACCTACACTAAGAATCTAGATAAGATTTCCCTTTAATGGGATCAGTGCTCATCTGAATTGGGGTGCTCGCCTAAGCCCCATGATCATGCCAATTATGTGACTTTCAAAATGGCCTAGGAAAATGTCATGGATGCTTAAAACAACAGTAAAAATTGAGGAGGATGACCTTTCTGCTGCATTAGCTCTTACCTAAAGCTTCTTCGGCAAATGTGCCTTTTCCCTCTAATTTCCATATTAACTTATGTATGTACACATACGGAAACAGAGGGCTGATACTCCTACTGTCATTTCTTCCTGGCAGTTCCACTGGTGCAATCCAGTGTGGGAAGAATTCAGAAAGTTTGATGTTCTGTTATTCAGAAAGTTTAGTGGTTTAATATGAATTGCATATGCTTATGTATAATAGTGTTTCAAGAAATTTTTGATCAGACATTGATAGTATTTTAGGGACTTATACCTATCTCTTCCTGAGTCATTCACATGTGTCAGACCCTGTTGAAAAAGGCCCCCAAAAAACCCCACCCCATCCAACCCAAAACCAGAAAGCAACCCAACAGCATGATTTTGAGTTACCTGTACCCTTTACTGGCTTGAATGAGTGATTCTGGTTAAAATCTGATTTCAGGCTATTGCAAGTGTTTTTGTAAATAAACTTTTATGTTAAATATTATCTAGAATAGTCACTTATCAGAATTATACCTGCCAGAAAGATAAAGGTCTGGTAAATATTATTTTTAGAATTTATGAATGGCCTTGACCTCTGTTTGCTGATGGACTTTATGAGAAAAGGACTGTGCTGTTAAAATATTCTCTATGCTTGGCAGGACTGTTTTCCCCTTTATCTTCCCAAAAATTTGCTGTGCAAACCTTTTTCATAAATGATTTTCTAATATCATAGACCATAGCNAACACACATAGCTTTAAACCGTGCCAGACCCAACATCCCAAGGTTGGTTTCAGCTGTCCCATATCCATGTGGTATGGGGATTGCAAAATATCTCTTCCTTCGTGTCATCAGAACAGCAGCATCACACCTCTGTCCTCTACATCTAAACCAGATCCTTGCTATTTCCAGTCAGTATTTTTTTCTGATGTGCCAACCCTATCAGGCATCACACATTTGGCAGACTTTTACAGCATGTGATTAACCCTTCAAAGTTTGCAGTATTTTAGTTTCTGGTATTCTAAGTCTTCACCCTTCNAATCTTTAGAATATTAGTGTAGTTTTGTTTTTTTTTCATCTTAGAGTGTTCCCTTTCTTGAATCAGTTATACTTGGTGGTAATATCTAATAACCATAGTTGAGGCATTTAAAATGTCTTGCTACCTTGCAGACTGTGCCAAGCACCCACTGCCAACTAGAACATTTCTCTTTTTCTCCTTCAGTTACTTTTATTAGATGTACACAGTTATGGTTCTTTTTAAGTTAGTTGGTAGTAACTTTTTTATAATATTGCAGCTTGTGGTGTTTGGGGAATGAGAGCCTCTTAAGCAAAACCCAATTCCCTTATTCCCTTTTAAATATTTTTCTTCTGCTAGTATGCATGCAGAACATGCCTTTGTTTTTGAAAGATTTTACATGTGTAATTTTTAATAAAGGGTGAATCATACTTGTCTGTCTGTGTGTATAGGTTCCTCCCTCCATGAATGGCATTTCTAAGAAATACTGGTTTCTAAACTAAATAATAGCTAAGTGGGCTTGAAAAAGAAAGGATGTGCCATTGTGTGATGTCATTGATGAAAACCTACACTAAGAATCTAGATAAGATTTCCCTTTAATGGGATCAGTGCTCATCTGAATTGGGGTGCTCGCCTAAGCCCCATGATCATGCCAATTATGTGACTTTCAAAATGGCCTAGGAAAATGTCATGGATGCTTAAAACAACAGTAAAAATTGAGGAGGATGACCTTTCTGCTGCATTAGCTCTTACCTAAAGCTTCTTCGGCAAATGTGCCTTTTCCCTCTAATTTCCATATTAACTTATGTATGTACACATACGGAAACAGAGGGCTGATACTCCTACTGTCATTTCTTCCTGGCAGTTCCACTGGTGCAATCCAGTGTGGGAAGAATTCAGAAAGTTTGATGTTCTGTTATTCAGAAAGTTTAGTGGTTTAATATGAATTGCATATGCTTATGTATAATTGTGTTTCAAGAAATTTTTGATCAGACATTGATAGTATTTTAGGGACTTATACCTATCTCTTCCTGAGTCATTCACATGTGTCAGACCCTGTTGAAAAAGGCCCCCAAAAAACCCCACCCCATCCAACCCAAAACCAGAAAGCAACCCAACAGCATGATTTTGAGTTACCTGTACCCTTTACTGGCTTGAATGAGTGATTCTGGTTAAAATCTGATTTCAGGCTATTGCAAGTGTTTTTGTAAATAAACTTTTATGTTAAATATTATCTAGAATAGTCACTTATCAGAATTATACCTGCCAGAAAGATAAAGGTCTGGTAAATATTATTTTTAGAATTTATGAATGGCCTTGACCTCTGTTTGCTGATGGACTTTATGAGAAAAGGACTGTGCTGTTAAAATATTCTCTATGCTTGGCAGGACTGTTTTCCCCTTTATCTTCCCAAAAATTTGCTGTGCAAACCTTTTTCATAAATGATTTTCTAATATCATAGACCATAGCCTTAAATCTGTATTTCTCCTTTATTTCAATTTGAGAAGGTATATGTGTTTTTGTAGGTTCTTGTATAAGTTTGTGTGATGTTTGGGTTTGTTTTCTTTTTTTAGCAACTTTGGGTATGGTCTTGACACAACCGAGACCTCTGAATATTCTTTATTTCTGGCTAAAGAAATTAGAAGTCTGTATTAATATGTCAGACCAGGAGGCTGAAAGGTTCCCTTGGGCATAGCAACATGCATTGAACAGCCTCTTACTTTCTGCAGATTTCTTTGTTCTTATTTTGGTGAGGGTGCTGGGGTTTTGTACTGCTTTTTGTTGAGGAGCTCAAAGTCTCTATTAAGTATTTTCCCTTAAAATGTGACTGCAAATAATGCCTTATTTTCCCTTAAAATTATACACATCTGTTGACTCCTATGCTATGGCAGCGTGAAATGCACATTACTGGAATATTGTGTTCCATAAATGGGTGGTCTTCCACTTGTCAGTCTGGGTTCTGGTATCTAGGGCTCGGTTGTTTCTTTGTACGGGGTAAATAATGTCGTGTATTTCCAAAATGTTTCAATTGCTGGTTAATACCACTAACCTTTGCAGTGCTTGTCTATTGGAAATCAGTTTGCCATATTATATTCTGATAGTAGCTAATTGTTGTTATCTAGTTTTTGTATCACTTTTGGTGACATGTAATCTCACTATGATAATTTTCTTCTGATTTTTCTGAAAAATGAGAAGGTGGGGTCGGCTTCAGTGTGCAGATTTTAGCAAGCAGAAGAAATTTTGATTATGCGTTTTCCAACAGTATGGATCAGTCCATTTTCATGAGGACTGGAAGACACAGAAATATGCACTGTACAAAAATGTTCCCGTCCTATTTTATGGGAAACGTGTTGCAGCAAGGCAGACAAGTAGTGCTCAGGGATTGCTGCAGCAGATTCAGTGCTCATGCAGTACTCATGTTGTCTGCAGAGGGAGTAAATTGTTAAGTTGTGGTTCAATAACCTGGCCTTACTCAACCAGCACTTAACATTAATGGAGCTACAACCTGCTGTGAAGTGCTCTGCCCGGCTGAATCAGATTTCTAGGTACTTATTGGTGCTTTGCTGATCTCAGGCTAGAGCAGTGGCTGCTGTTGGGTGTCACTTGTGGCTGAACACTGTATTGTTTGCAGTGGTGATAATACTCTGTTGGGCCATGCCTTGTCGGCTGTGGTTTTGCCCTTTGGTTGGGTGTGTTGTGTGTGAGAGCCAGGTCAGGTTCCTGATCCAGTTCACTCTAAAAAACCAACAGGACAGTGAAACTTGGTGAGCCGTATGATGTGATATGGACACAAGAACATACTGAAGGGATGGAAAGGCAACGGAGCCTATGAAATATCCCAAGTCTTTCTGGGCTATTTATCTTTCTGCTAGAAGATAATGCATTGTCAAGCTATAATCCCAACACCGGTATTCTCAGGATATAGTTTTAAAAAGCGTTTTCTCTTCTTTAGTTGTATGTATAAGGTCTTTGAACAGAGTTGTAGGAGATGGAGTTAATAATGGACTTGTTTTGACCAAAACTTCTTGGAGAACAATGGAGTGCTGTGATTTGAGATTTGAGATCTCAGAGGTCAGAAAATACCACAGTTAAGGATGAATATAGAACCGTAACTTGTTCTCTGGCAAATGTGTCTTAAAATATGGCTGTCTAAGAGTGATAAAAATGGTCCAACGAGGAAACTAAAAAGAGTGTGTGAAAAACAGGTATTAAATCCATCTAAGTTTAGTACTTTTATCAGTTTTCACATGCAGCTGGTTGCTACACAGTGCCTGGTGCTCAGCATATGAATTACTTCGGTTGCAGTCTCCTCTGAGTTAGAGATCTGTGGAGAGAAAAAAAAGCAGCAGTATTTTCATCGGGTGCAATGGACCAGGTTCTTGCAGTGTTATTGGGCACGTCTGAATGCACCCTAAACAGAGCATGGCATGATTTGACTGCTCACTGTGCCCTCCTTGTATAACCTGCAGCGGAAGGTCACTGTCTGGTGGGCCCTCTGACAGCCCTCTCCTGCTGGAGCCACCTTGGCTTTGTTGCTGGAGGAGTCAGGCTGACCTTGGAGGAAGGCATACTTTTTTGGCTTACTGTGCAGGGGAAGGGCTCACTGGCCAGGAAGTCCCTGTTTTATCCATGCCAGCAATTCCCAGTGTAGCCTGCTCCAGCACCACTGCCGGCAGGAGGGGCAGCAGCATCTCCCCCTCTCTGTGGGGCTTGCACGGGAGGAGGCACTCCCTCCTTTGACTTGGAAGCAGGATTTCTGGGCATCCATGTCTTTTTCTTCAGGGACCCCGGAATTTTACAAAAACCTTGAGGGTTGGTTTACTTTCAGGGCAAAGTTTTCAAATTGTCTCTTTGAATGGAAAGCTTTGTGACCTTGTTTGGGGCTGTGGAGGTTTTTTTTGTTTGGTTGGGTTTTTTTGTTTGTTTTTGTTTTGTTTTGCAGCTGAGGTTTATTAATGTGGTTTACCAGAGCTTAACAGTGTGTTTTCTGCAAGGAAGTGATCTGGGGGGTTCTCTTTCTCCATTTTGCTGAAATTGGCGTTGAAGGATTTAAAACACAGAGAACAGCACCACCACCCCATAATCCCCAGAAACCCTCTCCCAAAACAACAACAACAACAAAAAAAAGTGCAGAAAACCAAATCCATGCTGTTCATTCTGCATTCTTAAAAGTATAAGTAACACTGGTTGTATCTATACGGTATGTGGATAAGTATTTTTGCAAGATGCCATTTCCTTACTGTATTATCGTTTAGCAGAAGTTCCCACATTGCTGGTAGATCACAAAAGAACTTGAATTTTATTTATTTATCTTAAACAGTGAATTAATCACCTGCAATTACATTAGAATTTGTTGTTAGCTGGTTGCTAAATTACATTTATCCAAATCTGCGATCTCTGAGCTGCGTATTGGCTTCATGAACAAACTGATAGCTTAAATTTCATGTTTGGAGGTAGGGTTACTTGGAGTTAATATAGCACGTTATTTTTTCAAACGGAGAGAAAAAAAAAAATTGTTTAGAACCTCTGAGCAGAAACAGAATCTAGTATTTGTGGATAATATGCAAAATGGCTTATAGGAATTTGTACGCTCCCCTAAGATGCATGGGTATGCTGCTGATTGTGGTTGGTGATAATAATAGATCAAAGAGTTACAGCCCTGAGGTTAAAAAGCAAATTTCAGACTAATTGCTGAATGTTTCTGACAATTTTTTTATCACTTTACTCATTCCCATCCTTTCTCCTAAACAATACTTTCTGCTTGCATCTGGAGGTGAAATAACTTTTTTGAATGAGCTTTCAGGCTAAAATTTGGACTGAATACATGAGTCTTTTCCATTGTGCTTTTTGTTCCATGTCTGCTTTTGAGAGGTATTACCCTAAGCTTCTAAAAGTGGCAGCATTATAAACCAATTCTGTAGCAGTTAGGTTTTTGGAAAGAAAAAAGGAATTAAAAAATCTTACCATCTTTAATAATGTTTTCTGAGTCTTTTGAATTTGTGAGAATATCTTACTTCCTTATTTTTGTGTGTGTATTACTGTTTTGGGTGCCTGTTCAGTCTTAAGTCTGCAAAACAAAGCAGTATTTTACAGGTTTATTTTGGGCAGTGTAATCTATCAGTGGTCTGAGAACTTTTAATCGGGGGGCAGAATTGGGAATTAAGTAGTTTGTCCTGACCAGGATTTTGTCTGTCTCAGCTGCCGAAATGTAGGGTCTCGCTAGCATTTTTGGCAGTGCTTTTCTGGATACTGTGTTTTGCTAAGATGGCAGTGCAGTCCTGGAAAACCTGTTGCTACTGAATTTCTTTGCCTTGAATTTCTTTTGTTGACGAGCTCTCCTCCTGTACATGCCTCAGAGGGTCGCCATGGCTCATGGGAGCTGTCCCAGACTTGGCTTGGGATTGCCCCGTGGAGATGGCAGCGGTAACCGATCCAAGCAGTGCTCTGCTTAATAAATTTCCACGTCGTGTTTTGCTTCTGGGTGGCAGATCCAGGCCATGCAGGGAAGGGACAGGCACTGAGGGTGGCTGGGCTGAGCCAGGCCCGTGGCTGCTGTGCCAGTGCTGCCCGCGCCCCGCATCCCCGCGGCTTGCGCAAGGAGCCGTGTCCGTGTACCCTGGCAGTGCGTCACCTGCCGTGTCCTTATGGACACCTGTGCTCCCCAAGCCCTCTGCAAACGTGGTTTCGCAACTGGCGAGCCCCGGTTTACTCTGGCAGCGTCTCACCTTGGAAAATCAATTGTGTTCGTGCCTTTAGCTCTCCCTTAGTGCTGCTGCAGGGCAGAGAGTGGGGAGGGGACTCTGCTCGCTGTTATAGAATGTGTTGGGTTGGGAAGGGACGTCAAAGATCATCAAGTTCCAGCCCCCTGCCATGGGCAAAGGCAGCTTCCGCTAGGCAAGGCTGCTCAGAGCCCCATCCAACCCGGCCTTGAGCATTTCCAGGGATGGGGCATCCACAGCTGCTCTGGGCAACCTGTGCCAGTGCCTCGCCACCCTGACAGCAGGGAATTTTTTTTGTAATATCTAATCTAAATTACCCTCCTTCAGTTACAGTCATTACCCGTTGCCCTATTGCTGTGTGCCCTTGTAAAAAGTCCCTCTCCAGCCTTTTGCAGGTGATTCACCATATTCCCCAGTCAAACACCGCCTCTTGTCTGACAGGAGCAGTGCTGGAGGTGGGATGTGGTCTCCTAGTCGAGTTTCGTCAAGGTCACTGCCCTCAGACTAGGAGCAGGAAAGGGATTGCTGCTGGAAGTGCCATAAGGTTGGGGCATCACGACAGCAACCTTTCTTTTCCCTCAGGAGGCGTGAGTTCAAATATGAGCCTCTCCAAAAGGTCGGAGATCTCACTTTTAGCATTGCTGAAGACTTGTCTCTAGAAACCTGTCATGCACTTCAGCATTTTTGAAGACTGGAGTGCCAGGGACCTTGCAAATGAAGGTGGGTGGGAAATTTGCACAGTTTCCAGGCAGACTATCTGAGCTGTCAGCTTCATTATTTTAAACTAAATTAGATTTGTGCTAGAGAGTGCAGTATGTTAGAACGGTTAGAAAGCTCTTCCTCTAATGGTAGCTTCAGAGCTGCTTTGCTGGATATAACTGTGTTAACTTCCAAACTCATTTGGATAAATTAAAATAAAACAACTAAAACCTTGCACAGGTGTGGATCCTGTGATGTGGGAAAACTTCCTGAAAAAAAATCAGGAATTTCACTTGAAGACAATATAATTTAAAGTTTGCCATTTCTAAGGCTCAGGGTCTGTTATTTTTTATTGTTTGGTAGAAACGGAACATGTCGTCATTTCTGGCCAGGGGATGCACACTTCTGGACCACTGCAGGTGGTCAGGAGTGCACTCCTGCAGCTCTCCTGGCACCCTGAGTCCAGCAGGGAGAGAGCATGATGCCCTTGGGGATGCTGCAGCAGAGGTCATTTTCCCCAATTTCCTAAGGATTGCCCCACAGCTCGTAGCCTGTTTGCTTGGATTTAGTGTACACCATGGGTTTGTTTTGTTATTTCCGTTTTAAATTTGTTTGGTTTCGAGAACAAAGGCTTTCTTACATTAATAATTTAAAACAAATATTGGCCAATAAATACTCCTTAAGGATTAGTAAAAGTTACTAAACATGACTGGCTTGTCAAAATTCTGCATTGAGCCTTTGCTGCAGACTGCCCTGCTGGAAAATCCATCAAGTAAACCCACATTGCTGCAGAATGAGCTCTACAAACCCTGCACGGCTTTACCATACTCTTCCTTCAGATATGCCGTGGCAAAAGACAATGATTCCAGTTGATACAATTAGGACTTTTAAATCCTCATTTTTAATCTGGATCCATGTAAACTATCTGGAAGATGAACAAAGTGTGGGGGGTTAGACATGTCAGCTTCTGTTCCGTGTATGGAAGTAAATGTTGGAACTGGTCCAGAGCTTTATGGCTGCTGCCAACTAATGACATAAGATAATGTTTCAGTGAAACAATGCACTTGATTTGCATTTGTTTCCCAACTAACCTTTCTGATTCTTCAGACTGCTTGGAATTTATGTTTCTGGAGATTTGACAGTAAAAAAAGGAGATTGGGCATTGAAAACTTTGAACGATTAGATATGCAGTAATGACAACTTCAGACTGTACACACGGATAATGAGATAAAGAATGGTTACTCTCTTCATATTAAACCCATTTGGTGGAAGAAGCAAAGAGGATTAATGTTTTGGATGGACATGTTATTTTAAAAAGGGAAAAAATCAGAGGAGCTAATGTATGTAGAAACAGAAGTGAAAAAAGTAAGTTGCTGATCTAGTTGTTTTTTTAATTTCTGTGATTAAAATTGCATCTATTATGGGTCTGCAAGTCGTCCTGCATTTCTTTTCTAACATAAACAGGAGTTAACTGTGTGCAGAAGGCTAATAACAGAGTTTGTAACGTTTTGTTAACATTTTTATTTGGATCAGAAATGTGCTTTAGAAGTGAATCTTCCCATTGCCACCATCTTCTGTCCTGTGGTTCACATCACTGAGCGGTCGAGGGCAGAACAACCAGATACTTCTGAGCTATCAGAGAATGCAAAAGCACTCCAGGAGGTACCCAGGGCATTCCAGCCTCGATTTCTGCCTGTGGGACCCCTTTGGAGCTGGTCTGAAGCACAATCCTTGTGTCAACTATAACTGGATGGTGGATCCTCAGGACTGACCACTCTTTTCGATAGGTCTCCTTTTATCCTGCCTGTAATGTAAGTGCTGCCTGTGTGTAATTGCATTTTCACCTGTTAGCTCAGGCATCTGTAATTGAGAAAAGATTCAGGGTTACAGGCAGAAGAAATTATTCCACAGAAAAATCAGAGGCACTGTTTTCAGCAGATGTGTTTGTTCGTAAGTTGTGACCAGAATGAGCAAAGTACCTACTTACTCATCCTTCACTGCAATCTAGAAATCCTAAAAAAAACTGAATTAAATCCTGGAAGTAGGAAATGAAACTGAAGTGACAAATAGGCTGCATCCTTTTTTTTCATTAAGTGAATTTCACTTCTTTTCAGCTAGATACAGATATTCTGATATTTATTAGAATGTTAATCTATAAAGGCAAACATAATTGTTTTTATTATAGGCAGCTGCCTTAAGTATCTACTAGCAGCTGTAACTTAGGCAAACTAATTTAACAACTTACAATTGTCATTTCAGGAAAAAAAACTACTTTGTGGATCAATAAATTCTGGTAAAGTAAACCTATTGATTTGCAGCTAATTGGATATTGTGGATGGCTGATAAAATTAATTTTAATATGAGGCTAACTGAGTTGACTAGGTGATGTATTAGTGGTTGTAAATGACTTACAGTCATTAGGGTTTATTTATAAGATATTTATAAGATAGCTACAGGAAAAAAGAGTTATTAACTATCTTAATTTCTAATGAATCAGCACTGTAATAGCAGGGTCCAGGTGACTTCTGAGCTCACAAGGGAACCATCATACTTTTCTTATTTTCATGCCCTCCATCCTGTGACAAACAAGGTACTCCATGTCCTCCACTAATTGTTCCATGTCCTTCCATGTGTATTAGCCCTTTCCATGATCTCAGGATGCTTCAGGTTCTGCTTGCTTCAGCACAAACACCTGATACTGTTCTTATTAAAAGAAAGCCTTACTAAGGTTGTAGCAAGGTCCATGTTCCTTCGCAGAAGCTGGGTTCTCCCTCTGCCAAGCTCATGGTCCAAGCTGGAATGCTTCAAGGCACAAGGGGAAGGCACCCCCAGCTGTTTTTGGTGGTAGTGGTGGGGGTCAGTAGGTGTTCATGGGGGCTTATTTGCCCCAGTGCTGGCAGCTTGAGCATTTATAGTTCTTTCTGAATTCTTCCTGAGGTACTTGAGGCTTTGAGCTTGCACTGGTCCAACTCCATAAGAAGAATTGCTGCTGGTTGGGATATATGTTGGCTTTTTTCCGTCATGCGGCATGCCCCAAACTCAGAGGTGATATTGATGTTGGCATGACTTAAATCAGTAATTTAATACAAATGAATGCAATTTTCATGCTGAGAGAAAAAAAATTACTCAGGACCAAATAGGAATGATTTTGGGATTGGGAATGTGGGGGAATAAGAAATACCTAATGGAAGAGAAGGATTACAGGAGCAAGGAGAATAGCAGGTATTGGCACAAGAAGATAAAAGCTCAGTATAGTGCACTAGGTCCTAGGAAATCTTGTGGTTTTGTCTGACATGACTAAAAATTAAGAATATTCAGCATCTCATCACTTAGGATTACAAAAAATAGCTTTGACTGATGTTACAGATATATTTAATGGAATCAGTTTGAAAGACAGCAGTAAATATACAAATGTTTACCATTTATTGATTTTGGTACAATCTAGGCTTTTTCTGATGTTTCACATGGGGAGATGAAGGTAGCCTGTATCTCTGTTCTAGACATGAGAGCTGATGGTAAAATTTGTTAAATCATCCACTGTTCACAAAAACATAAAAATAATATGCCACTTGTAGAAGGCTCTACATTAACCTTGTAGCTTTTTTTTTTTAAATTAAATTTACATAAAACCAAGGAAAGGAGCAGAACTTTGTACTGCTTGCAAAAATACTGTCCAAAATACCAATGCTGTTACAGGTCTCATAAGGTAACTACATATCCAACTCTTAATTGTATTTCTATATTACACCCGGTCTGTGCATTAGAAAAGTGAGATGTCAAGAGTAAATTTAGGTTGGGACTTCCCCGCCAAGTCCCCAGTGCTCCCACCAGTAGCTTAGTATGAATGAGTCTGTTTCTTTAAAGACTTGAAGTAAATATTGAGTAGGGTTTCCTAGCAACATTTGTAAGGTTAAGTAAAAATCAGACTTGCCAGGTGTTGCTTCCAGAGCACACTAGCCTTTCTATTTCAACATTTATGCTTTCAACACATTATCTGCTGTATGAAATGCTGAACAGAATCTGAAAGTAAATAGAAAATTTTGCAGGATCATATGTCCAAGGGCAAGTCAGCTGAAATATTATTCTTACTTTCGGACACAGTTTTTCTTTTGCTCTGTATTTGTACTGTACTTAAACTAGTGGGGACAAACCTTACTTGGCTTTTGCAAGCATTAGCTATAGATACGTGTGTGTGAATATTAAAAGTACAGTAATAAAAGCCACTGTTTAAGCCTGCTAAAAAAAAAGTTCTTATTTATTGTTGTTTTTTTCATAGTAAACAAAGTAGTTATGTGTGTATCCCAACTGGTCTCATGAGTTTGCAGGGGGCTGAAGTACAGGTGGTAGAATCTCTTGCAGAAATCCTGGTTTTTCTTCAGCTTTGATTTATAGTCACGGGAGAGAAGATCAGAATACTTTCTACAGTGACATAAAAGCAGAGGTTTCCTGTTATTTTAGTCTGCTTGGTAAATTGCTTGCCAGGGTCTCTCCTCAGGTGCTATGGGATGTGTATGAGGTGTGTGTGCCTGTGGTATACCTGTTTGTGAGTAACTTGGTTCCCCCTTGAGAAACACAGAAAGCTGGAATTTAGGTTAGCCCAGGATAGATAGATAGATATCGGAGGGGAGCAAGGAGTGGAAAAATTTGGTTGGCTGCTTCTAGCCCTAAGTTTTTGAGTCTATAAATAGAGTCTATCAGAATATTTCTGGTTAGTTCTGGGGAAAGTCAGCTGCTGTGCTGGGGATTGGCTGTGATCCCAGAATGAGGAGGGGAAGGAAAAAAAAAAAGAAAGGATGATAGGAGGCCTATTGAAAATCTACCAACAGACACCAGTGAAATCGAGAAATTGGAAGATGCTGTATTTGGGCTTCAGTTTATTTTTCTGCAGCCTGTGTCAGTGCTGGATGCTCTGCAGAGCGACTCTCTGTAGGCTGCTGTGAGTTTGAGTTAACCAAGCCCAGCAGGCAGGTGCAGCCCGCCAGGGTTCATAGTTCAGAAACCAGGACTAGAGCCTGATAGCAGGAATTAGCATGGGAGTGTAAGGAAGCAGCATATTACCCTCATTTCATGCGGCAGTGGTGAGCCTTAACAGCCTGCCTTCTCTCTGGGTTAGATGCATTGTATAAAGGGAAACGGAAAAATGAAACCAAAAGCTGATTGTAAGCTAATAAAATTAAGTTACTGTGTAAACTGTGACTTATTCAGATATACATAGAAAGGTCTTGCTGATAATTTAGAGTGCAAACTAGTTGAAGTTATTATGATACCAGAAATAGACATTTAAGGGAGTCATGATGAGATTTGCAAACAGTTGAGATGCTTTCTAGGAAATGTAAATGATACACTCAAAAAATATTTTGAGTTGAGATTCAAACACAATGTACTACTAGAGTATAAATAGCTAGTAAGTTTTAAAAAAACCAGTCTTTTTAGAAGGTTCTTTAGTAACAGTAATAGATAACCTTTCAGCAAAACTCCTTCTACCCTCCCTGCCCCCAGCCCTGTAACCACAGAAGGGTGATCCTTCATACTGTAAGTGCAAAAAGTAGCTTTGGTCAAATAAACAGCATTATATAGGTAAGCTGAACCAGAGTTCTCAGAGGAGCATTTATTCACATGTCAGGGTTCATAGGAGCTGAAATTATCTGAGCAATAAATGAGCTTTTCCAGTGCCGAATTAATCCCAGAAAAGTCGGTGCTCATGTTGAAAATAAAAATGTTCATGACAACGGTTTTGCTACTCAGGCTTTGCTGGCAACTCATTTTTTCCTTCATCATTTTTCAGGAATTGGAGACATTGAATATTTATGGCAGGAGGAGAAGGGGTAGAGCAGTGTCAGTGTTTCCCCATAGGTGCATGCTGCCTTGGATGTCCATTCATATCATGTACCAGTAAGATGCTTGCTGCTTCCACATTTGCATAAACATTAGCTAAGAAGGGCCCACTCATGTTTAATTTTGTTTCATTTTTGTTGGGTTTTTTTAAAATAAACTTAATACCTTTTTCCTCACCTTCATGTTTGTAATAAATCATGAAACTTATAAAGCAATTTTAGCTCTGCATCGGTGGGTGCTTCAGTTTCTCTGTATTGGAATAAAATCTTGTACTAAATGACTTCCTGAGCTCTCTTACTAGGCTTTTTTGATTATTTAAATATTAATAGCAGCAGAACCATTTTAGACATTGTTGAGTGATTTTTAAATGGACATGTGTAGGTAAAATTTTCATTGGACTCACAGAAAAAGGTACACGTTTTGTTTTTGAGGAAAGAATGTCAGTAAATACTTTGGTTTTGATAGTTCTTGAAGAAGGTTGGGTAAAATGGTAAAGAACTATGTATTTTTATCTCATTGAGATGTGGGAAAACAGCTCCTTAAAAATATCCAAAGAACTTCTTACCATTTGAATTAACAAGGAGAAAAATCTGTCAGGAGGTTGAAATCTGCCCTCGTGAGAATTGATGACCATTCCCACTCACTTTCCATTGGACCAGGTGATGGCTGTGGGAATTAAAACTCATAATTCATTGTGACCATGAATTTTGCATTCAAGAAATGCTGAGAAACAGCTCATCTATGGAGGCAGGAGGGAAAATCAACCCGTGCATAGCCAAGGTAGATTTAATTTGGAATAGTGCACTAAATTTGAAAAAACCTAACTATATCAGCTATCTGTGTTGGAGAGGCCCCAGGAATATTTCACCTTACAATTCCATTTGTCAAAAAGTGAGAAATTGGAAACAGAATATAAACAACATATTAATATTTTATTTCTTTTTGGGATAAAGTTCTGTTGTGTTTGGAAACTTTATTGAAATACTGGTCTCATTAGAAGAAGCAGCTCAAAATTGACGTTAACTATTCATTGTGCCACTTGTTAATTTGGATTTTGGAAACCAGTGTGATAAATTGATCTGGAATGAAACTGGAATAGAGTTCTAAAATGATCCTTGTTAATAGGTCTGATGACAGCAGATACTTTGCCCCATTCCGGAGCACTACATTTAAGATGTATGTCATATACCAAAAAAAAAAAAGAACCCAAAACCCAAATGAAGCCCCAAGCCCCCTCCAAAAGTTAAATCAGCTCTGGATTTAATGGTGAATTATAATTCACATTTTCTGAAATAGCATCTGCTCGAAGTTTCAGAAGCAGACAGAATTGTGTCTTTAGAGGGAGGATTTGATCTTGCATCAGTTAGAGTCCTGACAGCTTCTCCTGACATGTTGCTTGATGCATGGTCTGGCAGACAGGCTCCCGCATGGAACTTTTTTACTTGCAGCAGTGGCCCCATTAAAATCAGTGGGACTGGCCACATAAAAAAGGCTGCTGCAGGTTGAAAGTTTCCAGCGTTTCTAACTTACATCAACTGTTTTATATTGTGCTTTTCTCCTGAGTTGTTCTGGCACTTTGGTTCTTGTCATACACAGCATGCATCTTTTCACACTCCCAATGCCTGACTGTGATGGCTTGAATCCTTCATTATTTTCTGATTAATTGTAGAGATACAAACATTATCAAATCAAAATCCCCGAAAGGCCTCTTTTAAAGGATCAGCCTAGCTTTTTGATTGAGCTGCCCCACAAATTACTTATCTGGTGGCTGTGTGGTTTTTAACATCCTGCTAAATTTGGAACAAGTCCATTAAACACTTTCTGCAATATCTGGGGAATAGAAAAGCTTGATAAGTAAGTTATTTCGTCCATTGCTTGGGTCAAGCCTTTAAAGAGATGGCAACGCTGTGTTGAATCCATTAAGTAGGGATTGGTGGGTGAGCAGGATCATGGTCTGTATTGTCAGTGGTTGTATAAGGGTGTTCAGTGCAGATTTTCAGGTGCTAGGACTCCAATTTTTGTCTTTCCAATACGTGTAAACTCATGAAATGCAGTTGCAACTGTACAGGAGAAATTGTGATGCAGGTGAAGAAATAGCACAGCAAGGAAAGCGCTTTGCATTAGCTCTTTTGTGTGTTGCTACATGCGGTGGTTTTTTAAAACGGATTTTATCCCTTGGGATCTAATAAAAGGCTGGAGAGTTATTTGGTTTATAAACCTATGTGGTATATTATTTGGATATTCAGAGGGAAAAGGTCAAAGAATGTCTCCTGTGTTATCAATTCCTCAGTGGGAAACTATATTAAAAACTTGAAAATATAATACTATATAATTTAGAAACACAATATATAATGTGGGTTGAGAGACAATTACTGGGTTGTATTTCTCTGTATTTTCCATTTTACTGAATGCATTTCAGCAACAATTGGGTTTTGGCTGTAATGCTATTTGTAGCAGTTTCATGAAGCTGCACAGCAAATTACTGTGGTGTACCAGATAAAATCAACTCCTCATTTCATTCGTGAAAGTATCATTATGCAAAGCTCTTACTGCTGGCTTATGTAGGTGACAGTGGGCTTTGTCCATGTTCATACAGTTTTGTGAAATCTCCATTATAAGTTTTAAAGCAGTTTTAGGATGGGCATATTTTACATATCTAGTCTGTAATTTTTCAGAGTTTGTTCATTTAGAACTGCCTAATGTAATTAATACAGACACATAGAACATGTCTGTTTCTCACAAAATACTGTTGCCTGGGATGCAAATGTAATTTGAGTATTCAGCAGCTAAGCCTGACAAGAAATTAAAAGTGTATTGTTTATAATGTTTAAAAACAGAAATTTGTTTATTGTCAGTATCCTTCTTGGTATTAGTGTTCCTGTGCACCTAAGCTTGTAGGTATTTTCCTGCTTTCGATGACCAGCCTTGGAGTGCTAAGTAGGTCATACTGACATATTAGGAAAATTAGGCAGACTGGGTCAAAAAAGGAAGTTTGGGTTGTTGTCAAGTGATGCTTTGTTGCAGGAGCTTGAGATAGCACCCTTAGCATGTGTTCCTAAGAGCTAAACCACTGCTTACGTGTGGTTTGGGAGAAAATGGACTGCGGAAGGGGGGCTGTGAGGTGGGCTGGACTGACTGCTGGTTGAAAGGGTTGGGCTTTAATTCAAATGAAAAAGTTGAAGGGAACCTCCAGGGAAGCCCAAGAGGGACTCCTGATCCGGAACTGTAGTGACAGCATGAGGAGTAATGGGTACAAATTGAAAGAGGGGAAATTTATGTTAGATGTTACCAAGAAATTCTTTACTCTGAGGGTGGTGAGGCACTGGAACAGGTTGCCCAGGGAAGTTGTGGATGCCCCAATCCTGGCCCTGTTCAAAGCCAGGTTGGATAAGGGCCTTGAGAAACCAGGTCTAATGGGAGGTAACCCTGCTCATGGCAGGTGGGGTTGGGACTAGATGATCTTTCAGGTCCATTCCAACCCTTAACATTCTGTGATTCTATAAGTCTGATGGATCCATTTAGAGAAAGAAGGCAGATGTGTTAAAAATGTATCATAGTGGATGGCAGTTCTTTGCTTCCATTTTAATGCTGCTTAACACTGTTGTAAGAAAATCTAGAAGTAAATTGCTTTTTCTTAGTAGCAAGTTCATAGTGAGCATTCCCAATGATGTGCTGAAGGTGTTCGGGCAGCAATCACAACCAGCCCTCCTCATCCTTGGTGTCCATGGGGAAATCAGCCCTGCAGCTGGGCTTGGGCTAGTGGAGTAGATGTTGCTCTTGGGCATTACTGACTTCTGCAGGTGTGTGAGAGGTGCTTAGAAATGTCTAAAAATGCTGGAGGTGTTCTCGGTGCTCCTGTCTGGGGGAAGCAGAAGTTCTGGAGATGAAGGGGGACATGGCTTGGGCATGCAAGGTATTGTTTGCCTCTGAGGAAAGGTCCCATGTTCATTTTTTATGGTGCACTTGAGCATGGTTTGATTGAAGTGGGCAAGCCAGATATAGGAGGTTGCTAATGACTGCAGGTAACTCACTATAAAGGATGCTGAAGTAGAAGCCATATTTTTTCTCTGATCTGTTTCCCAGAAATTTTCCTTTTGTTCCTGTCCGTGTGTGTGGTTTAAAGTCTTTCTCCCTCTTCCTGTTCACTGATGGCTGAGAGTTGCCCCCAGGATGAGCCTGTATCCTCCACTGCATGAAGGAGGAATATCAGAGGACTCTTGGCCAAATATGACCTTGGTGAATGGTGTCCCTTATCGTCATCCTCAGTTAAGGCTGTGTATGTTCCCACGTGTGTTCCTTCAGGTTTTACTTTTGGATCAATGTTCTAATGGCCTTTTAATTAGACCAACAAGGAGCTGGTCTGTCCGGATTTTCTGGTCTCATCAGAAAGCCTTTAAGAGACTTTCTCTGCAAAATTTCCACATGACCTGGATCTGAAACACACTGCAGAAGTGTATTCCCCACTGGTAAAGCAAAGTATATGCACAGAAGTCTCCTGCTGATCATAGGTCTGAAGTTTCTTTCTCTTTGTAATCAACAGGAAATTTTGGATACAAAAATGTGATTATTTACAGAGATAGATTCTATGTTGAGGTGTGTTGTGTATATTTAAAAAATATTCCTGTCTGTCTCCCTGGCAGGAGTGAGATGAGATTGCATCCCCTTTGTGCCCCATTCCACACAAGAGCTCATGGGAAGTGTCCTCCCTTTCTGCTACTTCACTTTCCTGAACTCAGCAAATGAAGTTTTAAGGCAGCTACTATGGAACTTCTGTTTTCCAAGACAAATTTTATGATACCATAAAATCAAAATTTATCTGGTCTTGGGCATTAATTTTAATTTAGAGTGGGTTAAGGTGGTTTTTCTACCACCTTTATTTATATAATACTGATGTAGTAATGATTGTAAATAGCTTTCCCCATTCTGTAAACAACTCACTTTCCTGGTGATACCAAGAGTGTCATGAAACCAAGCCTGAGTGGTAGGGGAAAGTTTCTCTTGTACAATAAATTTCAGTTCTTGCTGCTTGAAGTATATTTTCACTCTTACCAAGAAGTGTGAGAGAGCAGTGTTGTCTTTTTTTGGTTTAATTAAACCAAATTAAATTATTTAATTAAATCAATACTTTTTTAGGGCAATAGATAGAGTGTGACTATTAACTGTAGAGAAATATATGCTTGTTATTTTTCTTCATGTGGAATTCTAAGTAGCATAAAATGAATGATTATTTTAATACTTAGCCTTTCCTTTATTGTATTGCTGCTCCTTCTCCCCATAAAGGCATCCCTTTTTCAATTTTTATAAACCGTGGTGTCATTTGTAAGTTTAGTTCAGGAAATGGGTATGTTTCTGTAAGAAGGGGAGAGACAAAAAAAGGGTTAACATCAATTTTCATGACATTTTCCATTTTTTTATTCTACCAAAATGATTTTATATAAAGCATGTATTAAACCATTGCAGATCTGTTTTTCTGTTCTACTTTGTTCCCTTTTTTCTTTCACCGTTGCAGTACAATACACATACATATTTCCACTAATGAAATTTTAAATGGGGGACCTATCTCAAGTTGTTGATCACAAAACAGTAAACGGCCTTTTCCTCCCTTACTCGAAAAACTCTTCTAGCTGATTTCCCTTGTGAGTGTTGTGAATCCCCAGCAGGGCATAAATGTGTATGGCCACAATGAAGGATAAATTAAGAACTTCAGATAATACCAATCTTAGCCTGCCCTGTTTGTACAGCTCCTTATTTCTCCAGTAAACCTTGAGAAAGATTTTATTTACTTGCTAGGAAATCCAGGAAGTGTAATTAAATGGCAATTAAAGCGTAGAAGTTATTTCATGGCACTATCGCCTTGTTTGAACTCAGTGAGTTTCTTTAAGAAAATACTGTGCTCGAGTGAGCTGCTACTGCAAATGAGACAGGAATAAAAATTACTCCTGCTGGCCAAGGAAGGGATGCAGTTGGTTGAAAACTTGTGTCGTTTTGTAGGAATACTGGAGCAGATGAATGCAGACACTCAAAATACCGTCGTTGGAGAGATGATGTGTAGAGTCCCAGGTTGAAGCTAATGTGAGCAGAATTAAAAATAGCAAGTATGACAGACCCATTAATTTTTGAACATAATTTATGTTTTGGAAAATAAAAACAAAAGCTAAAGTTTAAATGAGATTTGTCCTTGAATCAGTAATAGCATTCAAATGGAAATCTTAGCAATGTGAGGTTGCTCTATGGAGCATAAGAGGAGCTCCAATGAATAATTAAACAAGTGATAGCTAATAAAATATACAGCACATTGCTTCAAACTTAGAAATTGTAACTCTGCCTAAGGGATGAATGTTTTTCATTACTTTTTAATTGTTGCCAGTGTTGACCTTCAAGGTCTTTTTCTGGCAGATAATTTGTTATGGTAAGGATGAGATCATTAAGTATTTTAGCACAAGCCGCATGATGCAAATAGTTTCCTAATATTATAGAATGCTGATGTGGTAAGGGTTTGTTTTCTCAGGAATTTGTTCTCCATATTTAGTGATATTTGGGATCATATCTTAAAAGAGCGATTCTACTGTAACCCTGCAGGACAGTGGTTGTAGGTAGTACAGTAGCAAACGTCACCAGTTTCTGCAGCAAGATTTTTGTGATGGGCTTTGAGTTGTAATAAAAAGGCAGTACTATAAAGTATCAGCATGGTTTTTTGGCTCCTAATGATATTTGTATATTCCAAAAACAAATAGCAGCTCTTCTCCTTTGCTGGGTTCACGAAAGTATCCACATAGTAGCCTGCAGGTTTTCCCCATGCTGAAGCAAACCTCTGTGGTATCTGAGGCTCCAGGGCCCATGTGCAAGGAATTAAACACCACTAAATTTTGCTAGTTTTATACTGTAACTCTGTTTTTGCTGTTTTTGTGTTTGCACAGGTAGGCACTAAAAATATATGTTGTGCAAACACCAAATGCTCTCAGATTTATGTTGACAAATTTTAGTTTAAATTCTCTGCAAGTAAATGTCTAATGTGAATTTTTTTTCCCGTCAGAAATGCTTCCTCAGAGGGAAATGGCAGTGGGGAGGAGCAAGACAGCATATAAATTCTTTTCCATATTCTGTTTCTAGCGTAAGGTGTTTGGAACAAACTGAATTAGTTTGCTCAAATGTTTGTTGATAGAAACATTTATTGCTTGCACGTCTATGGGTGGACAGAGCTATTGTCTCGTGTTCATCAAAGCTATGTGCAGTCACTTGCAGGAAGTATATAAATAATTCTGTGCGTAAAAATTACCTTGGTACTGCTTAGAATCCAAAGAGAAAAGCCTGGTGATGTGTGGGACTGGGGCAGAGGGCTCTGGCTTACAGGTCATCCGTCTGCTGGCAGTTCCGTGCAGCAAGGACACTCGGGTCCAGCCTGCCTGTTCCTAAGGAAGAGCTGGAGGGAAGGGAGAAGGGCTGCCAGCAGAGCCTGGACTTCGATGGATGGTTCAGGATGAGCAGTGCCAGCTGCCCATGCTGTGGGGAGAGCATGGGACCAGTCTTGGGATAGAGAGATGAGCTGGGAGGGTCTGGCTAAACAGGGGGTCCCTCTGGAGCAGAGCGGGTTGTCCTGAGATGTCTGGGCAGGATGGGGGATGACTGGCAGGAACAGAGCCCACTCCCCCTCAGCCCCATCCCTGTGCCAGGGAAGAGGGTCGTGCAGTGGCTGGCTTTCCTCTCTGCCCAAAATGGAGGGAAGAGGGGTCCCAGCTGTGTGCTTGGGTTGTTTCAGCCCCAGGCACAGTGTCCTCTGGTTTCCCTTCAGGAAATGCAGTGCCATGGTTTGAGTCTTGGCACGCCTGCACCAGCTATAGAGTTTGGGTCCTTCTAAATCAAGGAGGGGCCCCAGCAGGAGCACCTAACCCTTTTGTTTTTCCTGGTGATGCCCCTTATCCAGCTGCATATTAAATGAAGGTTGAGTTTTCCAGTGCTCAGAGATGTACAGCGGTGATTTAAGTTGATAAGAACATGTAAATTGTGCTGTTTAGTTACCTTCGGCTTATTTTCAGTGATTTCCCACTTACATGTATCTCCAAAAGATTAAATAGATATTTGTCTAACTTGTTTATAATCAGGATGAAGTCTAGAAGCTGCAGGATTGTCAGAGTTACTGACAACATTAGAAGAGAGAGGTATTGCAATTGAAAATGAGCCTAGTTTATTACAGATCTCTGGCAAAGGAGAGATTAACACTTGCAACAGTGAGAAAGGGAGGAAGTTTAGCCATGGAAAATATATGGTGCATAGTGGAGGCCATGCAGCCTCCCTGCTCCTCTAAAGATACCCCATTTTCCCTGGGGCTGGAGATAGGAAAGGCTATGTGAGGGGGCTGGCTGTGGACTCCAGACCCTCTCCCTCTAGGTTGGTTGGAGAGGAAACGAGCACAAAGGTTCTGTTGGAGCATAATAACTGGTCCCTGCTGCACCTTTTCTTGCCCCATCATCACCGTAGCACCAGTGGAAAAGTAGAGATGTAAAACAGTGATGAAATAGAATTAATAGCTGGCTGTGGCTTGGGGCTGCAGGGTGTTCAGCAGACCATCCATCTGCCCTCATGCATTTTTGACTGAGCAAGTGGCTGTAGCAGAGGACAAGAGTGAGAACTGAGAATTAATAAGCCCCGGAGACTTACATTGCTGTTTGTTGGTGTACGTTACTTGTCATACCTTCTAAGGGGTTTTGTTGTTGTTTGTCTTCAGGAGGTTTTCATTCCTGATCTAAATGTGGTGTGTATCGTTACATTCAAATGAGGATGTCTGAGGCCATCTGAAAATGTTCTTTTTGGAACATTCACCTCAAAAGAAGCCAAGTGCTGACTTTAAAGAAAGTTGTGATTTTGAACCCAAATGATTCAGGATTTGAATAACATATTCTGGAAACATGCTTTCTCAAGTCAACTAGGGAAAGCGCTGCTTGGTGCAGCATGCATAATGGTGAAGAACCGAAGGAGCTATCAGGAATGCAGTCTCAGAGCCTGGGCAAAATTAAGCGTCATCTAACCACGTTATACACCCTGAAAAACAGTAGATTAGAAGTAATGGAAATTATTATCAAAGCTATCATTGGATTAAAAATAGTATTAACTCCTTAAGAGGAAGCACTGTTAATCAGCTTGTACTTGAACAGGGAATTCAAAAACACTTGTAGACATTTTATTACTTACAGGAAATACACTACTGCAAAAATCCAGGAGCATAAAGACAATTATTTGATATAGATTCTTATGTGGTAGAGAGTTTAAGATGCCTCTATTTGTTGCTTAATTTGAAGCAGACTTCATAACAATGAACTTCCGTGTTGTTGCTGAATTTATTAAGAGGTGAAACTAAAAAGCACTTAACAAAATCAAACCCAAAATGCCATAAATGGCACACAAGATCAGAGACCCCTTCAGAAAAGTCAGTTGTAAATGTGTCCCATTGACAAGTAAAATATTCCCTTTACTTGTAAAATTGTTCAGTTAGCCCATTGACAATCCCTACTGTTTTTGCATTTATTTCTCAAGCACTGCAAAGAATGTTGCTAAATTGGAACTGTGATTTAGCATGCTGCAATTAATTTGCATTATGATTTTCATAGGAAGGGAAGAAATTTGCCAATTGTGTGTTTACTGGGACTGTTAAACAATGTCTGGTTTGCTAAATACAATTTTCTCTGCTATGGTGTTGTAGGAGAGTTATCACTTGTGTTTGTCTTGAAACGTTGAGGCCTCCCTCTTTATCCTCCATGTTCATTTAATGATGGACCAAGTTAATTTGTACGTGCAGTCTAATGTGAGACTAGAAATGTGTTCAGGGAGGTAGTTATGGTCCCCTTTTACCTGCTTTTGCAAGTAGTTTATTATTTGTGCTTATAAAATGAAATTAACTACCCTAATGCTTGCTTGCATATGTACATGTCTATCCAGCGTCTCTGTGTGAGGATGTATACATGTATATGTACTGCAGCTCTAAAACTTTATTCAACAGCTAGAATTACATGTATTAGTTCCCAGTTTGCGTGATCCAATAGCTCTTTATTCTAATAAATCACAGACAAAATGCTGTGTGACACGGGAGGGAACTCTGTCTCTTTGGAGTGTATAGTGCATGTGCTTACATTCCTTCAGCATCAGAGTAGCCCGTGCAGCAAAGGCTTCACGTTGTCCCTGGTTCCCAGCTGAAGCAATTTCTTGCATTTCCTTTATTTTGAGCCTTGGGTGTTTGTACAAGCTGAATGCTTTTTTGTTTTTTTTTTTCCCCTGCCTGTGTTTATATCTGTAAAGTGGGTGTAGGGAGAGCAAATGCCTGAAGTATCAGGAACTGAAACGGGATGTCTCAAGGCTGGCTTAAGGCCAAGATGAAATACATCTCTCTTGGCAGCAGGGGTGCTTGAGGCAGCCCTGTGATACTGGATAACTTATTTTTTTTTACTTGATTAGTCCCATCCGTACCTCAGCTGACCTCCTTTGCTGGGTGGCAGGCAGGTCCATGCTCGGCTGTGTGTCCCTCCTGGAGCGAGGGCAGGAGAAAGTGCATGGAGTGAGCAGCAGCCTTGGCCTGTTTGGTGTTGTCCTTCTCTTAGAAGATGGCCTTGGACCTGAGGAGGAGCCAGCCAACACTCGGACCTGGCTCTTGGCCCCACCTTCTTTGGGATGCTGACTGAAAATGGTGCCCAGTGGGTTTGTGGTGCCTGCCCCGTTTGGCATCCCGGCGGAGCTGTCCCCCCATGGCACTGTGCTGTCCGTCACCCGTGTCCCTGCCGGGCCCTGGCTCGGCCGTGCCCGTGTCAGTGACAGGCAGCAGCTGTCAGAGCGCCTCACCCTGCTCAGGACAAGTGTCCTTCGGCTCGGCCAGGAATGCGTTCAGAGCATGTTTTGATTTCTGTGCCAGAGACAATCAGTGAGGGATACGGCTCAGGTCACTGTTATCTTAGGGGCCTTTCCAGAGAAATGCAACATGTGGCTGCTGGCCCAGGGGTGCTGTGCAGCCCCTGCGAGCCCTGCAGCTGCAAGGAGCTGTGGCAGGCCCAGGAAGATGCTTCTCTGAAAATTTTGATGAGGCAGAAATGAGAAGCAAGGATTAGTGTCAATAAGCAGCTGCAAACAGTTTTCAAGGTTCCCCCTGCCAGCTATAGAGCCGAGTGTCTGGCCCTGTGTGCTTTGCACCCTTCCTCTCCAAGCACTGAAAATGTTGCTGGAAGTCGATGCTTTCACTGCTGATTTTCTTTTTTTTTTTTTCTTTTCTTCTTCTTTTCTACTTCTGCATGTGGATGCTGGCAAGAAGCGAGATTCAGGTGAGAGCAGAAAAATGTCAGCACAAGACAGAGCTCTCTTAGAGAGAGCAGGGCTGCCATGGGCTGGGGCTCCTGGGAAAGCAGTAGGGTCCTCGTCTGCAGCAAATCCAGGGGTTTTTGCAGCTGCCCCCTTCTGTACTCAATGCTTGCTGCCAAGGACATGATCATCCAGCCCTTAATTGTTACTGTGTGAGTTTCACCTTTCTGTAAAGGAACAGACCATTTAATTTATGGTTTTAATGGCAAAAGAAAAAGTGGGTCAATCAGGTATTAATAAGCTATTGCATTAAAATGGTGATAACCTACTGATTTTAAATAGTTTTAAAATACTTTGGAATAGCTGCTGCAGCCTCTGTGCAACAGTCATGCATGTGACAGAACAAATGAGGGAGAGAACCTAGTGAGCATTTTTAACTAAAAATGCGGACAAACATTTTAGCTCGTTCATTGCTAGGGGTGAAATCAATGGCATGTCATAAAATATCTAACTGAAATAATTAATAGGATACTTAGAAGTTTCTATGTTTTCAAAAACATTTCTCATTGTTTTATAACAATTTATATAGGCTAATACTACAACTATTCTATAATAGCCAAATTCATATTACTGCCTAACTGTTGTCTCGTCTAATACAATAATGTGCAAGATGCATACTTATTGAAGTTTTTTCATTTTTTTCCAGCTCCTGTTCTTTTTGTCTTTTTTTTTTTTTTTTTAATTAATTGTGGTATTTCTACCTGTATAGAATTCGGTGAGTACCAGATTTAAAAAACTTACTTTTTTCCCCCAAAAGTTTTGCAAATACAAGAAATACAAATAAAATATTCCATGTTTCAGGCACAGTATAAGAGGGATTTCTTTAAGTAAAAACCTGCTTTCATAGGGGGACACTGACAACTTGAAATTTGACAGAAGAGAAACATTCTTGTTTGTTTAAAAGAATGTTTCACTTTGAGGTAGTTGACAAAGGACTCGGGTGAAAGAGAGGTGCAGGACAATCAAAATTGCATGGTGGTAAGATTAAGTGTGTACTTTGTAGGTCATTTGTTTGTATAAACAAGAACCTGTTGCTATAGCTGATGGCATTTCAAAGAGTCTTAAACCTTGAGAAGACCAACAAGAGTAAAAAAAATCGTGGATTTCATGCATTTCATGGATTGAAGTACAGTTCCTTTCTTAAAGCTACCCGGGTCAGTTCTCGGGCAGTCTGATGGGAGGCGTGCTGAAGTCAACTGGAAGTAGGCTGTTAACTTGGAGTATGTTTTGGATCAGAGCTCAGGTGAATTCCTTTTTTCCTTGGAGGAGACACTTCAGCACTGTGTCAGAATAATAAAAAAAAAAATCTTTGCAAGTTTGTTTTTTTTAAATTATTTTTTTTAATTTAAGCAGTGAGGGAAATTTGTAATTGGACATGGTTATCAAAATATGTAAAAATTGTGCCGAGAAATGTGTTCTTATCTCATGTAATTGCTCTGTAATTGTTGAGGAGGGGAATCAGATTAGGGAGGCTAAGTACTTCCAATGCTGAAGTTAATGTATTTTTGCAAATAGTGAATCTAAGTCTGCATTCCTTGAAGTCAGTGGGAGTTTGTGTTTTGCAGAATTGGAGCTAGTATTTGCAAGTTCTCAGCTTTATGTGAGCAATTTTGTGTTTTTTGGGATTTTTTAAAAAAAAATTATCTAAACTTCTAATCAAAGAATTCATTTATGTTTAAAATATTTTTGAAGTAGGAAGTGTTAATCTTGAAGGTAATTTTTTTTTTTCCTTGTCTTTCCTACTCTCCATTATCTCATTTAAAACTAAAATACAGAAAATTTCCATCAAGCTTAAAAATCTGTAAATTAGTGAATGTTTTTCATGCTTAGAGGTTTGGGTTTTTGTTTCTGTTTTTTTTTTTTTTAATTTTGTTTTGGGGTTTTTTTTGTTCCTCAAGTATGTTGTTATGAAACTCACCAGCACTTGCTGCATTTTGTACCTGAAGTTAAAATACTTGTGTTGCAGATTAGGAAAGCATTAATTAGCTTCAGTAATTTTTTGATTTTTGCTAATTACTACCTTTAAACTATATTTTGGTATGCGTAAAGTTACTGTCTTCATGTTGATAACTTCATTTGAGAGAGTAAGTTGTTCTTTAAAGCCAGTAACTCTTCTAAACTCGCACTTCTGAAGCTAAAAGGAGAAGGCAAACAAATCAAAACTTGTGCTGTAGGTTATGGTGTTGATGAAGATTAGATAGCTGAAAACCAACCTTCTGTGGAAGTTGTGCTTCACAACCATTATAGAACCTCTGAAAAACGTGCTACTTCCAGCAAAAATTGTTTCCTTGAATTTGGTGCAGCAGCAAGTATTTTTGCTGCTGTGGAAGCTGGTTCAGTTTTGTTTCCATGCTAACCAAATTTGCACTTTGTTTGACACTGTATGTGGTGCTCTTGCTGCCGGGGAGCTGCAGCAGCTCTAATGTATGTGTAGTAGATACTGTGTCTGTGAAAGCAAAACCAGCCCTGGAAACAAAATAGTGATGGCTCAGTCCTGTAAAACTTGCTCTGAAAAGTCCATGAGAGCAAAGGAGCAAAAGGAAATCTCTCCAGTTCTGTGAATGCAAAAATGGAGACGTTGGGAAGTGGTTTTCCTAAAACCATCTGGGGGTGGCCTGCAGGATGGGGATGGAAATGGGATTGTTAGCTCTGTATCAAAGCACTTTTTACTATCAGCATCCCTGATTTTTGATGTGAAAAGAAAGTTAGTACTTACCCTGAACTTGCAAAAAATCAAATACTTGTTACAGCAAGATGCACGTCAGACAGTTGTTCTCGTATATTTGCAACCTTTACTCATATTTTTCAGAACTGAGACATCTAGTAAGATGCAAAGGTCATTTAAACAAGGCTGTTGCTGACCTGCAGTACTCTGAGCAATTTTACATTCTTAGCTAGGAGGGGTGGGGTGGGGGTGGTGATGGGGAAGACTGTCAGAGACTTGAAAATCACTGTTTCCAGCCCTTTCCATGACTGCAAGCAAAAACTGTCTGTTTTATGGAAGCTAAAAATTCCTCCATTCTCTTCTATTTAAGCTGGAAATTCATTTTTAGACTACAGAGACCAAGATACCAAAGTTTAAAGATTAAATGCAATTAAATTCGGAGGTTAGGAAAAAACACTTAATTTTTGGGAATGAGGCACAGAAGTCCAAGAATCAGATAAAAATGCTGCAGCTGGGAGAAAAGAAAATAACACTATTCTGAAAGCAGGAGTTGTTTTTGAAAATATACTGATGCTTATGGGGATATTTAGAATGTCTCCAGACACAGTATGAGCAGGGTAGGAGTGGAAGAGTCGGAAATTTGCAGAAAGTTTCAAGGCTACATAGTAAAACAAAGGCAGGTCACATGGACGTTCACTTCTTGTAGGTGGAACCAGTGTTCCTTTATTTCTGTTTTAATAGTGGAGGGAGCACTCAGGCTGTGCTTATTTATAATCATTGATCCTTAACTCTCATCCATATTCTCTGTATTTACACATGGTTCTCCCTCATAATGCGGAGTAGCGATTTTCTTTGTCCTTTAACGACTTATTTCCTCTTCAGTCATGCTTTCATTCACTTCCTTTTGGCTCTTTCTATTAACTCTAGCCTGTTCTAATTCCTGCTTGTTGCTGCTTTTTACCCTGTCTTTCCTCTTCTCCCCAGCCCTTAATTCCTCCCGTCATTCGGTTCCTCCTTCCTTCCTGCCTCCTCCTAATGGCTCAGATGGGTTTGAGTGGCCAAGATGTGGGAATATTGCATGGTGCCTGTGGAATGGAGCAGTGCACTGAGAAAGTTATCCCCAGAAGTCGGTACTCCTTTCAGATTTCTCCACTGCTGGCAAACAGCTGCCCTTGTACAGTGGTAAGCCTTAGGAATAAGTGCTCAGAAGCTGGGGTTCCCTGTGGCACAGCCCTGTGGAAGCCCTTCTGTAGAAGGGGGTGCTGTGCAACTGGAGAGGGCACAAAGCAGCAATGTGCACTTTTGTCATGAGGAAACAGAAATATGAACCAAACTGCTTAACCCAGCACCTTATACTTCTGCTGGAGTAACTTGATTTAGTAAGTTAAAATGTCAGTGCTGTGGCCGTAGCACTGTTATTTCTTTTCCCTGCTTTCCCAACGATGACACTCCAGGGTTTTTTAAAAACATCCCCCAAAAGAGGGAAAGATCACAAGAAACATGCTCTTAATTGCACGCAGTTTTTAATATTCCTGGGATCTGTTTTGAAGGGTGCATTTGACAGAGAGAAACCCAGCAGCCCCACACTGAATCCTTTGTCCTTCCTGCAGGGTGAAACAGTAGATAGCTTACTGTAAGTGTGGCTGCCTGCCAACCCGTGGCGCAGATTCTTTTTTTAATACTGTAAACTGGCAAGAAATCAAGAATTGCCGTTCTTCCTTTTATTTACTTTCCCTTCTGTATTAAAGAGCTCAGTAAATAAGAGAAAGTTAAATGTTGAGTGAAGGTTTCATACTGATTAATCATTAAATAGCAAAGAATTATCTGTTCGAGGGGGGGTTGCCCCTTTTTTCCATTTCTCTTTGGTTGAAACTGGAAATATCGGTTGCTTCATCTGGAATAGATTATCACAGGGAAAAGTCTGTGCAGTTTGAAATGAGGACAGAGCAGAATGCATCCATCATGCATAGTTTAAAATAATCTGCAAGACTGCTTCTGATTTGATCCTTAGATATACTTCCTCCCGATTTTCTTCAAAACTTGTGTTAATAATGAGTACTCTGTCTGTAGAAAAGGGTTTTTTGTAGAGTGTACCCCCAGCCTCTGCTTGTAAGTATTTTCTTATTTGAACAACTAAGCTTCCTGAAATAGCTGCTGAGTTTTTTGTTTTGCTGTTATATTTAAAAGTGGTAGAGGGGTGTGGAGTTCCTTCTGCTGCTTCTCAAATCCAAGGCATGCCTTGCTAACTACTTTATTTTCACGCTAGAAAGGGAATCAGCGTTACTGCTTTTCTCATGATTGTGCCACTAAATTATTGGCAAAATTATCCCCAAGCAAAAAAAATGGTACTGATATTGATAAAGTGCACATTTGAATGATTTATCTTGAGAGAAATGTGTTTCTATGGGCATGATGCAGGAGGCCAAATTAAATTTAAAAACTACTGTTGCTGTTAAATACAGACCTAATGTGAAAAATTAGCCTGCAACAGATTGTTTTAAATCCCAAAGTGTACTGTGGTTCATTCAGAGGTCAGTCTTGCTTAAAACATATTAAACATTTAATAATATCAATGTATATCTGTTGCTGGCTTGATGAACCTACCATACAGGTCATGTATGTACAGCTTTATTAAAGGCATTGTTGAAAGAAAACATGGATTCATGTTTTGTTTCTTTTATACTTCTTGGCCAATTGGAAATTAAGGTTTCTGGAAGTGATAAGGAATAGTTTTGCTTTAAAAGCAGTGGACTGTGACTGCAGAAATCTGGACTTGATCTGCCAGATTTCTTGAAATAACTTGCTCCAGTCATTAGTTGTTTTGGGAGTTTTCTTTTGTTTGTTTGTTTTTTCTCCTCTGAGTTCTTCATCTGTAAAATGGAGATAATCCTGTTCCCTTACCAGATGGCAGTATGTTATAGATAAATTAATGAATGTTTGTGGGACAAGCCAGTAGCACTTAATGGCTTCAGCATAAGTATTCACATTAATGATTCATGTTAAAGAATGATTGAAAAACTGCATTAACTTGGAAGTTGGGAGTATGCTGTCCCAGAGGCAGAGCCTTAGTTTCCAATCTGCAATGCCCAAATGAGGGACACAAGAAATATTTATTCAGGAAATTTAGTAGTTTACAAGTTTCCTTCCTTTGGTTCCTTCCTTCCTTTAGCTAGAAAGATTTTTTTTTCAGACTCTGCTGGACAAGTCTGGATTTCTGAAGTAAATTCTTTTTGAATATAAAAGGAATAGGCAGCTTTTTGTGGACATTTGTGCAGGTGTCTTGGCACAAAAAATAATGAGTAAATAAACTATTTAAAGATTATTAAATTTGAGAGATGCTCTGAGTAAATTCGAGAGATGATCCAAAGAAATGAGAGCAACTTTTCTAAGCAATTACTAAAAAAACCCAACCCTCTCCTGCAAAAGCACGGATCAGAAAATATCCCATCTCAATTATAGCCATCAGAAGTCTTCCCCCATTCTCCTTTTTCTTTTGAAGCTATATCTTGAGCTCGTTCAAGATATGTAGGAAACTTTTCTTGCAAAATGACAGGTAGAACTATCACAAAGTTGTTACTATTTTAGGGGTGTTGGATAAGATGCATAATTATCTTGAATACAGTTTCGGTTTTGCTGCCTTTTCAGTGTAGCGTGCTACAGGGAAAATACAAATTCAGTCTTCAAGGATCCCTGACCTTAAAGGGAGAAAGAAGTAGGTAACAACTCTACTTTCACTTGTGTTTTGCAGTCTTTATTTTTTGTAAACGTGGTTGTTTATTTTAAGTGTAAGTGGCATTAGTTGATCCCTATTTTATAATGCACATTCAGGGAAAATACAATGTGGCCGTGTGACTTGAGAGGAGTCTACTAATATGTGATTCTCCTTTGATACTGTGAGCAGATTATCTTCGATAACTAGCAGATTTCTCTATATATTTTTAAAATGTAGGAGTAAGTTCTTGATATAACTGTTACAATGACTCCATTTAGTAGAAAACAGTGCACTGCAGTAACATTCCAGAGTTACTCTTGCCATGTTCGGATAGTTCTCTTGTGGATCTCAAAGCTCAGGTTTTGTGCTCCTTTAACTATATATTTGGAAGAAAAAGAAAATGGTTTTATCTCTTTCTTCCTACTGACATACTCAGTTCTCACGGTAACAATTTTCCTTGGCTGTTGCAGTGTGTGCCAGGAGATTGCAGATCCTGTGTCTGTACGTAGACTTGATACCTCAGAAACTGTCTTTTATCCGATATGCCGGTAAGGCAATTACTATGAGTCAGATGAACCCTCCACTCCAGGTTCCTTGTTATGGGTCAGGCCAGAGCAAGACCTTTTCTGGTCAGGGAGCCAGTCTGTGAATTAATGTCAGTGAGAATTACGGGTAAAATCCCCAGCCATGGCTAGTGTCCAAAATCGGTAGCAAGACTGGTAATTTAAATGTCTGCTGCTCCTGGACAAAAATAAGCTGCTTGCATCTCGCTCTTTCTCTCGTCCTAACTAGGCCGTTTCAGATTTGTCCAAGTAAAACCAAGAGAATAAATTCGAGGAGGAGGAAAAAGTGTGTCTTCCTCTTTCACATCAGTAACTTCATGTTTGTCCATGTTTTTTCCCCAGCTCCTTAAACCGGAGGAAGGATGTCCCACTGATCGTCTCTCAGCAGGTCACGGCATAAGCTGCTCCCTGTTTTATCCCCCCGATGAGGCCATATACCACTTGCTGCATTCACTCTTTCCTTTGCTAGGTCACGTTTAATTTTATCCTCTTGAACAGGGCTCAGAACAACCACAGTCCTGGCCAGCTCCTCACTCCCTTTGCAGAGCTGGGGGCTGCTGGGCAGAGTGACACTTGCAGCCCTGGGACCTCTGTGGCCGCCTCGTCTTCGCTGTGGCACCTGCGGCAGTATCGGCCACAGAGGGATTTTCTTTATTGCATTAAGCTTGCAGAGAGAAGATTTAGTAGGTGTGTCGCAGTGCCATTAGCCTCCTGTGACCTGGTGTCTCAGCAAATCCTTCCGTGGCTTTGAAGAATTTGTTTTAGTTTGAGCAAATTCGTCTTCATTAAAGCCATTTTGAGGGAAACTGTTCTCTCTACCCACGGGGCCATCTTCTAAATTCTAGGTGGCTGGACCTACTGCTGGTATTTGAATCATTATGCCAGGCTTGAGTAACATCCCATCTGGCAGTGGGAAATTCAAAAATACAATTAATTGAGTTTCTTTATATCATATGGTTGTGAAACCCTTTCTAACAAACTTTCACACAGAAACAGAAGTTTAATGCTTGTGGTAATAATGTTCATAAAAATATTTTGATGTGCTTAGTGTGAAATAACATTTCAACTTTTGGAGGACAACCACAAAATCTATTAAAAAAATGAATGTTGGCAGGCACATAGGCAAAGGAAATTTATCAAAGTTTGTTGATTTTTGTGTACAGTGCAGACCAGTTAACAATTTCTTGCCCTATCTGAACGAGCACATATCATCACAACGCTTCAAAATCTTTAAATAACTTAAAGGCTCTTTTCTTTGATGTGAAACTCACTTTGCAACACCTTGGTGCCAGGGATGGTAGTTAATTATTATCTTTATTGAGGGTGTGGCCTGATTTAAATATCTGCATAAAATGTCTCATCTGTGGCACACTGATTCTGTATGAGCTTTGAGTGCCTTTGGTATGTGAGCTGCCTTCATCTTGGGGCGTGTTCAAAGTGAAGAACACAAAATGTTTTACCATCCCTCAGATCCTAAATGGAGCTCTGCTGAAATGTCTTTGGAAAAGTTGGAAGAGTCTGGGCCTAGCTTGGGAAAAAAAATAAACAAAATAGGATTTTTAGGTGAGGTGCAAGTAGGATTTGCTTCTACAAGCATAAAAATGAGACCTGCTGGTTTAGACCAGCAGGTTGCCTCTTGCCAAATTCCAGGTGACAGTGACTGGAAGTGACTTGGTCTGGGTCTTTTGGTGTGAAAATCCCTGTTTCATCTGTGACTGCAGGGTATTTTTGCGGGGGGAGTGGGATAATTGCTCAGTTGTAGAGTCACAGAATGGTTTGGGTTGCAAGGAGCCTTAAAGATCATCCAGTCCCCTGCCACAGGCAGGGACACCTTTCACCAGACCAGGCTGCTCAAAGCCCATCCAGTTTGAGCACTGCCAGGGATGGGGCATCCATCTCTCTGGGCAACCTGTGCCAGTGCCTCACCACAGTCAGAGTAAAGATTTTTTCCTAATATATCATCGTGCCTGCGCTACTGGATTCTAAACAAATACATGGGAGAGCTTTCTAGTTTCTTTGGGAAAACGATCAGAGGAAGGAATATCAATGTCTCTGGTAGATGGATGCACTGCAGTCAGACCTGCTGCCCATTACTGAGGTCTGAGGTCCAGCCTTTGCTTTAAGGCATCCACAGACCTTTCATAGACCTGGCATGCATTAGCTATTGGATAAAATGTGAACACTAAGTGAAAGGATGCACTACTGAGATAACCTATAATTGCCAGATATGGGAAGGATTTAAGACCTGTTCCCAGCTGGTTTTTTTTGTTTCTTATAGCAAATGTAAAAAGTTTTCCAATCAGCTTTACAATTTTGGAGGGGTCTTACTCTGAAGTTTTTATTCTCCTTGTATGTTGCTTAGGAAGAATAAGCACATGATTTTTTGGCTGTGGATGCCTGTTGATGGAATTTAATGCTGTTTAACTGAGATAATGAAAGGGTCAAATAATTTTGTGAATTGTTAAGTATCGTTTCATCTTTAGTACAGTAACTGTGGTCCCTGGGGTTGAAGAACAGTGATTGTTATGGTTCTTTTACCATCTGGCACTGTGACAAGAACACCCAATCTTGTGTTGCTCTAGATGATGAAAAAATAGATAAATAAATAGGATTTATGAGTTTTCTTTACAAGGCTTTTCCACAGGGCAATTGATTTTATTTTAGTCTGTACAAGACAGACCAAGACAAGAAAAAAAATCATATTTCTCTCTCTTGCTTTCCCAGATCCAGTTAAATGAAAGAAGACTGATATGTACTTACAGATCTTTAAAATGCCTTAACAGTTTTTCTTTGGCTTTCTGAAGAGAAGATTCTGGAATTTTTTTATTTTTTTTTCCCAGTAATTTTGAATGCCCTTGAGCCCTCTTATGCAGAACTCTGTAATTCTTCAAGCACCTTGCACAAGGCTTTTTGTGCAAGCAGTGGGAACCTTTCTTTTTAATTAGGTTGCAGATAAAGGTTCAGCTCAGTCATGTTAATGTCGGAAGTTTCTTCAGTGACTTTTCCCATCAATTGTATACTTTGTGTCAAGGTCAAAAGTATCACCGTTCTTCAAAAGTGATCCTATAACCTTTTGTTTAAGGAAGTAGTAGTCTCCTTTGGAAGAGGCTTATACAAAAGATTAAATTGGTAGAATCAGGAATTCAGGATAAATCAAAAGGCTTTTTATATGTATGAAGACATTCTATTTAATACTAAGGTGATGTTTTCCACTTTGCATGATTAGGCAAATGCAAAATTAAGCAGCAGAAGTCAAGATCAGACACATTCTGAAGGTTTGTTTGTTTTTAAGGTGTATTGCTCTTTCTAGGAGAATATGCTTCAGGTAAATATTAGATCTGTCTGTAAACTGGAAAATCAACTTCTCGTCTTACTTAAAAGGTGCCTTTGTAGTAAAGGCAATATAATATCATTAAAATAGTGTTTTCCATGAAGAGAAATGCAATGTCATGCTATATTTAACTACTTTGTAAAAGCCAAGCTGTTGTGATGAGAAAATTTCAATAAAGTTTCTAATATTAAAATATACTTTGCAAGTCTATGACCTTCTTTGACATCTATCACTTGGAATTATATACTGGTTGTCTCCTTGGAAGAAAGCATAGAACTGTGTCTTCAATAATTTTCAAAATATGAATATAGGTTTCTCATTATAAGAAAGGTACCAATTGTATTTTTTTTAGAGTAGAGATGGTTAAAAGCTGGTATATTGATCATCATAGGTGAGCATCTATGTATATTTGTGAGGTAAAAAGTAGGTGTTTTGTTGCATGAGGTTTAAAAATTCCATAGAGATGTGCAGGTGAAAGTTTCCTTATGTCTGTAGCTTTATGCCTGAAGGCCTAATTCCGTAGTTGTACCTAGAGAGCACTAAGCAGAGTGGGATGGAACTGAGAAGATGTTTCAGGACCAATCCTGTAGCAAGACGCGGCTCAACCTTGGGGCATGGCACGTCCTGAAGGGCAGCTGCTGGATGCGGGAGGGTCAGTGGTTCAGGAGAGTGGTCAGACTTTCAGGTCAGCAAGGGTGTGTTTTGTGGGTCACAGGTGTATCTGCATGAGCGCTCTGGTGTGGGTTAGGAGTGTTCTTCTGAAGCAAGTCCGCTCATTGTCCCTGCTTCCTGCCGACGTGCGCGCGTTGCCGAACAGGCTCCAAGCCCGCGGGTGGGTTTTGTTTTGGGTGCTGCTAAACCAGAAGATGTTTCCAACTGGGAATACCCATTCAGGCAGCAGGACCAGTCTGGTTCTAGCTGAAAGTGAAACCATCCAATCAAAGTGTGGACACTTGTCCTTGAGATCAGCTCCTCTGGAGCTGTGCTAGTGGCTGTTGTCACAGCCTGACTGCTGTCACTGTCCCTGTCTTGGGCAGGGACTGACAGCAGGTGCCTAGGGAAGACAGGAGAAGTGCAAGCACGTAGTAGTGCTTTCCCAATATATTTTCCCAGCTTTCAGCAGTCTGCATCTCACAAACTTCCTGAAGCAGAGATGGTATCTTTGATTTAATAGTCCGCGATAGATTTTTCTTCCATTAGTTTGTCTTACTGTTTTTAAAACCATGTGCATTTTACCATCCACAATATCCTGTGCAGTGAGTCCTAAGGTAGAACAGTGTATGTGTTAAGAAGTATCTTTGGTTTATTTTGAATTTACTGCCTGATGATTTCATTTGATGCTCTTTTGTTCCTATCTTGTAATAGACAAATGATTCCTTATCCACTGCTGTTATGGTGCTCCATTTATCATGGATCTCTTTGATACTACCTTGATTGTTTTTCTTCCAGGCTGGAAAATCCATGTCTATTAGTTCCTTGATCAGAACCCATTTCATACCTTTGATCATCCTTATTCTCCTCTCTGCCTTCCCTCGATCTGTTGTGTCTTTCTGAGACTGTAGGACTGCATGCAAGCTGGATAACGTATTCAGTGTATAGCATCTGTTTTTTAAATGCTGGCTTGAGGGTGTGTTCTGTGATGGTCTATGCTTCTCATAATTTTTAACAGTATTTGCTTTTTTTTTGACTGCTGCTGAAACTAAACCATCATTTTTTAATATATGTCCCTGTTGAACGCAAGCTCTTTCCCCGTAGTGATGATGGCTCACCCAGAGCCCATATTGTGTTCATAGGGTTGGGGTTGTTTTCCTCCCCACCTCTCTCTGCAGTTCTTTATACCTGCCAACACTGAGTTTTGTCTTCTATTGTACAATTTAGTCCTTTGCTATGTGAGGTCATTTTCAGTTCTCTCAGTACTGCTATGAGCAGCTTGGTGTCAGTAGGGTACTCTTTCTGTGCACCATTCTTCCCCCTTTTCCAAACCATTTATCCAGCTGTGTCCTGCAAAATTCCTGTGAAGCACTGGTAGCGACCTATTTTCATAGAGAAATGGAGTATTTAATACCACCTTTTCTTTCCCATTTTCTAACAAGTTAAGTATTTGCTTGGAGATCCAACGAGTGCATTGATCAGGCCATATTTGTCCTCACATGCAAAGATCCTCTAGCAAAGCTAATGGATTTATGAGGCAATTGTTCAAATGCCATGTGGACTCTTCCCCAGCATGTGGTATCTAGCTCTCTGTTCTTTGCAACAGTTCCTATCAATTTGCTCAATGCATATGTCAAATTAATTGTTTTGTAGTTTTCTGGATCCTCCTGAGAGGCCTATTAGGAGATTGGCAATGTGTTTGCTATCTCACACTTCTCTGGTACAGAGATGGGTTTAAATAAGATTAACATGAGCAGTAATAGCTCAGCTGTGTGTACATGAGTTCCGGCAAAAGTTGAGGGAGCACCATCTCACAGTTGTGGTCTGTTACCGTTTGTTTTTCCTATATTTCTCTGCTGACCTGTTTCACTGATGCTTAAGTTTTAGGCTGATTCTCAACCCATACACCAGAAAACCTACTCCATCCAGTGTGGGGATCATCTACCTAACTTCTTCCATGGCAAGCACAGAGGGAAAACATCTTCTAGTTTTGTTGTTTGTGGTTTGTTTGGTTTGGTTTGGTTTAGTTCTGTTTCTTTGTCAGCCTTTTTAGCTCTATGTAGATTTATAGGCAGATCCATGCCAGGGCTTCTTTTCAGACAGAGATAGGTTAGATTATCCAGAGACAGAAGGGATAGACTTTTGTCCTTTGGGGCAGTCCGTCAGCTTTCCACCCTTTAACCCCAGGCAGCAAGAAGGGACCAGTGCAGAAATCAAGCTTAAGTCCATGAGTGAAGCTCTTTCAATGATGCACTGATGATGTGGAGGAACTTGATAAACTTTCAGGTTGTGGGGGGATTTTTTGTTATTCATTGCTGTTTGTTTAGAGTGGGTTGTTTGGGGGATTTTTTGGTGGTTGAGCTTGATTGGCTTTTTGGGGTTGTTTTGTTGTTGTTTTTTATTTTGTTTTAATTCTTTTTAATATTTCCCTTAAAGACAGCTAGGAAACTAAACATAGCAGTTATCTTAGTGCAACTTTACAATTTCATAATTAAAGTCACAATGGCAGGAAATGCAGAAGTTTAGGTTTCAGTAGCAATATTAGCCGCATATGGACTGCTTTAACTTCCTGCCTTTCATAATCAATTCTTATTTACGTACTTTGTGACCTACATTAAGAACCAAGAGTCTGGCAAAATGTGATGATTTTTCTCCTAATGATGCTCCTGGGAAGTTGTGGGGAAAATAAATTTTTTTTGTTAAGAATTCAAGCACAGGAAGTTTAAATTATTTGCTGTATTTTGTGAATGAAGCTAATGGAACTTGGGAGTGAATACAGACTTCTGAGTCCTAGCCCAAAGTTAACACTCTTGGTTTTATGTCCAATGATATTTAGTGTCTCTGCTGAGATTCTCTGTAGGAAACCTCCCTGTAAGCAAGGGAGAGTGAAGAGGAGAATAAAGGTGTTTGGATTATGAAGAGCTCTCCAAGGAGACCTGAAGGTTGAAGAAAAAGGGTGGCTACTGTGAATTCTCTGGCAGACCAAGGGTGTGGGCATGCCTTGAGAGAGGTTGAAATGATCTGTGGGGAGACAGCAGGTGACTTACAGATAACTGTGGAGCTTTGTCAAGAGGACCAGGTAAAAATATTCTGCTCTGTTACATGCAAGGTTGTTTCAAACTATGCTAATAAGTTAGAGATCATACACTGCAGGAAAGCAGGATATGAAACCCCTTCACATGCCCTGTGTGTTAAAGCAATAGGCATGAACAAAAAGGGAGGGAAAATAAATGGGTTTGAGGCACATTTTTGGTTTTGTTTTCAGCTGGCTCATGTAGAGGAGGCCTATTGGGAATCTGCATGATGGGAATTTGGGTTGTATTCATTAACACAGCTGATGGGGCAGAAGAACCTGATAGTGGAGAGATTTGTGACAAACTGAGAGCTGAAGAGTGAGGGAGAGGAACAGTTGAAGATGGTTTTGAGGCTGAAATCTTCAAAGTTCAGAGGCTATGCAAGAACTAGGGATAACCACCAAAACCGCTAGAATTTGTGAGGATTGGACACAATTGACAGCAACTGGAGAAACTGCAGACCAAGGATTTTGGCAGATACCTGTGAGGAGGGTGCTTGTGCAATGGGCATGAGGGATGAATGTACTCATCACCCTAGACAAGAGAAGTGCTGGTCCTTCAGGAGGTGCTTGCAGATGTGCACAGCTATTTGAAGTCTCAGAAATTAATTTAACATTGTAATTTTTTGTTTAGTTAATAGGGATTTGTAATTTCTGCGCTGTGTCAGTGTCAATGGTTAATTACTTGCTCATTTCATTAGGAAAGCAAAAGGAGATTGTGCCTGGTCCTTGGCATGATCTGGTTGGTGTTGGCTGTCGTGCTGTGCTGAAGTCAGTATTGCTTTTGTGCCTTAAATACATTGTTAATACTGCATATAGTTCTATCGTGGTTGGGATATTCAAGTCACTGTGGGATTTTTTTTTTTCTGTTGTCCCAAAGTTGTAACTTAGCAGTGAGTATATGGTCCATGAGCCATTCTTTTTTCTGTCTTCTGTCATTTTCAAGTAACCTCAAGTATGACTCCTTTATATTATGAATGGTATATATTTCCAGGCTTGATGTAATGGCTTGGCTGGTGGCTGGGATAATGAGTTGAAGGACTCGAGCCGATGATCTCATCTTTCAGCCCGCCAGAGTCTCTGAATTTTTTTGCTAATCACTGCTCATAATGATTACTCATTTACCTAGAATATTTCTTGGTACTTCAAAAATTTTCATATCAAGCATGGGGTGAATTTAATAATGAATCAAATAGGACTTTATATATATTTGAAAGAATTCTCTTGTACCTTTTAAAGGTAGATTATTTCTCTGATTTTTACTGTACTGATACCTCCCTTGTTCCCTCCATAGCTTTAGAGAATTCTTGAGCAGTGAAGACCAGGCATAGTGTTTGATGAGGAAATGCAAGGTTTGTTTCTGAGCAGAGTTTACATCTGATTATGCAGAGCCTCTCAGTGCACTAGAACTGCTGTATCGCATGTTTCATAAAAGTAATATTTTAGTAAAAGAGGATCTCATATGACATTGCTTTTCATCATTGCTGCAAAACACTGACGGTCCTCCTTGGGTGAGAGCCACAGCACACAGATTTATGGAATGAATGTTTATAAAAACAGAGTTTTCAGGTGCTTGTGGGTTGTTTTTTTTTTTGTTCATGTTTATTTTTCTGGAGTTGACTGGATCAAATTGATTTAACTCTGCATGTAGTATGTAGATTTTTAGGTATATTAAAGGTCTGTATTCATCCCACGGGTGGGATTTTGACTGAGGCATCTGAGTTAGCAATGCAGCTGCTGTGGTCTGCATCTGTAATCCGTAGAAGCAGGACGGTACTGCCAGAGGGTGATTTGCAGGTGCCTTTGTTTCTGTTCTCAGTGCACAGATAACGAAGAGGAGAGCAAATATCTTCCCTTCTTTTTTAATTCTGAAGTGCTGTCATCTTTTCAGCAGTGGGGTTTGGCATCCTACCTCCAGAGAGGTTTGCTCAGTCACAGCCTAGTCTGTGTAGGATGCTGTTCTCATACTGTTGTTTTTTCTTGTTAGAGCTTTGATAATGTGACTGTCAGGTTGGCATCTTGCTCTGTTTTGTATCTACAACCAGCAGAGCTTCATTTTTGCATCTCTGTCATGTACTAATGAACTGAGTCTTGAATTCTGCTGTTGCTCCTTGAAAACTAAGTGCCAAATTTGTTTCCACACAAAGCTCCTTCACTCAAGATGTGAAGTAGATTCAGATGTGCTAGCATATACACTTCGTACAGTTTGTCTTTCCCTGCTTTCTGGCTACTGACAGAAAAAATTGATTGCAAACCACTTTCTGACTATGCAGACTTCATCCATACAGAGGTTTAGAAGAGCAATAGGGTGGCTTTTCATCATCAATAAATTATTTCAGTAGCCCATAGCACTGGGAAACTAAACACTGATAAAATTCAAACTTGCAAAAGGTGCCAATATAAAGGGGATGTTAACTTCCAAGTAATTTTGCCCTTGTATTAGTTCAGAAATTGTAATATTCAGGAATAATGTCTCTACTGATTGTATGTTACAAATTGCTATGTCTGTGGCATGTCTGCAAACCTGGCCGTGTGACATTTGTAATGGGACTGGACTTCCCTAATTTTCCTGCTCTTTCTGAAAATGAACATTGGAAACACATTAAAAGAGAATGCAGATAGCCTTGCTGTTATCAAGTGAGAAGTCTGGTGTCAATCCATGGTGCTTTTAGAACTGACTGTGGAGAGGATGATGTGGTTTAAGGTTGCTTGTTTAAGGCATTGTTAGAAGAATTGGGCTACAGAAGAAGATAGAAGGATTCTTTGAGAACTGGATTGTTGTTCCATATCAGGGCCAATGTCCTCAATGCTGCTTCAGTACTTCATTGGAAATCAAGTGCTGGTCTTTTGGGATTTAGCAGATTGCCTGTTTTTACCTCCTTACTCATACGCTACTTCTGTTTGTGTTAGCTAAATTAGCAGATGAGTTTAGCCTGCCCTTTGTAGTCACCCACCACCTAGACATGCTTCCACCTAATTGAGAGATGCAAGGGTGGAGTAATTCTCTCCTTATGCTGCTTGTGCTTCTGACTGATTACGTTTCTGTAATTATCTACAATTATATGAAAATAAAACAGTTTGAGAGGCGTAATCTCATGTAGTATAGTCAGTGCATTGGACACAGGAACCAGCCATAAGGGAATTATTCAGCTGTTGGATGAGCTGTGGTTTTTCTTCCTAGATCTCGGTACCACGGGTGGGAATGATTATGGCATAATGAAAGTGCAGAAGTTTGCCTCTTGGCTTGTACCTGATGAGGTTTTAATGTATCCCTTTGATAGGCAGAGGAACAGGAAGCTTTATAATTTTAACAATGGACTTTTATCAGATTTTTTTAAAGGTGTGGCAGGACAGGGTTACCTCTAGTAGGAGAGAAATGGGCTTGGTGACTTGAAAGGTCTCTCCCGGTCTTATATTTTCAGTTTTGGCTAGAGGAGAAAGATGGCCTGCCTGTGTGAGGGAAGTTCGTGTTGTCAACAGAGAGAGCCTGTGAGAGGGGTGCTCTTCTTTTGCAGAGAAAAGTGGAAGTTTTTCCCCAATTCCCTCTCTGTTCCATATTAATATACACTTGATATAAATGCAATAATTTTCATAATTTAATGGGGAAAAATTATTTTTCCAAATATTTATAAAGGCCATTTGCCATTTAATTATCCAAATATTCTGCTTACATTAGTCTGTAACTCACAGTCATGGCAAATACTCAGTCAAGAAAGATTTGCCAGTAGAAATAAAGCTTAACTGCACCTTACTTTAAGTAACAGAGTTTGAGACTTTTAAAATATACTATTCTACCTTGTTTATTTTCCAAGGACTTGTATTTGCCCCTGGATTTCCTGCTCTTTAGGTCAGTGAATGCTCCGTAGAGGTGTTTTTAGGTTTACTATTCTTAATTCATATGTAAATCTTGATGGTGAAAAACGGTGCTTCCACTACAATAATGATATCCCCACAAATGGATGTTTTGTTACTGACCTTAGGAGGCTTTGATTTTTTTCATCAGTTTATTATACTTCACACATTCACTTATTTAATTTACGGGGATCAATTTGGAGCTAAATTTTGTCTTGAAATGAAAAAAGTACATATATTTTGAGTGCTCCAAAGTGTCACTTTGTTTAATGTGTATCCTTATATACTCATGTATATTTTATAGTAATTTAGATAATTTTAGAAATAAAAGACACACATTTCAAATTATAAAAAAACAGTAATGCATTTACGAACAGTGAATAAACAGTCTGTGTTTGTTAGGTAAAGGGAGGATATATGATGTGGTAGTGCTGTGTATGTAAAAGATACCTTAAAACTTTCAAATAGCATTTGCACTGTTTTGATTTCAGTGGAAGGTCAAATGCGTTTTACAAGAAAAAGTTCATAGTATTTACCAAAATGTTGATCTTTCTAATGGAATGCATTTGTGTAGTTTGTAATACCTGTTCTTTATTCCATTGAATATTGCATTGAAAAGTAAAAAAGGCAAATGCATAAAGAAAGCACACAGTTGAAATGGTAGGAAATATTGCTATTTGGGTAAACTAAGAAACTATTTGCATTCTCCACTTGCCAAACATCACCCTTTTACCAAAAAAAGACGAAAACATACTATCTGAGTCATTGTACTGCAGTTGCTAATGTAAGATTTTCCATTAAAAGTGTTTAACAGTGAATGTGGGAGCTATGAAAGTTTTTACCAAGAAAAGGAACATCACGTAAGGGTTAATGAGATTATGGATAAAATTTCAGTTCATAATGCTCTTTATATAATAAAGATACCCTTTGATATGAGAAAAAAATAACTGAGAGTTAATCTTGAACTTCATCTGAATAAAAATGCAGCTTTGCTCCTTATCGTTTCAGTAAAAGCTTTTTAACAGAATCCAACTTCTTTTTTTCCTTCACGTAGCAGAGGGAGCTTCAGATATACTTGGAATGTGAATTAATTTTTCATGGCAAAAGCTAAAGTTGAAATAAATATTTTGAAAAAATGAAGGACCAACCAACATTCTTGGGTTATGCATGAGATGTTTCCGGGTATATTGGTTTTTTCTGAGCTCACGTTTTGCCGTGTAGCTGAATCTTGTCTCTTCTAAGTCATATTCGCTCTTACTTACTGGCTGTGATGAAAGATATAAAAGTTCAATATGCTTCTACATGAGAACTTGCTGGCAAAATAAGAGCAATCTTTGGCCAGAGTCTGAGCCCCAGCTGTTGAGTCATATCTAAACTCATTGGAGGAATAAATGGAGCTCAGTTCTCAAAATACAAAGGAGCCATAAGTAAGCTTATTACTTATTTGTCTTTTAACCTTTTGAAGTAGACATGCATTTTTTAGGAGGATTGGCTTCTTAGGAGCTCCTCTTAAAACTTACTCAGCAATATAAAGATATAGAAAGACACTTATTGTATTTTATGGCTGCATTAAATATTTCACTTGCAAAAATACCCCAGAGATAAAATACCAACCCAGCGTAATAATATTTTCATGTCATTTGGTCCCCACATGTATATAGGCATACAGATGCTGGTGTTTTTCTGGCTAGTATTTCTAATGTGCTTTTCAAAATGGAATATAAATACTGGAGTATTTTCATTTTTCATGCTGTTTCCTGTGTCTAATCCCATGGGATGCGATGTAGAACCACTAGTAAAGTTTGTTTGTTTTTGTAGGCTTGGGGGGGCGGGGGTTTAGGTGGGGGTTAGCTGCATTTCCTTAAGCATTGTTAACTATGTGTTTAAATGTTGGAACTGGACCAAGAAATTCCACCTCGTAATTACGTTTGTGGTTTAGTGGCAGAACATAATACCACTGCCTTTAATAGCAGATAGTGGAGAACACACAAAACAATCCTCTTGTCAGTCTGTGAAGCACAGACCTCAGGGATAAAGACCTGGTTTTGGATACAAAAATCACATTCCTAAATTTATTTTCAGTGCTTAAGGGAGATAATAGAACAAATGGTTGGTTAATGATGTAATTTTATGAAAGATTGTTTGAAATATCTTAATTCTGAGTTACAAAGTAATGTATTAGAGTAAGAATAATGAGAAGGACGCTGTGTTGCAGTAGGTCAAGTTGTTGACTTTCAGATTAGTGATTTTCTGTTTAGACAGAAAAGCAGCATCATTACAAATGCTGGAAAATGTGTGTTCAGAGTAGTACTCTTGAAGCCCTGATGCTAATACTGTGTATTGAAACAAGGGTTGTTTTTCCTTTATTTCTTTTAATCTTATTTCTGGACATGGTAATTCATTGCACTCTGTGTCTCTAGCTTAGCAGCTGTAGCAAACACAGAACGTCGAGCCACCAAAAGTTTTCCTGCATTTAATGTGTTAGCAGCTGCCACACTGCGTTCAGTAGGAGCCTCCCAGCTGTTGTGCCAGAGGAGGAGCTCCCAGAGATGTTGTGATCTCACTCACCTGAAAGTCAGAATTCTTCCCTGGATCAATCCGGAGCCAGCAAAGATAATGCATTCGTAATAAAATACAGAGAGCTGTACCAAAGCAAGAAGTTAAGTAATCCCCTAGTGTTTATTGGTTGCACAAGTCAAGTAATTGTGGATGGAAATCAGAGGGAATCAGTAGTTATTTCATTCCTAATTCTACAAACCAAAACTGAGAGGTGATCTGCCTACAAATGAGAAGGGGTCTTGCTGTCCCAGCATGTTCCAATGTTCATGGAAAGAGCAGATGATTAGTTCTGTGCACAGATTTATTTTTCTGGGCTTGTCTGATGAGTTCATCTCAGGTAGGACAGTTCCCTCTTCTGTCCAGGCATTAGAAAGTATCCATTAGATACTTTTAAAGTACCTATTAGAAACTGAATTTTCATGGGCCTGTGCTAACTTCATTTCTATTAATATGTGATTAAACAAATCATTCTTCACATAAGTCTCTATCAGAATTAATGAAAGAAGGATGAACTTAATGCTATCCTCCTCTGGTTAAAGTTTTTAGAATTATGTTGTTCTCACACCTCAGGCAGGACCTCACCTCTGTGTTGATACAGCAACAGTTCTTTATCACAGTTGTATCCAAGGATGGATTCTTAGGATCTAGATTTTCAAGGTATCCAGACCCCTACACATAACAACAGTCCTGGTCAAATTTTTTAAGGTATATAAGAGGAGTGGATGGGCTTATGAGTAGTTAGGTACTTAGCCCACTTAGACTTTTTTCTTCCCTATATATGCATTTTAAGGTACTGAAAAAACTTGAAAATCCAGCCCTAGAGGCCCCATAGAAGCACGTTAAACTTTCTAACCAATATTTGTTACATACTTTTAGTAGGGAGCAGTGTCAGTCTTTGTACCTCCTGAATTGTTTGGCCTTGTTTTGGGAGATGGGCTAGATTAATCTCTCTCCATGTGAAATGTATTTTTATAACAAAAACATTAATAGACTTGGGAAAGCACAAGTTGATGTTGGATTTGAGGCACAGTTTACCCCAGTCTGGGCTTAATTCAGCATGTAATTAAACACATTTTTAACTTTAAGCATATGAATAGTTCTAATTAAATTAATGGGTCTCAGTGCAGTTGCGTGATTCTGCCTGCCTGAAACAGACTGTGGGCCTTAGTTTAAAGATTGCGCTTTACGGAGTGCCAGAGTTCATCCCTGTTCTTACTAGAATTGTTAGACTATTGTAGCATCTGAGAGTCAATATTTCCGTTACAGGAAAAGATAAATGGCAGTTTTTTGTAGCTTTTCTGAAGACTTTTACCTATTCATTTATACAAAGGTTTGGGAAACAGCACTGATAAGTAATAACGAATGTGGTTTTGTGGTTTCCAGTCTGCCACATCAATGTTCTCTAAATGAGCTTGGTTTGCAGCAGGCACTGGATATTGTAAGCTGTTTCTGAGGCAGTATTTAAATGTACTTTTCTGGCAGCATAGAAATATAAATAAACATGCAGTGCCAACTTGCAATATCATTAATCTGAGTGAACTTCGAAAGTACCTTACCAAAACTGCAGCATTATTTTTGTTGGATTTCAAGGCAGATGTGCTGTACAGATAGCAATGTTTTATCAATTGCACAATGAAATCAAAGTGGAAACAGTATTTGAAAAAGCCTTGTAGAGTTTTGTACTGATGTGCTAATCCATTCAGATTTTATTGTTAGCATCTGTACTGAGTGATTGGAAGAATTATCACATTAGGGGCCCTTGAGACAAGTATTATTTGCATTTGTGTCAATGAATTTGATAAATAAATTTTAAAATGTAGGGAATTGGGTGGTTAAGCTATTAATAAAAGTTAAATAATATTAAATGTGAGAATATGATATTACTACTTATCCTTGTTGTTATTGCTATTATTATTATTATTGTTGTTGTTGTTGTTGTTAGTACTATCATTATTATTAACATTATTATCATTATTATTAAGATAATATTCCAGATAAACACCCCCATGTTGTTTAGCTGGAGCTTCTGCATTTATTAAATGATAATGATATTTGTGAAGAGCAAGGAAGAGTACATTATAAATTAATTAGCAGATAGATTATGACCTTCCTCCATTTCAACCAGCTGCATAGATTTGCTGTTGACATCTCTCAAAACTGTGTCTTTGCTGCTGATACAGTTTTCCTGGTGTGTCAGGGAGTTTGTGGCAAACTGTTCTGATGGAATTTCCCTACACATGGTGGCAGTGTGGAAGATCTCACCACATGGAAACAATACTTGCTCTATTTGCTTTTTGTTTGATAAGCCACAGTGTGAAGAAGCAGCCTTTTTTTGTTGTTGTTTTGGGGCTGGCTTTTTTGTGTTCATGCTCACTGGTGAATAAGGTGCCTGTTGTGTGTGTGTATTTGTGGCATGCAAATATAACTCTGCTGTCACACGTAATGGAGGCTGTTTGTATGTCATTGTGATGGTTCTCGTTAGCAGTGCTACCTGACTGAGTTAGGCTTGGAAGGATTAACTTCATAAATGTTTTAAGTGTGTGTGTACTTCAGCCACAAGTGTATTCAAGAATTACAGAGTACTGAAAATCACATACACTGGGTAGAATGCAGGATTTCCACACCATTGTTTTGCAGAGTGGCATTGCGTTCACAACATTTGCAGTGCATTAAGAAAAGTGCTTAACTGAATAAAATTAATTGTAAAAGCTGTCAGAACTGGCCAAATATTTTCCTGGTTTTCTCCACTACTTTCGAGTGTCTTAAAGACTTAGCTTGCTGACATTTTTTAATAAAGCAAAGGTATTCAGTGGAGAAAATGGTAATTTATGCTACTTGTGCTTTATGTAGGAAAGGGTATCTTTTTCAAAAGGTTACATTTACCAAAATCCTTATGCATTGCAAGTTTTTTGTGTTGCTGTATGGGGCGAAGGCACCCCATGAGGGGGAACCCCAGGAGGGTGCTGTGCAGCTGTTGCCAGCTGTGTGTTTGGGAATATGCCACATCAGGCAGCACTAAGACAAGGGGAACTGCACGCTCCTGTCAGTTGTTCTGCCTGTAAAGTCATGGCTGGCCAGAAATAATTGCCTGTAACACAACAGCACGTGATCCAAAAACTAGAGGGATTTCATAAACTGTTATAACAGTTACAGTGGTGTTTCTGTATTTGTCTTTTGGATTTTTTTCTGGTATTTAAAGTCTATTGATGCAGTTGATGCATATTTTAAAAATAAGCCCTTTAAAGAGAAAATGACCATGGCAAGATTAAAACACTAAAGACTTGTACTGTTCAGTGGACTCCTCCCTTTGAGAGATGTATTCTAATAAGAGCTGTCCAATTAAGAAACGTTGTGGGGCTTGCAGTAAGACTGGTTTATTTAATTTTATTTTCAATAGAAAAATGGATGTATTTCTGTGGTGTGCTTTATACAAGGATGAGCAGACACATACTCCTTTTCTCAGAAGTCTTCTTTGTGGCTTTGTGAGAGGGCTGTCTGTATAACATTGGAATACAGAAATAAAATGTCTTAACATTGGAGTTTGGTCTCAGTGCAAATATCTACAGACTAATCATGTTTACTGCCTACACTCTATTTCCTGTGGTCGTCTGTTAAATTATGATCTCTGTCACGTAGTTTAGAAGTACCAATTGCTTTCATATGGTAATATGGAAAAGAATCATAGTTAAATAAAATGCTTCTTTGGCACTTACTCTTGGAAATACATGATTGTGTAATTCCTAGGCAAATTTGAGTTGTGTCCTTAGGTATTTGAGTTTTTCTCTTTTTCTGCACTGTTGAGCATCTCAGTAACTCACTTCTCTCACAGCCCCTTTTTAGCCCAATTAAGCTGTAGATCTTTCCTCCTTCCACACACCCTTGTGTTTCAGGCTACTGAATAACTGACTGTTGTGAAAATGTTTCTACCTCCCACATTCTTAAATTTAAGAGTCTTTCAGGCAGAAGCTGGGACAGAAGAGCCCCAGTTTCACAGAGGAAGCCTGGCCTTTTCTCCCTTTCCCCCAGCAGATCTGAGAACTGGGCTCACAATAAGGCTGAGAAGGAGCTCGGTGATCTGAAATTTTCTTTCCTTGCTTTCTTAAAAATACATTTCTTCTGCCTCTCAACTTCTTAGCTCTGTGCTAACCAACTGTATAGCTTTGGTAGTTGTTGTCTTGGAGACTGAGCATCTTGGAGGTAGGGCACACCTTGCTCCTGGACAGGAAGAACCGTCCGTGTATGCGAAGGAGCAGCGTATTTAAATATTGCTGTGAGTCTGGGATTGAGAATTGCTGAAATAGCCAGCACCAGCTTTGAAAATTGGTTTCCACCTTAGAATTTTTAGCTGTAGGAGTTTATCAGCATACCAGTCTTGCCTTTTCAGTCATTAGCCCCCGAGAACCAGCATCTTTGTTGTCCCATAGAAAAATATTCTGTAAGCGTTTTGATTACTCTCTCCAGAGAGATTGCAAGCTTTTTCCATGAATGAGCAGATAGAAATGATGTAACAGATACTTAATTGCCTAAAAGCTTACAGAAGGTTTAGCAAACTACCGAAAATTCAACAGTGAAATAAATAACTGGAAACATTACACTTTGGTGCACCTGTTTTAATTGAACATAAAGTCACTGTTTTGAAGAGTTTATGTCTATAGTTTAAATTGCAATATGTAAAACTGTTTTGTATTAAAAACAAAACAGTACATTCTCACAAACTGGGCATGTTACACCAGAACTTTGACTAAGCAGTGATTCACAGCTATCCTCAAAAAACTGTGTCATGAGAAGTTGTAAAAAAGTATCCTACAAAAGTTTTGTTTGGCAAGCAGAAATAGCTCTGCTACATTAAAATTTGTTTCTAAGTTCTGTCTAAAATGTATGTGTAGTGTGTTTGTAGCATATGCTGTAGTTCAACTGTATTTTTAATAGCTTTGTAACTGTTTTTCTCTCTACTTTGCCATATGAATTCTTTTCAGTTTGAAAACTGTTATGCTTGCATTCATCCCAAGAAAGGAATTATTTTGGGAAAGTTGAGAAAAATGTGTTTAAGCATTCTGTGAAGAAAAAAAAAAAAAATCAGTTTGAGTCCTTAATGGTTGCAATTGAAAGTTTCAGGGAATAAAAGAACAAAGTCTCTGGACCTCCTGGGGCAGGAGGACACAGGATGAAGCCTGGGTGTGGTAATGCTTTGGTCCAGGTAAAGGGAAGGTCTCTGGATGCTGTTGTAGGTTAAACCCTCACCACAGCAATCTTGATCTCCAGTCCTGAGAACAGTCCAGGACTCACAAAAGAATTTTGTGTGGCATGAACTTAATATGAATGAACTTAAGCCATCTTCTTTTGGGCTGCGAGTTGTGAGGAGAGACTCCCTCACCACTCGGTTTTCTTATTTTGTGTGCTGCTGTACAAGGATGTAGAAAAAACCTTCCAAGAATCCAAGGAAAATCTAGTAGTCCAATGGTCATGAATAATTAAATCTGTGGCTTCTGAACCACCTTTGGGTTTCTTGAGTTTTCTTCTCCTTTTTGAAGATTTTTGGACTTTTTAAAGGTGCCTCTTTTAAGACCCTCTGCAGTCAGGAAAAGTGACATTAATTTCCGTGGGAATTTTCCCCCTCAAGGTTCCTCTGGAAGCTGATGTCCTTCACAGCACCCCGGGGCACCCCATGGGTGCCATGAGAACCAGTGTAGGAATACACACCATGGTTTGGCTGTGTTGTTGACCAAGCTTAAGCAGAAAAGCCCAAAAAAACCACACAGATGTGAGGACTTCCTGTGACATCTGATGGCTTTAGCTTAGGCCCGCTGTTCACTGCATTTCTGTTTGACGCTTTCAGTGCACTTGGGGAGGCGGGTGGGAGAGAAGTGTAGCTGACTGAACATAGGCTGCACAGGGGAGAAGAGTGTATTGCAGGAGTGATTGCTTTCTAAATAAAGAATTTCTGTCTCTCTTGGGAGAGATCAGGAAAAGGACCATAAAGTTCCTGTTGTCCAGCAGAAGAGAACCATCTGCTGGAGTTATGAACAGTTGGCCGCGTTTAATGGCCAGTGGTTGATGGTCTCTGCTCTAACGAGGAGGAATTAGTTTATCCAGTGCAGGTGATTGGAAGTGTAGAATAACACACCAGAAATAAGAAAGGGAAGAAAGAAAAGTGGATAAAAGCTGTTTAAAAACAAAGATACGGTTCCACAAGGACAGTATTTTTCTATTTCCTTTTTTTTATTATAAATTTTTCAAATCATCAAAAGGCACTTGCACATGCTATGTCATGATATTGGTGAGTCATTAACTTCATCTTCAGAGAGAAATACGGCATTTTGGCACTTCCTTGTCTTCTTTCTTTCTTTCTGTCTGTCTGTCTTTCTTTCTGTCTTTCTGTCTTTCTTTCTTTTTCTTGTTTTCCCTTTCTGTTCTGCAAACAGTTAGGATGAACTAAAGCATTCTGTGTTTTCCACTAGGTCTCATTTGCTACAGCTTTCTGCCTTTAAATTACTTCTGAACCACAGAATCTGGCAGGGCTCGTTGGAAGGCATTTGAGGACAACTACTTGATCTGGAGTACAGCCATGTACGGTACTTGAAGGCATAGAACAAAGCAGTATAAATTGAGATTATTTTACTAAATGTTTATGACTCTTCCAGGACAGCCAGTAGAATTACAGAAAAAAAAACCTTAATTAGGGCATAGCATGTAAATACTCACTTTTTATTGCATCTAGGAATGCTTTTACTTTTCCTGTCTTAAAACAAAGGCCTGTTTAATAGTTTTTCCTTAGTCGTGTCCCTAATCTAACATTTCTTGTCTAATTGTTGGAGATCAAGTTCATGTAAAGAATTGCTAATATCAGGGGCATTGAATAAATGATTTAAGAAGGACTGTCTAGGATAGGAGATGAATCACACTTCCACAACCTTGCAGCACAGTTTAAACTCCATACTGGACCAAAAGTAAATGAAAACTTTAATAATAATAATAGTAGCAGCCAGTTTAAATATTTTGGACCAGTTCTATCCTGATAGATACCCACAAAGCCTTACTAGATCCTGTGTGCTCCTGCTATGCACTGCAGGTACATGTATGCAAAAACAAAGATTATTACAGAATAGAGAAAGTCAAGCCATGCAAACTGTTTTGCAAGGTGTTAAGTCATTTTTTGCCTCTCATAACCATTAAGGTTTATGTTCTTCCTGCAACAAGCTCTGTGTGTGTTCAAGAACTTCAAATATATAGAAGCATGTTTTCAAAACTTGGCTAGTTACTTGAATGCAAATGAGAGGGATCAAGGTTTTTTGTACAGTTTTCCAGTGGCAAAAGAAAGTGCCCATGCAAATAATGTAGATCAGGTTCTTCCTACGTGGGTTCCAATTTGCTCGTATGTTACAGGTTAAAATTCATGAACACAAACGGAGATTAGCTTGAATTCTTGTGGGACTTCTATAAATAGACATTGCTGCATTTTCTGTGTTATTTCTTGTAATAAAAGGAACAAATACACACTTAAGGTCTTTGTAGATGTATGGAACATCTTTGATTTTAGTATTAAGGTGTATCTGTTGCTAGAAACAGTATGTTTGTATTTAAAACACACTTCTTAGGTCTTAACTAACAGTGTGGTTATTTAGTATTTTAAATTCATGATACCCATTCTATAATTTTGTGGCTTCCCTGCCATTGGTAATAATGCAGTAATGAAAATGATGTGCAGTGCTTGAAAGGTTAGTGTTACCTGTTTGATTAAAATACAACGATTACACCTTAGAGATGGATGCTGGTTCTTTATTTTCTGTGCTTCCTTTGTCAAGTTTACAGTCCTCCAGCTGAGGAGGTGCTGGCTTGTGAAGTGTGCCATCATACCTGAGTGTCCCACCCCTCTAGTCTCTGTAGTTTTATGTATTTTCCCCAAAACGTATCAAATGGCTTTTGAAGGGTCTGAATGCTTTCTCTAGTCGTGGATTTTGTACACACAAAGCAGTAGATACACGTGTGAGCCACCCAACATGCTCACAGGATCGTGCAGGAGTAAGTATTTGTAGGAACATTGTGAAATCATGAAGGCACTTTCCGTATATCCCTGTAGCAATGTTTTCACTCGAGGAAGGCAGGTATTGCATATTCCTCTTCTCTTTTCCTTGCATTGTGAGTTCCAGACAAAGGCAAACGCTGCCCTGATGGAAAATGCTAATGAAAAAAGTAAAATGACATATTGCTGATTTCAATTCACAGCCATGCTTTTCTGCTTTAGTAATTCCAGTTGTCTTATACATCTTGTTAATGAATAGAATATTTCATGGGGAAGCAGAGTTTAGTTATCTTGTGGCTAACTGGGCAAAAGTTACTGTTGTGTCAGTATTATTTAAGCTACAGCAAGGGGTCACAGGGAAGGGAATCTGTTTGTACTTTAGTGAAACCTAGAATGCTGTTTTTCTTACTCTCTAAGAACAGGTTGAAATCTTGTGTGTCTTGTTTCCTTGGGCCAAATGTGGAATTTATTTAGATCTCAGTCAGATACATAGTAACACATTCACATTCAGCAGTATGAAATTTCCCAGACTCCTTTAAGTGATGCCAATTAAGTTCACAGCTACATGAGTCACCTAGAATAAAAAAGAGAGGAAAGTGACCAAAAAAGCACATAGCCATCTTTGCATACGAAAGATTTAGGAGGTATGTCTGAATAAATACGTGTGAATTTTATTAATTGTATATTCTAAAGTGCCAGTGAAATATGTGCTGATGAAAAGCTACTTGGTTCTAAAAGGTAATCAGAACATCCAGATATATTCTACTAATATTAGCGAGAGGACATATGCATCAGACTTGGTTTTATGAAACAGGAGGCAAGACAGCTAAATGGAAAATTTTCCAGAGTTGTTGCTTCTTTTGAATGTTCTGTCCAACGAGCTGTGTGTAAAAAGAATTCATAATAAGCATAGAAGTGGCCAGGTAAGGTTCACCTGTTAGTATGGGCACTCTGGAAAAGGCTATAAATGTTGCATGATAAGCATGTTTAGCATAAAGTTATAACCAAAATATACCTCTTCCTTTCTGCCCTGGTTCAAAATTCAAAGTAATTCTGCTTGTGGGAATAAAAAAAGAAAAAAGTGTGTGAAGGTGATGTAGGTGATTTCTCCCAAGTGTTTATATTTTCTGTGAAAGCAGAGAGCTGTTTAAATACCAAGGAGAAACTTGGCAGTGTTCAGTTTGTTCCTGATTTCAGTTAAACTGCAAAAGAATGAGAGGGAGAGGGAGCAATAGTGTTATTATTAAAGACATTACTGTCCTTTCTGTAGTGTGATACAGTGTCAGTGTGGGACTCAGAGTTAAGGGAATGTGGTTGGAATTACTGCATTTGGTGTAGAATACTTCCCTGCAAGATGTAGGCATGCATTTATGTGGACTGGCAAAATATGGATGTAGGTAGAATGCAACTGTAAAGCTACAGATAGATGTGTGCATGGGCTACTTTGCAGGCAAAAATGGAGTGAAACGCCTTATGAATGGAATAAAAGAAAATATATCTGAAATGCAAAAGCAGGAAAGGCCCAAGTGTTTTTGTTGTCTGCTCTGACCTTGAATAAAAACCACGTGGGATTTAGTGGATGACTGTAAATGAATGGGCGTGTACATACATAAAGGTGAGAACCAAGGAGAGGAAACAGTCTGGAGAAAGGGAATTCCAGACGGATGAGGCAGCATGCTGAAGGGCAACCCCAGCTGCACGGTCATGAGGATGGGACAGGGAGGAATGCATGAGTGGGCAGTATTGGGATGATGGACACAATATTGGAGAGGCAGGATGGAGGGGGGCCAAAAAGAGGTTTTGAAAAAACCAGGATGCTAAATATAAATAGGATTCAGACATTAACTGTGTCACAGTGATATAATTATGGCTGTAACATTGTTTTGGTCTGGAAGGACACAAATTCAGTCCTTACGGTTTCAGTTTATAGGGGCTGAGGGACAAAGTTAAAAGAAATAAATAGGATGAATGGAGGCAGGAAATAACAAGACCACAAGTGGTGATATAGGTGGAGCACGTTGCTAATGAATTAAGTAAATAAATCTAGTTCTATTTAGTCAGTTTTAAATTTAGAGTAATTTGGAAAAAATCCAAAGTAAACTTTCAAGCTTTTTCTAAAACTAAACCTGAAGAGATTATTTTTTGTTGGTAGTTTTTTTTAGATCTTCATATTCACTAATGTGTTTTCAACATATCTGTTAAGTTAAATGTGTTATCTCAAAGTCCATTAATTCATTTTTAAAAACTGTCATTTAGATTCCATAACGTGTTTTAAATCCCTAGATAAATTTATTAGGACAAATTGCATTTTAAATCTTGGACAGTCATTGTCTTGTATTTATCGACTGGAGAAAAAAAAAAGTATAGAATAGCTGATTACTGCCGTTTGAAAGATGTACCAATCTAATTTTCAGGTGGTAAAAACGTACTCGTAATTAAATTTAAACCTAGTCACGGCACTTAGCAATGCCTTGCTGATTTTTTCATCTACACAGAATATTGTGCAAATAATGAAATCACTTATCTCTAATATTTTGTAATTGTAGCCTGTGTTCTTCAAATCACTGGCTGGTTTTTTCCCCTGGATCAAAGTCACAGGTGTTTTACACTCCTTTGCTTGCTCTCTGCAGCTGGCATGAATTATTTTAAAAACTTTCCCTTGTAACTGGTGGTATGGCAGGCAATTTCCTAAATGCTCCGCAGCTGCGAGGCTGCTTTGCACGGAGTGAAGTGCCCTCTCTCGGGGTGGGCTGGCTCTGCTGGATGACCCGCTCCAGCTGGGAAGCAGGAGGCTGGGAAGGGGGCGAGTGACATCGGTCAGGGCTGCTGGTGGGGGAACCTGCAGCCTCCTCCCCACCGAGCCTGCGGGGTCGGGAGAGGGAGCAGTGCTGCTGGTTGTCCTGAGTTAGTCATCTCTCCATGGGAAGAAGACTTGGAAGTGCTGTTTGGCAGTGTGCTGGGTCTCTCTGGGCTGTGACAGGTGTCTGCAGAGCCCCGATTTGACCAAGCAAGGAATGCAGCGTGGTTTGGGGCCGGTCTTTGTGCTAAAAATGATGCTTTAGATTTGGGGGGCTGGGAAGTTTTGACTTAGAACTGAGGCCGCAGACGTGCTTGCATCTCTTGTGGGTGGGCAGAGTGTGTCGCCGGTGGGCTTCGAACCCCTGAGGGTCTGTTCCCACTGCTCCTCCCCTCAGTTCCTCTGGCAAGTAGAAACTCAGAAGGATGGTGGAGTTTTTGGTAGCTGCAGTTCTGTGTCTCTGTATGGGAGAGCAGCCTGGGAGCGATGTCTTCCCTAAATTGGATGGGCTGCCCTGGGGGCTCCCCTCCCTGTACAGCAGCAGTTCCTGTGGGGGCAGAATGAAACTTCAGCACCACGGTACCAGGTTCTTTCAGCAGTTTAAAAATGGATCTATTGATGTATTGATTGGCTTGGCAAATGCTGCTGGGAAGCTAAGGGTGATGAGAAATGACCCCTGGGACTGCAGGACTGGATCATGGTGTAGGGATTGCTCTTGGCCTTGCTGTACAGACATACCAAGCTGTGTTGTAATTCTTTACCCTCTCTCATATGAACGTCATATTTTGGTTGGAAGCTTAAGACAGAGAATGTGTGGGATTTTTTTTTTGTGTTTTGTTTGGGTTTTTTTTTTTTTTATAAGCTCCTAGACAGAAATCCAAAATCAGATGTGACATAATGTAGCACTGGGGGCCTCAGGCTCTACTGTATTTCAAATAATAGTTGAAAGTCAGTGTATTCTGGTAGCCTGACAAAAAACTTGATTATTCTCTACCAGCCTTTCTGCCAACAGACTTGTGGTTTTGGTTTAGACGTTTTCTGTTAACCTGCTGAAAACTTGAGGTAAGCCCACCTGATTTGCCTGCTCTTCCTGTGACAGAGATACTTTGTCCATTAAAAACTTTGCCAAACCGCTTTGGGTTCATTGGACTATGATTAAAAAACCAGCACAATCACAGAAGTTACATCATGCCTTTGAGGAGGTAGATTGTTAAATTTTACCTTGCATCCTGCTCTGTTTTAATGCCACTGCTACTTCACCTCACAGTCAAAATGGAGGGAACTCGTGCGAGGGGCCATGGCCTGGGAGAAGGTCATTATTACTGACCTTACAGAAAAAGTGTGTTGTTGTATTTTTGTGCTCCTGTTCCTGATTAACACCAGGTTACCTACGGCCTTTGTAAGCTCCTGTGCTGTTGCTGCTGTCTGCTCTCTGCTTTTATTCCTGCTGCCTTAAGGTATATGTTTATTTAAGCAGCAAAAGGGTGGTATTTTGTTATGGCACGTGGGTGTGTCCCTGTGCTAGCTCAGTTTAGCTGCCCTGAATAACAGAAATAGCAAATATGCAGGGACATGGGAGTATCAGGCTGGCACCCAGGACGCCCCAGGGTGTTGGGGGATGTGTCCTGGCTGCCAGCCCTGGCCACTGGTGGCAGTCCTGCAGAGTTGTGCCAGTGCCACTTCACTCTATAGACATGCAGCAAGTCTTGGTCTGACACTCCTTTTAAACCAGAATAACTTACACCACTCCTTCTCCTTGTGTGGATGTGACTCCTTTGTAGATGTGAACCTCTGTGGTTCTGCCTCTGTTTTCTTTTTATCCCTTTTTACTTGTGTGCAGCCACCACCACAGACTGCTGCCCTTTTTTCCCATACCTATGATGATACTTCTTTGGCATTTTGATTAAATTTAATCAATATACGGATAGGTGCACTGATTAAATACAGCCATTGGTGCCAAAATAGTGTCTCCCCTCATCCACTGAGCTTTGTTCTTTCTTTCTGAAAGAAGAATGTGCTTATGATGTTCAGCTTTGTTATGGTGCCTTGCTGCTAAGAGCCTGTGCCATGGCTGAGTCTACTGTAGGGGTCTGGTGTTTTAGTAAAAAGAGTCTGGAATTGTTTCATTTAGAGGAGGTCTCTGCAAACTGAGTTGCCTGATGAGGGCAGGCAGCCTCTGGGCCGTATCTCCAGTGACTGCAAATTCTTTAAGTCGGTTTTTACCGAGGCCACTATTGTGTTGCTGGTTTGCAAAACAACATTTACTTCTCTTTCCTTATTTCAGGAAGTATCGCTTCTTTCAGTGGTGCCAGTTTGGAGATGCTGTTTGATTGCATCCTGTGTTTTTTGAATCATGCTCTTTGCGTGTGTCCTCATGCACGAAGATGTGAATCAAAAAACACATGGAAATGCATCTCAGTGCATTGCTCAGTCTGGTTGTATCATCTATGTTTAGCTTCTCTTCTACACTATCGCTTCTATCCCTGAGGCAGCTGTAATTTATATCTGTTAATTATTTTTCTGCACCCTAACATGTTGAAAGAAGATAAATTGAAAACCCAGAAAAAGGTGCTAAAGTGGAGATGAATGAAAAGATCTTCTCTGCATGTCCAGAATTTAAAATGGTAGCAAATAAAAATAAGTTCTTTGGGATGTTACCTGCCTCTCTTCGTGTTTCTAACTCTGTACTGAGGCATCTGATGACATACTTTAAAAAGTGAGAATACGTAAGTGCCTGTAAATCACTGTGGCTTGACATATGAGACTACTCATGCCTTTTAGTTTGTAAATATGATTTATGTTATGTTGCAGAGGATCTGAGAAGTCCTCCCTAAGCCAAAAATGAACAAACATTTGGCATCTGCAGCTTTTCGGCACATCACTGCACTTAATAATGCTCGCAGTTTGGAATACTACATGTTAATAGCTTCACGTGCATGCAATGCCAGTGAATTTGCTCATCTGCCTCTAAAAGACCTCAGCTCTGGGAAGTTCACTGATGGGCCTTTTTTTGTTGTCTGCAGAGTATTTCTCAAAGGTGTAAATTCACAGTCTGTTTGTTTCCCTGCAACCTGTGATCCGTCCAGTAAATTGCAGCTGGCTCCTGACAGGCACTGAGTCAGCCCATCCGAGCGCTCCCTGTGAGTCCGTCTTGGAAGGGCCCACGTGCCAACACGGCTGCTGCTGAGTCTTCCTTTGCACGGTCTGGAGCTGGAATCCTGAAGTAACATTTGCCTCTTGACATAGTTTATTGTGACAGGCTTAAATGTGTGTGACACCTATTCAGAGTTTCAAATCACTGCAAATACATCTAAAGGCAAGTTGGCCGCAGCGGCTGTTGCTGTACATGACGTGCTTTATGTCTGGGTGAGTGTTTAGTCCTGTCGTCCTGGCTGGAGGTCAGTTCTTAAAACAGCTAAAGTTTTTCCTCTCACTGCAGGTTGGTTTTTTTTTTTTAGAATTGGTAGTGGAAAAAACATGCATAAATGCTCAGGGGTACTTCGGGGTCTGTTGGCATATGTAACTTGTAGGATCTTATTGTTTCAGGTTCTGCTTTTGGAAGTACATCCCTCACTCCAGCAGCTTTTCCAGGATGAGTGGAGTTTTTGAGCTACTTGGCTTGTACACCACAATGAGGGCAATCCACATCTGCTGTGCCACCTTGGTAGGGCTTCTGGGCTTTTCTCTGAGTGATGGAGCACATGGAAATAACACAGGTCACAGGACCTTAGTGCCGCTGCCCAAGAGTGGGGGAAAAACAAGTGGGCATTACAAGACAGGGTTGAAAAAGTAATTAAGGTGCCCAAGTATGTAAGTTTGCATATAATAGGATTTCCAGAAGCACCCACTATTCCAGATGCACAAACAAGTTACAGTTCATCAGCTATTTATGGTAATTGCATGTGCATTATTAGCCCCTGGCTAAAGCAGGGTCACTTGAGTTAAAGAGCGAGCATGTCCAATTACTGTGTTCTGCAGTTGATTCGCAGTAACTTGTTATCACACAGTATTTAATTGAGCTTTTTTGGTCTTTCCCAACTTCCAGCAGAGGTGATGGCGTATTTAAATAAAGGCTTTGTAAATGTGGCCCATAGTGAGTGCTGCACTGCATGCTTCCCCTCTACAGGGATGGGAATTGCAGCCGTGTCTGCACTGCCAGGCACTGCCTCCGTCCCACCAAAATGATTTCTAGCAGGAAAGTCCATATCATTGCAAAGTGAAAACTTGGCTGAACCAGATCTGATTGCTGCATCTGGTTTTGGGCTGTTTGGCAGCGGCGCTCGGACATCAAAGTGCTCGCTTGTGGCATTCAGCGGCTGCGTTTCCACAGATGGGGCCTGTGTCTGTTGGAGGGGTGGGAGAGCAGGATGTTGCCCACTTAATCCAGGGAAACCATCTGGGATGAGGCCAGCTTTATTGTGTGTGTTTCTGGATTAAAAGCCCCCTTTATCATTTTCTGTTGGAAAATAGAGGAGCCTTTCAGTTCGTATCTGAAGAAATATCTCTGAATGGTTCAGGATGTCGAATTTGGGGCTTCTGGGATGCTTCTGCTTTGTTTTAAACACAACTTCAGAGACAGTGGGAAAAGCAGCTACAGTAAAAGCAAATTAAATTTATTTGCTGTACCCTGTTTTTCTGCTGAGGGCAGTTAATTCTGTTCCTGATTCATTAATTGCAAAGAATTTACGTGAAAGCTTGAGTAGCATGCAAAGTCCTTGTCTGACTCCCTCTACCCTCCTCAGGGGGACTTCAGTGAAAGTATAGGCAGGAATTCTGGCATGGGGCGTGAAGGGATGTTTATATAGTGCTTGGGTCAAGATCCAGGCATGGCACTAGGGATGATGAGTCTGAGCTTGGCTTCCTCACTGCAGGAGCTGCACTTAGCTCTGCCCCACAGCTGGAAGGGCAGTCAAATGCTGATAGGGGTTAGTATCCAGTGCCAGCTGGAGCTGAATTTTTGCATTTTGTTCATATCACCAAGGAAGCTAAAACCCCATAAATTGAAAATTTAGTGGAAAATTCGTCATTGATTTTTTTTTTTTTTTTTTTTTTTTTTTTCCTTTCTTCTCTTTTTTTTTTTTTTTTCTCTCCCAGTTTTTTNTTAATTTGACAGGCCATCAGCAGTCTTCATCAAAGCCAAAGCAAAGAGGAGGATTGAAAATTTAAAAAATATATTATGTAATTGCATTTCTTGTTCTGGTGAAAGTTGTTTTGTTGTGACATCTCTGAAGGCATTGGTATTTTGTACCAGCTTTGGTGAGTTGGATAGAAAGCTATAAAATAGAATGTGCTAGAGGAATAGATTGGTTTGTTAAAAATACTGTAGTGATACTATGCTAAAAGCAGTTTGTATTCAGATCGGTATTTGTTACCTATACAACAAACATGACTTACTTCAGAAGTGACCTAAGCAAGCTTTTTAAAGTATAGCAGTAAAAAAATAGATGAAAATAGAATCTGTAAAAATACTCAGTATCCATGAGGCTCCCTCTTGGTCTAACAACTCACTTTTCTCAAGGGTTTGCCTTCTGTAGGGGTGAGGTCCCTCAGCAAAAGGTTATGAAGACAGGTGGCTGAGAGCTTGCTTTCCCCTGCCTTGTACTGAAGGAAAACCTGGGAGGTTTGTGCTCCTGAAGGGGCCGTTGTTAGGGGTTTTTTGGTTTTGTTTTTAGTCTCTTTTAGGTGTTACAGAGTGTTTTTTTGTCTGAGACAAGTTCTTTATTAATCCAAAATTAAAAAGGGAAGAAAAGTCCATTTTTACAAACAAATGTTCACTTCACAGCTTACCTTAAATCTGTGCTGGGTCATTCATTAATTAATCACTGTTAATTTTTGCATGTTTAGAGAATTTTTACTCCTTTGACTTGTTACTCTTGCATTTATTCTTTCAGCTATTGATGCCCATGCACTTGCTGCATATGTAAATTAGTTTGATTCTGTTTATGAGGTCTTGCCTTTGCATAGTGCATTTGGCAGTTTCATTTTGCAAATTAATGGCAGGTGTGGCTAGAGGAATCTTAAAAGGCCCAGCAGCTGGAGGAAGGGTGGAGATTGTAAGGTCTTTCCAAAGGTACTAAGAAGTGGTCTTTTTCTTCATTAATTTCTTGGCTTATTCTCCTTCAAATATAATTGCCTAGGCAAATCGTGAGGCAAAGGAAAACAGGTCAAACCCCAGCATTTAGTTTTTCACGACAGTCACATGAACCCCAAACCTAGTGAATCTGGAAAATTGTGTGGCAATAGGCAGTACAAATATGAGAGTACCTTTGAAGCATTGGTTTTTATTCCTTTTTTTATTTGTGTATGAATACTTCCTTCATGTACATTATAGAAATAGCTCATCAGAAGGGCCTAAGTCAGGAAATGCTGTCTGATGGTGTGTCCAGCAGGATTATGGTGATAAAAATGGGGATGTGGAGACACTTGGCTTTGGGCACTATTGGCTTGTTAGGGTTTTTCAGGGGTATTCCACGTTGGAAGCTTTTACCTAGTCAGATGGAGGGACTGTATTGCTGCAATTGCTTGAGTTTGTGTTTCCTTATCTCCTGTCTCAGTCTAAATAAGACATCTGCTTGTTTTGTGTTAATAAAATAATAATTTGGTAGCAGAATGTGTTAGTCTGGCTATGTCCTAATTTGTAGGGGCTAGTTTGTAGTCGACCTCTAGCTAAAAAGTGTTTACAGAGAATGTTGTAAGGCCTGAATATAGTAAATTTAGGTCATCCTTGAGTTTTAATTTTCTTTTTCAACTGATTCTTTTTAGAGAATAGGGTTTGTGTTTCCAGATTTGTTAAAGCTGCATCTTTGAAGAATTTTGTTCTTACCCATTCAGCTTTCATGATGTTTTTGTGAAATGCTCTTGTATGGATCTTCTTGTGGATCCATCCACTGTTGCTATGCATGTAACTTCACAAGTAGAATGGCAATTTTTTGATAGCCGTCTTCAACAGTATCCCATAATTTGTTTTTTAACTGTTTCTAGAACTGCAATGAAGTTGTTTTTTTGATGTTGTTAAAACCTAAGTCTAAACAATTCTTGAACTGTTTTCTACTCTAGTAATTTGGATCAAGATTATATCCAGCAGGCTGATTGCAAAAATCTTTCTATCTGATTGTTTTGAGATGCAGAAAGAGAGGCTTTGGGTTTTTCCTATAAGGTAAGAATTGCTAATTTCTTATTTGATGGAGAAACTAATACAGTTTGAAATCAGCGATCCAAAAATCCCTTTTTCTTGACCAGCATGTGGAATTTCCCACAGGAATCCTTAGTGTTTTTGTTATGTTCCAAGAATATATCAGAAAAGTCTTTTGTTGAAGTAGTAATATCAATAGGTTTCTATAGCACTTGTGCATTACATGAAAGTCTGTGAAATTGTAATTATTTTTGGAATTCTAATTTAGTTTCGCTTCCACCTTGAAATAAAGAACTGAAAAGGTTGAGTAGGCTTTGCTGTATACTGTTCACTGTAAGAAAAAGAAAGTAATTAAGTTGATATCCAGCTGTGTGGTGGAACTGAGTGCTGGAGGGAGAGGATGCCATCCAGAGGGACCTGGAGAGGTGGGCCTGTGTGAACCTTGTGAAATTCAGTCTGGAGAATAGCAGTCTATTGCTTTACCTGTTACTGACGTACCTAAAATACATGTTTTATATGTATTAAGAGCAGTTCTGCTATTTCCAGAGATCTTTAACTTCAAAAATGTGTGTATTGAGGAAACATAATAACATAAACATCTGATGAAGTTGTGTTTTATCAGGGGTTCTATTATACTGCTTACACACTCTGACAATGTATAATTTGGTACTATTTATGTTGGTATTTAGTCACATTTCTGGAACTCAAAAAATGCAGGAAAAGGACAGACATGTATTTATCCATCAGGTACCAGCTTAGAGTTGGAAAACCAGAATATTCAAGCAGTTGCAGAGGGTCTCATTTACTTTGTTTTAACTCCTGTGCAGTAATTCCATATAAAGGGTTCTTCAAGCTTCTTTTGAATTTTGTAATGCTGTTTCTGCCTTGTTTTTCACTGCTTGGTTCTTCAGGTGTTTTGGGTTTTTTTTTGCTTCTCTTCAGTCAGTTTGGTTTTGAGTGTTTAATCTTCTGGCTTAAAAGTCACCATTTTGCCACTTGAAAAGCATAGGCCAGTTGGAATCAGGAATCATAGAATGGTTAAGTTTGGAAAAGACATTTGAGTCCAACAGTTAACCCAGTTCTGCCACCACTAAACCATTTCCCCAAGTGCCCCTTCTTTTAAATGTTTCCAGGGATGGCAGTTCCTCCACTTCCTTGGGCAGCCTGTTGTCTGGCAGCCCTTTGTGGTGAAGCCATTTTTCCAATGTCCAGTCCAAACTTCCCCTGTTGCAACTTGAGGCCATTTCCTTACATTGTATGGAAATAGTGCAGGACAAGATACACAAAGATGGAAGCTGATGGGTTTTTCATTCTGATGAGTTGCATGGGTATTTAATATTTAATTCAGTCAATATTGTCTTTTGAGGTATGTTAAGAGGATATTGTGAAAATCTGAATGGCAATTACATGCAGTTGCACAGGCAAAAGAGAATTGTTCTCTGATTTTGCTTTTATTTTCAGGTTTGTTTTTTGTTTTGTTTTTTTTTAATTGAGTTTTCTAGCCAAATGTTTGGCTATTGCACAGTGCCTCAAAATACTAGGGATCTTCCTATTTTCTTAATCAAGATGTTATGTGGAACTGAGTCAAGTTCTGTGCAGGAGTAGCATTTCTCATCATTGCTTGTCTTTGCAGCTAGAAACAAGTAAAAAACTAAAGTTCTGTCAAAAAAAAATTAATTAGCTTGACAGGACTTACTTTTCATGAGCTTGTTTGATATTAATTGCTTTAATTACTCAATGCTTATTAATTAAAGTCTTACTAATAAAATTCTAAATGAAACTTCTCACTATTTTGATGTGCTCAGTATTCAGATGACAGGCTATCATAAAGTTGTTTTCTGCAATTATTATTTTAAGTATTGCAGCAATCCTAGTTTCCTTCAAGGCTTTTAGAACTTCCCTGGTGCTCTAGGATTTTCTGAAAAGGTGTGTTAATAACTCAGATAAAAACTTGAGTGTTTTTTCTTGTGAGCTATTTGGACCTAACAATCTCAAAGAGTTAAACATTAATAGCCACTGCCTGATATTGTTTAACTAATCAGATACTGAACAAAAATACCTCTTGTATATCTGCTTTTTTTTTATTTTATTCCTTTTTTTTTTGGTTGGTTGGTTGATTTTGTTTTGTTTCTTCGGTGGTGGTTTGGTGGGGTTGTTTTTTGTTTTTTGGGGTTTTTTTTGTTGGTTTTCTTTTTTTTTTTTGTTTTTGCCCTTTTTTTTTCTTTTCACTACTAGTAGCAGTTCCACAATTTTAATATGGCTATTGGTACCTTCATTGTTTGTTCCAGTAAAGTTAAATGAGCTTTTTTTTTTTTTTTTTTTAAATTCATGTTAATGATGGTTTCCACTTTGCCTTTCTTGTGTTTTAACACTTCTAATTAATAAAACTTTCTGTTGGCTTCCCTTTCTTTTTTCACATGTATACCAGGGCGAGAAGCATAGTTGGGAGCTGCTTCTTCTGGTACACTTAAGTAAGCTTTTCTTGCTAATTTTGCAATGCAATGTTTAGTATTAAAAGTTCCAAGTTACCATTTGCATCTCTAATTATGTCCTCAGTAGTTTTGTCTCAGAACTGTTCTCAGTTTTATAGAAGTGCATCTGGTAAAGTACTGTGTATGGACTACAGGATTGGATTTATTTTGCTTGCTTGTGCATGGACCACTGATTGTTATACTCTGAGAACTGGTTTCATAACCAGGGTGGGTGGGTGCAATAAATTTTCCACATATTGATCTTTAAGGTCACTTTCAACCCAAACCATTCTCTGATTCTATTTGTTGAGTTAGAAAATGGGTTCCCAAATATACAGGGATGGTTGAGTAGTGCTATTGCATGTAACACCCGAATTCCAGTTAACACGTGAATGTAATAAAAGGTTAAAGCAGCGTCTTGGCCTTTTCTCTGACAACCTGGAGCTGAGGGAGATGGTCATGCTGGACTGTTATTGTGTATTTTGGGAAGGATGGGTGTGGAGGGTGTTTGATCTTTATCAAATACAGCTCATGTTTGCCTGGACTGCTTAGCTCGAGCTAAGCAATGAAATCCTGTAAAGGCCCCATGGCGTCTCCTGCTTTTCTGTGCATTATCTCCTAAGCAACCTACAGCCATTCATCCTTACCGTTCCACTTCTGCTGTCCTTTGCAATATATAAGGACTTTCCAGCAGCTTTCCTTGTGCCCATTTCCATATTAAAAATAGGTGTTTGTGTTGAGAGCAAGGAGATAATGCTGAAGAAAAGGTGGGGATTCAGATTGAGGATGATGGGAGCTGGCTTGATATTCTGGCCAGGAATTACTTTCAGTTGTTTTTTCTGGTTTTTTGTTTTTGTTTTTTCCTACAAGCTTTATTTGGATGCATTTTTCATTGAAAAAATATTTCTGGTGTGTTTGTCATTTTCATGAGCTGACAGGGAGTTTTCTTTATTTTTAATGAGCAGTAAATCCATGGAAATATTTTTACAGAGGTTATTGTTTATTTGTGTGTGGAAAGAGACACTTAAAGCAATCCAAATAGTATTCAGCACCTTAAAAGTTTTATACCACAAGCAAAGCAAAACTTTGGAAATAGGCCAAAAATGCATTGCCTTATTTTATTTCAGTTTTATTTTTTGATGAGGTTTATCTAATGGATGAGTTAATTCCACAGAGGTATAGAAATGTTTTTCCTTGTGTGTTGAGTACCATCCTTAGCAAAATGAGACCATAGTCCAGATTTTGGCAAGCCCTTATGAACTGCTGCAATTCTGCCTCTGTAACTATTACAGAAACCTAGGAGCACGCTGCAAAGCAAAAGCTGACATTTGTAGAACATTCTGCTTTCTCATCCATTATTTGCAAGGTCTCATTTCTGAAATCTAAACCAGATTTTTACATATAAAATACCTGCTTAGCTGTATTTTGTGCTTTACCACTGCAAGTTGAAGGTCTTTTCAAGGACCAGGTGTTTTGGGGGGAGGGTTGGAGCACTGAAGGAAGCTAAGGGAGAATATGTTTTAGAGAATATATTAATTAACATTGTCAATAGCGTGGACCTGTTTTCTCTGACTGATACAGAAGCTATGTAACCTCCTTGCCAAGCCCAAGCATGTGCAGAAAATAAACATTGGGCAGCTATTACCCCTGCAGTTTCAGGGTAGTGTTTTGGGATATGCCTGGATCTGCTAAACATGCATCTCTAACGCGTATTTGCTGGCACAGAGACACTTGTGCTGCTTAAAGATGTTTTTAGCTCTGAAGAGGCAGTCGTTGCTGTCCTGTTCCAACTTCCCAAGGCTTTTGTAGAAATATCTCACGTGGCCACTGCTCACCTTCTTTCATTTTCTGCATGTGATTGACTGATGCTAGTCAACAGGCAAACTAGCTGGAAGTGATATTTCTCATAAATATGCATGTGAACATCCACGGTAAATGTTCAGGGCTGCTCATATTTTGCAGTAGGGAATTGTTCCTGTTGAGGCAGCGTGCATTTTTGTCTAGGTCACAACAGGAGGATTGGACTGAGTTATTTAGAGTGTATTCCAAAATAATAATTCTCTCTCCTTTAATGATTTATCTCCTTAGATGCTTTTATATTTCTAAGAGGCTCTTTCTCATCATTCAGATATTTTCTTAGAGTAAGTTCTCTCTAAGCTATTGGACTGTATGGAACTGACCTGTGTTTCTCTCCACTCCCAAATGTAATGGCTGAAGAAAGCCAATGAAAAGATGCAGTCTGTCATTTTTCTTTAATGTTGGGCTGTTGTTTTGGGTTTTTTAAATGAAAAGCTGAATACTGCAATACTCGCTGTGTGAAATACCAGCGCAGCCAAGGTGCTTTTCAGTGGCGTGGGCCACCTCTGCCGAGGGGAAGGAGCACATTGCGGGAGGCAGGCGTGCATGAGCACCTCCTCTTTCCTCTTTCATCAGACATTTCCCAGATTTCCACCTGTGCCATGTGGAGTTGAGGCTTTGCACTGATTTCGGTATTGAGGAGTCTGACGGTGGGTATGGATCTGGTGAAGGAGCCAGCACAAGCTCGAGCCATAGATTGCACTCCATGTGCTCAAAATACTTTGCTGTTAAGTTTTAGGTTATCTTTAATACTTAATCTTAAGTCACTTTATAAATGCATGTCAACACTGTGAAAATTGAATATAGTCCCACTTACAGAGATTCATAAAACCTCATGTGGTGTTAGCAGTTCCTTCATTTGACATCGTCTCTCTCCAGCTGGTCAGCTGATGTTTTATGTTGCTGCAATCTGATCTGAGGTCAGACAGTCAGGCTTCCTTCCTTCAGTTGGTGCTTCTTTGTCAGAAATACAAATTCTTTAGGTGAGCCCTGTCCCAAGTCAAGTCTGGGCAGCTCTCTGGTCTTCAGACTGTGCTGACCCACTGTGCAACCCTGTTGACTTCAGTATAGATGCATTCAAACAGATTTCTTCATGTGAAAAACAGTTTTATTTGTTCTGGAGTGGCACTGACCTACATGAATAAACAGTATTTCTGGGGTTAAATTTAATTTATTTATTTTTTATCTATTCATGAGTGATATTACTTGTGGTGCCCACAGGAAGCCAAGTTGTTGGGTTCAAGGTTTGAGTTTTTTTCCTAAATGACATCTTGGAGACTGTACTGTAGTTGATGCATATGGACTTATTTAATGCATGTAGATGTGTTTTATTTTAAGGAACTGTTAGTTTTAAATTAAATATTAGCAGTTAAATATTCGTTCTACAGCAGCAAATACACACTGGCTGCAAGTTTTGGTTGGTGTTAGAGCATCAGCAAATAATCTCAGCCATACAGTGGAAGATTTTAACCCCTTATAGCTTGCAGGAGCTGCTGGCAAGCTAAGGGACATCAGTTTTTGTGAAAAGCTTGTGGACTCTTACTTGGAGAGATGTTCACTGGTGGGTTAATTTTGGATATTGATCCTAAATAGTGAAAAGGTGTTTAGAAAGCTTTTTTTAAAAAATATTGATATTTGAATATTTAGAGCCTATTTTAAATATTAGAGAGGGGAGACATGGTGAAACTTTGATAAGGTATTTACAAGTCCAAGAAGAAAGCATTTCTTGAGGAAATCTAACTTGAAGCTTTTATAGTACATTTCTGTTGTAAATTATGCTTGAGATGGCCAGGCACAGATGGACAGAAAAATAATTGTGTCCGTTTAAAATGCATACAAGAATTATTTCTGCTGTTTTGAATGCAGGATTCACCACAGCACTGCCAATAATGGGGATTTGACCCTACTCAGAAAAGGGGTATATATGTGGTATACACTTGAGGTTCTCTTGAGAATGGTGAAATAAGCTCATTTCTAGCAAGTCTCCTAATGCTGTTTTTGAAAAACTGAGAAATAATGGAAGTTTAGTAAAAGACTTTTTTTCTCTGCTTAAATATGTTCAGTAACTTAGAAAGTATCAGTTTTATGAATATTAAATTAACATTGAATATGGTTCTGTTACATGCTTTCTTCTGGCTGTGGAAATAGCATTCATTTGGTTGTATTCATCTTGTGGATAGAAATGAAGCAAATAATAAATTGGGAGTAATCTTTTTACTCTTCTGGAAAAATAGAGAAAGAAAATTAGTCAATGCATACAGCTTCAGCCAGAAAAAGCCTGTTGCTTCCATGACATTAGCTGATTAAGGTGAAATAACTGAGATGGTGTTCTAACATTTAAACAAGGCTGTGAGACCAGGAGAAATAAACCTTCTGAAGGGAGCTGGGTAGCTCAAAGCCTGGGCTCTTGGCAGAAGCTGTTTGGGAGCCCGATGGCTGCTGAATCCTGGCTGCTGACCGCACCACTGCACAGCACTGAGCTCTACGCTGCGTGATTAACAAAAGCACAACTCCTTTAGCTGAGGTGTCTTCCAAGTGAGATCATATGTCTTTTTTAGAGTATAATAAAAAATGGAGGATCTACAGCTTCCCTTCTTGGCTTGTTTCTGTGGTTTATTACCCTGCCTGTTAAAAGCTTTTCTCCTGATTTGGTCACAGATGCTTGTTTAAAAGCTCTTTACAAGTCATTTTAGTATGCACAGTTTCTCTTAAGGAAAGCGAAGTGACCTATTTTTAAATTTTGTGTTATCTTCAATGCGCAAAGAATTCTTCTTTGCACCTCTCCCACAAATTGTGGAAGTTTGTATTGTATATTGCGTGTTAGTTTGCTTTCACTCATTTCATATCTGACTGCTCTAAAGAAATATGTGTAGAGATTACCAGTATCTGGTTTATACCAACAGGTCATTGTGAGCTCCTTTGGAGTTGCTCTTGCCCATTTTAGCCACCCTAAAAAAGGCAGCAGCAAAAAGGAGAGAGAGGTGGGCAGTTCTGTGGGTGGCACTCCTTTCTAGGTGGGTATCATAAAAAAGTATTTGGTGGTTGGGTTTACCCGTACAGAGCTCTGCCATATTAATGATGTATCCTTTTCCAATCTTTACATTCATTGCTAATCAACTATCCAGAGAAATATTTGTGATTTGATAGCCAGATGTGATAGCAAGCAGTGTGGCTCCCTCACCTGCAGCTGTCGGTGAGAATGGCAGCCTGTTATTAGTCTGTTGTGTAATGAGTGCTTTCTCTGGTTAGTACACTGATAATCTAAGTTAAAGTATCCTGAAGAATAAAAGAATTCATTCTTCAGAAACCTTGAGTCCATATTTACAGGTAAAGTTATGCTCAGTCTCTGTCAGTAATGGACTCTGTGCATGTGATTTGAGGCTTGTCTTCTAACAGCTGGGAAGCTTTTCACTGCATTGCTTTTCTTTTATTTGCTTTCCCCAAAACTTCTTTTAAAACTATATTCTTTGGGGCAGATCTCTCATTCAAACTCCTGAATACAGGCTTGTTACAGCCTAGTCAGGCTTGCTAATCTCAATATGCATATCCCTAATAGACGTAAATTAGGAGGATGCTTAAACAACCAATGGGCTGGAAATTATTTATTGCCCTCCCATGATACAAGCCTCTCATTCTGGAACTAAGTAATCTGCTGCTTTCTGTTCAGCGTGCCTGTCCCATGTGCCCAATTGCTGACAACTTAGCAAGGGGTCTGTTCTTTCAGGATTTTCCTGGGCTTTCTATTCTTATTGTCAGTTTTGTTCAGCAACCATGTCATTTGGGGAAAATTGGCCAATGTCTTTATTTTTTCTTAATGAATTTCCTATTCTTTTTTTGTTCTGTTGCTTGTTACTTGGTATTCTTTATTTTTCTGGTGCAGCCTGTCATTTGTTACCAAACTGGGATAGGCTTTTACCCACATTCTGAGCTGTTACTTTACAAAGCAGAGCTGAGGATTGGAGTCCCTATCTGGCTAATTCAGAGCTGGTTCCCCATCTCTCATGGCTTGACCATTGGCGATACCAACACTAATAAGCTTGCTAGATTAAGCTTTGCCAGGTCTGAAGAGACTGACCAGGCTGGGCATGACCCTGCATGAAACATTTGTGATTCCTGGTTGGATTCCCTATATACGATTGCTGGTTACTAATGCAGTATCTCAGTTGCTTATTTTCTGCAACGGAAGGGAAGCCATGCATTTAGAAATTCAGATGACTTGTTGCAGGCTGTGGGAGGTCTAGAGCAAGTCTCTTCAAAGCTGAGGACTTCCGTTTCTGGAGCATAATTCTTCTCATTTATTTGGGAGCTGCTTAGCTGATGACATCCATTCTCTAGCACAGTTGGATCACAGACTCCTCTCGGCACCCCTGTGCTGCAGAGAGTTGTCCTGCAGATCTGTCCCAGTGCAAGATCAAGTAAGCAACTGAGTCATCCCCATATGCAAAACAGAAAAAGAGCTTTCATGTAAAACATTCTCTGTATCTCATAACCTTTTCGGGAAGGGTGGAACCTGTAGCTTTAATATTTGGAGGATGTGATTTATCACACCCTTTTTCTCACTCTGTTTTTGTCACTACTTCTCTAAAGGAAGAATTTTCACTCAGTTTTCCCTTTTAGCCAAACACCTGGCATTTGTGTAAGCCATTGGGGAAAACGTGGGGAGAACATTAATATTTTTGGCAGTATTGCTTTGTGTGTCACATAGTTTTTGTACTGTAGCTTTGCCTTCAGTCTGGCGTCCTCCTGGCTAGTCAACTTAATCCTCAGCTGGAGAATTTAGGAATACTCAAGATGCAACCAGAAAAGGCATTTCCTCTCACACCATACTCATTTTTGGTGTGAAACAGGTTGACTATGGATTTCAATCAAGAAAAAAAACCAACAGACCTTAGTCTGTGAAATCCAAGTGGTTGCATTTGTACTGTTCCTTTGCATGCCTGAACTTCAAGTAGTGGTTTAATATTCTCTGTTGCAGTTTTCTTTTTTAATTTTAAAAGGGAAACATTTTAATCATTTCCATACATGTGCTAACTTGAAAGGGTAAAATTATTGCATCATCATTTTTATAGCACTTGGCAGAGAGACTATTCTTGCTAATTTTATCCGAAATCATACCGACTTAAAGCACTTTTCATGCAATCTTGATTTTTTTTCAGTACATTTTTTATACTTAATGCACAATTTAAATGCTCTCCATAAAGATTCAAGTCTGAATGACCTTGTCCCTCTTTGGATGCCCTTCATTTTATCTAGTACAGATTGTCAAATGTAATGTGGTGGCTCTTATGATACAGTAGTCCCAAAAGTGATGGTTCTGTGAGAAAAATGTATCAGGGTGACAGTGGCGAATGACAGAGGGAGGAACTGATTATATTTTGTACTAAAAATGCCAAATGGCCCCCCTAGAAATCCATTTGTGGGAAAAAAAAAAAACCAAAAAAACAACAGTTGCAGGAGGGGGACCATGCCTCTCCTGGAATTGTTTTAGATTCATGAATTCAGCTTTGATTTGTCTCTGTTTTCTTTCCTGATGATTGTGGAGACTTTCCCAAGAAGAAGTAAACATTTGCTTTGAATAGCTCAAAAAGTAGCTACTGGTTTGTAGAAAGTGGGGTGTAGCATTTTCCTGCTGGTCTGACTATAATAAAACCCCTAACCACCTTCAAGGTACAGAGAGCATATATATACAATCTCTTGTATATGGGTTTTTTTGTTTGCCTAGTAATTAACCATGGGCCGTTGTTCTTTTCCTTCCTTAGAAAGGAACTTCCTTAACGTCCCATGTTTAAAACCAGCCATAAAGATGGAGCAGTTGGTGTCCTGTGCTGTTTGGAGTATGTGTTGCACGGCCAGACCTGGCTGGTTTCTGTCCTTGCAACAATGATGAAAATCCGAGGCTGAAGTTCACCAAATTGGCTATGCTGAGAAGGCTGCTTTCACTCAAATTTATTCTTGCTTTCATTGCTTCTGGGTGAGGTAATGCGGCTTTTTATACACAATGAATCTACGAGTTTTCTCGGGTTTGATAGAGACATTAATGACTTTGGGGAAGTTTGGCAGCATATTAGTGCTTCAACAGTGTCTCTCTTTCTAATCAGTTGTTTTATTCCTGTTTAATTTTTGCAATGGCTTTATCTAATTTCAAGTATCTTTTTAACAAAAGCCTTTTATTGTATGGAGAAGAAAATCCTGTACCAAAGAGGAAGTGAGAATGCTTTCATTTGAAACAAAAAGGTGCTCCCTGTGATCAGGTTTCTATCCTGCACAGGAAACCAAAAAATGGTCATTTTGCCATTTGTGTACTGCGCCCCTTGTACTTCTACTCTTCCACTGTTGAGCTTCAATTATTAATATTGTTCAAGCGTACTTGTCAACAAATCTTGGGCATGAGTTTATTTAGTCAGTCAGGTGGTAGGATCTTTTACTTCATCTTTTCCTGAGCATAACATGCAGAATTCTTAAGACACATGAGGTATTTGTATGACCTAGAAGACAATTGTTCAGAATTCTCTGTCTGAGAACTTGTTTCTTGCAATGGGTTTTCAGTCTGATTTCAAACTCTGGTATATTATATGTTTGTATCTATGGTGGGGGACAGACAGAGAAAAAAAGGATGTGTCTGCCTTTGGAAATAATTCCTGTGTGAATCATCTTACTTCGCTAGAGAACAGAATTAATGAAATGTTGTGTTTCTTGCTCTTGTAGCAATTGCAAGTGAAACTTGTGTATGTGAGCTGCATTTAGGCAACCTCCAAAGAAGTTCTTTATTACTGATTTTTTTGGAAGCAGAAGTTCCTGAGAATGAAACTTATCTTTGAGGAAGTAATAAAATATAGTCATGGCTATTCCTAGGACTAGTCTTCCATATGTGTCCTGACAACATTTTAGGGAGCTTTGCTGGCAGAGACCTTCATATTTGATCAAAATCAATGGGCCTGTTCCTTTTTTTGATTCAGCCCCAGATTGGAGGAGGAGGTTTCACATTCCTCTCGAGGCTTATTTCATTAGAAAGATGTGAAACTTTCACGATGAAATATTGAACTTTGAGAAATAGAATACAAGCAATCCTACAAACCTGAAGTCCATCATATGAAAAGCACTAGGACCGCATTCATTGGAAAAACAGGTAGATGCAAAGTAATTGAAATAAATTGTTTGACAAATGTAATCCTACCAGACTAATGTAAAATTTCAGTGGAGCCTTTGGTAGAGTGACAAACTGAAAATATTTGCCTTCAAACTAGAAAGTAATTGGAAAAAAAAAAAAGATGTGTTAGATTAAGACTGTCTCATTGAGAGACACAAATGGGTTGTGCCAGAGAATACTTATTTGTAGATAACAACTGGTCTTTAAAGGTCTTCTGACGTTTCCTTCTGCCCAAGCTTATGGCAACACCTAAGAGTCAAGAGTAACTGAATGCATTTCCTGCATTTGAGCTTTGTCCCACTTCTTTAATTAGGTATTCATTGCCTTTACGTGACTCTGATCCTTTTGTGTGGTGATGGTAATCCTCAACAGTGTGCTAAGGGAGCTTTTTAGTAGGACAGTACTGTTTTTATGAAAATGTAAAGAAATACTTGGGGCACCATTAGACCACACACAAGTAACATTCTGAAAATAAATAAAATTATTTATCCTGTAGGGGTTGTACAGTGTTTACTTGCAAACTCAGGAGAAGATCAGTCCTCTTCTGCCTTGAGGGTCGTAAAGCAGGTGGTATCTGTCCGAGGTAAAGGAAGGTTGAAAGAAGCTATAGTCTGTGTGTGTGGGGGGAGATTGTTTTGTTTTTAAATAATGGTTTTGGAGGGTGTAAGAGCTGTTTCAAAATGTGGTTGTTTTTTTGTTTGACACTGCTGGGATAAGGGTGAGTGCATATAAGCTTGGATGCATTTAACCTGTGGATTAAAAGTCTTGTCATTGGAAAGGCTGTGTTCAGAAACAGCTCTTTAAAGGTGTCATAAGATCAAAACATTTCATTAGTTTCAAAATAAGGCTTGGGAATTTATGAAACTGGTTACCTTGTAAGGTGCAGGATGGCACAAACCATGGAGTCTCATTCAGTTTCATAACCAGAGTTCTAAGCCTGCAAGAACTCCTGTGCTATAACAGAAAGATAATCCGTCTGCTGGTTTCTTTTGTTCTGATACAAGTGGTGAAAAGATGAAATTCGGCTTTGCCATTCATTACAATTCAGTAAGACAAATATCTGTTTCACTTATTAAGAAAATGCCCCAGAAAAACTCTACTCTAGAACAGTTTGGACAATTCAGTTGTGGTCAAAAATGTCGGGGTGCATTTGTATTCTGTTTTGTCTAAATACAGCTTGCAAACCACATAATGGTATAGTTCAGACAGTCCTACTGGACAACTCTACAGCTGTCTCACAGGATCATAGAACATTCTGAGGTAATTTTGAATAGAATTTTGGAATAGCTCAGTGATTACTGTTTTTCCTGACATCCTACCCAAGATTAATATTTTTAATCCCACACTGAACAAGGTAATTCCTGTATCATTTCATAATTGTTTCTAATTTTATAAAGGCTATAAAGTGTGAGTAGGTTCTTCTTATGTATTAAAGCAGTGTATCTAAATCTAGTGCTTCAGTTTTGATTTCAGATTTCTTTTTCTGGATTTCTGCAATGACCTAGCAGAGATTGGAGGGGAGAAAAAACCCTAATAGATTAATTTCATTCACTTTACTTCTGTGTTTTCTGTGATAGTAAATTCTGTGGTTTTGGCTTGGTGCAGGAGCACGCAGAATTATATTTTTGCGTAGATTATCAACTTGTTTTTTTCCAGTAGGAACCTAAAGTAAAAAGGCAAAACTTCTAAAGACGTTTGAGGAGCAAGGTTGAATGTGTATATATGAGTCTTATTTTTCTGCAATGCAGTTAGAGGGCTGTGCAGAGAATGTGGAAAACCTTTGGCAGAATTTTCAGAGCAGAGCACTCGTGCTGAATAGAAACTAAGCAGTCAAGAAAAAAAAGGGAACCAGAGAATTTAAAAAAAAAAAAATTGCCTTCCAAATAGAGTCTGGAAAGCTAATGAGCATATGACATCATTTAACTAGTTATAAAAAGATTACAGCTCCTCTGATCCAAGAAACAGACCCTCAAGGTTTCTGATGCTCCCTAGATGAAGGAGGTCTAGCATTGTGCTGCTGAAGTTTGTCCTTCCCAGGAGCAGGGCACAAAACCCCTCGGTGCTGGCAGCGAGGGTTGCTGCCCGTTCTCCCGAGGAGCAGCACCTGTTCCCAGGGTTGGCAGCAAAGGCTGTGGCTCATCTCGGCTGGGACAGGCAACAGCAGCCCGAGATGGCCAGCCAGAAGGAGTCTGCTCTTGGAGTGCCTCCATCTGTGCTCGGAGAGCAGGAGCTGCTGGAGATGACCTTGTTTGCAGTTTGTGTGTACCTGTGGAGACCTCTGAGCATGGAGACAACTCCTCGGTGAGAAAGAGGCTCATTTGTGGTTGTTTGTTAAGCTCCATCCTCCAGGGCCAGGAGGGAGATGTCTGCTCTGGGTGCAGCACCCACCCCAGGGGCACTTGGGCTACATCCTCTGCTGCTGGTGACCAGAGTGAGCACCTGGTCCAGGGTTCATGGTCTTCTCTGAAGCCCAGCTGGCCACAGAGCAGACTGTGTTTGTGTTTGCTGTGCCACCCCAGAGAGGGGAGCGGGTCCCCCAGCCTGTAGGGGAGCAGTGGGACAGCAGCATTTCAGATAAAAGCCAGCACTCATCTTTGCATGATTCTCAGCTCTTGGTGCTGTGCATCTTCCTCCATCCTGGTGGAATGCTGCTGCCTCTGTAACCTTCCTGCTTTTCCACAGCAGCTTTCTTCCAAAGGCCTCCATGTTTCAGCCTGAGAGCTAGTAAAAACCATGGAAACATAATTTTATTTTTTCAGACTTAATAATTATATTTCAGGCTAAGAATGTATTTTTAGGAGGGGGAAGAAAAGAAGTTACGTAACTCTTGATTTATTGCATTGGCTTAAAGAGCTAGGGAACCTGGGATTTTCCTCTCTTGTCGCTGTGCTGGGAGCATTTCCCTTTATGGCAGCAGGGAGGCCAGCAGATGACTGTTCTCAAGAGCAATTCAAACTTTTTATAAATCTGCTGAACGTGTTTCTCTCCATCACATTTCGATTGCAGAGCGGGGAACAGCTGCTGTGTCAGAGCAAACCTTGGAGTGCAGACGTACCCTGATGTGGAGGGAGTTCCTGGGAAGGGAGAGAAAGCATCTTGGCCCTTTCTCTGGGGGCAGAGGTAGTTTCAAGGCAGGAGGTCAATTTGTTCTGAGTTAGAGAAATTTTTAATTGGTTATGTAGGAATAGTACTTACCTGTAATTTGTGTGTGGAGCTAATTGGGGGTAACTGTGGAGGAATCCTGAAAGTTGGACAATGTGTTGGAGCAGAGACAGAGAGCAGTGAATTATGATTCTGTAGCAACAGACTTGCAGGTTAGGAAGTGTGTGTGCGTGCGTGTGACTCCTTGGGAATAATTTGCATAATAGAAACAACTTGAGAAAAGCAGTGTGGAAGTCAGCATACGTTTTGTCTGCTTCATCTGAGATTTGCTTTTATTCTTGTCCAGCAACTACAAACCAAAGAGAAAACTTTCAGTGTTCAGAGAAGGGACATGGTGGACGGGGGGGATACTACAAAAGAAAAATAAGTACTGGATATAATTCAGAAAAGACACACAATCAAACTGAACAGATTGCTCAGGAAAAGATCTATTCTGTTGCTGAAATCCAAGAAAATGGGGGAAAAACAGGAAATAGTGAAATCTGTTATCGACCATCTGCTAAGCCTAGGAACTTGAGAACCATTCCCATGACAAAAATACTAGATTGTGAACTTAATTTATATTTTGTAATATTTAAAGTATAGATACAGAAGTCCTATGGAGAATCTAGTATTACTAAATGTTTAAAAGATATTTAAAATCCTGCTTAAAAATAAGGGTATTAACAGGTTTGATTCTTTCTTCCTGAGGTCTTCATTGATGGATCTAGCAGATCATGCCTTGTGAGGACAAGGCAGCCCTTTCAAACTTCGAGGAGGAGAGGGGAAGCGGGTGAGCTGAATTTCCTTTGGAAGGAGGCAGTGGTCCTTCTCTCCCAGCTCGTCTCCCTCCCCTTTTGTTTGTTCTGTGCGAGCGTTGCCACCTCTGTGGCACTGTTACCATTCTGGGGTGGGAACTGTTCGTGTGCTCTGTTCAGGAGCCACGTGCTTCCCATTCCCTGCGCTGCCTGCGTGGAGCGCACCATGTTTGTTCTGGCCTGCTCCCTTCTCGCCTCTCCTTTCACGTGGCACAGCCGGAGAGAACGCTGTCCAAAAAAATTCCAACACTTTGGGGTGCTGTAAGCAAGCCATGAATTCTGGACTCTCTGCGTTTGCAATGGCTCCACACGTGTAAAGGTGTAAGCGCTGTTTTCTGTAAGCAATTTTGAAGGATGTGAATGGAGTTTAATTGCTGAAAATTGGGATCAACATGGCTATTCAAAGGCTATGTTGTTTGTTGAATTGTCAGTATTAATGAACTCTGCACGGTTTGCAAATTGCCTTAAACGTGGGCTATTGGCTCACACAGCTTTTTGGAGTCTTTCCACAGTTCAAAGATAAAAGTGAGAGAAATCTTTGGCAAAAGCATATGTTTGCATGAAAAATACTATTATATATCATGTGGAAAAGTTATGATAAATTCAATTCTTCGTGGTGATATTGTACTTTCTTAAACAGATTGGTCATTTTCTGCCAAAACTTTCCAGCCTTGTTCAGGTTTCTGAAATGAAGGAGGCACCATCTCCTTCCTAATGGTAGATTTTTTTTGAGTTACAGAATATACTTGAATTTGATCTTTCAAATTTGCTGTCCAGGTAATGGGTTGTTCAGCCTGGGCACAAAGCAGAGTTGTAATAGGTAAGATTGTGGACAGTCACAAGTACTTCTGAAACTTCTCAAGAAAGCAGGTGAAATTAATTCCATTTCATGGAAGAATGTTACCATCCATGTGGCTCACTGAACCCTAAAAATGAGCTTTGCTGCTTTTTAACAGACTTGCTGTAGAAAGAGGCTGTAGGTAGCAGTAAGGCTCAGGGAGATGTTCGTGATGTCCTGGAGTCTTCACCTCTCTGCCTCAACTTGTACTCTGTTCTAAAGAAACCTGTATTTTCACCCACATCGCTGCAGAGTTTTTTGCTGCTCTTCCCAACAGTCAAGTCTCCTCCTTTCTTCTGCTGCTGGCATGTTTCCACCTTGCCCTTCTCCTTGTAAGCCTATGCTTACAACCACTTGTTGCATCTGAGCAGCCTCCAGTAAATATAATTGTGCTTCCTGTCCTGGTCCCTCTGTGTTCAGCTTGGGACCTTTCCTCGCTTCTCAGTCTGTGTTCGTAGCAAGGTGTTTGCTGAAGTGAGGTGGGATCCAAGTGCCCTTCATCTCAGTTCAGGTGCAGCCGTTCACAGGAAAAATTAGCATCTGTGCAAAGGGAGGAAGGGAGGATGTGGCCGGTCTCGTGGGCTGGACCAGCTGACCACCAGGGACGGTCATCAGCTCGTCGGCGGTGTCTGCGAGTGTCCCTGAGCGCCAGGTTCACTGCAGTCGGGGACAGTCTCCCCCAGCCGCGAGCTGCGATTCCCTATGACGGCAGCCACGCTGTCCCCAAAAGCCGGAGTGCTGCAAAGAGAGCGTTCCCTCGCCCGGACCCCAATCAGACACGCGGTCACACGGTGGTCAGGTGTTTGGGGTCAAGGGCGAGAGACCCCGGCCTCAGCCGGGCACAGACTTTTATTTTGAGGGTCACAACCAATCTCGGAACGGCACGGGGGAGGAACCAGAGAGGGACAAAGGGGCAGGGGCCAATCGGGAAGGAGGAAGGGAGGAGAGAGGGAGATCCGAAAATACCATTATGAACTGAGGGACAGGGGGAGCTCGACCCCTCTCTGGGGCAAGCTACCCTCGACTCTACCCCAGGGGGGTTTTATTCTCTAGGTCTCCACCAATTCCTTAAGGGGGAAGAAACTCTCTGGGCTTGAACCACCGCTACAGGAGGAGAGTGAGCTTTGCTCAACCCTCATCTACAGCTTGCTCAGTGTGGCTAAAATGGAGGGAATGCTGCTGCCAAGCACTGCAAACCACTCTTGAGTGCATGCAAACACGGCTTTTAGGTGGGTTGGAGTGGGTTTTCTCTCTGCTGGAAAAAGCACCACGTTCGCCTCCAAGGTTGATTCAAAGGCTGTACGCTAAAATGTGGTTCTCAAAGGATCAATTGTAGGAAATATGAATGCTGTCCAAAGAGTGTTCTCCTTTCACTTCGCTTTTTCAGAAACGTCCATAGCATTTTTCTTGAAACATGGATTCATTCGGCCTGAAACACACCCATGCTGTAAAATGTTAATCTTAGTTTTAAGCAAAGTAAGTAGAGAAAATTTTTTCGATCAATAAATGGAAATTTGATAACTTTAGTTGTACCTGCTGTTCCACTGGTGTTACTTTGCCACAAAATTAAACAATGTAAAATGGGTGGTGGGAATAGTTAACATTTTATCTTTAACATTTTATGGTATTTTGCAGTTGTAACTGTAGAACCTGTAGTCAGCCTGAGCACATGCCAGATGTTAGTTTTCGTGAGGATTTTCGGGTTTTTTTTCTTTCTTTTGAATTCTTTCAGCTGTCCCTAGTCTATCACATGCTATCCACAGCAGGCCAGGTTACTGCACAGGCGTGTTCATTAAGGGTAACTCTGTAATTCAATAATGTTATGGAGAGCTGTGGACCAGCATTATACAGTTCAGGTGCAGGGGGCCTCCATGAAGCTCCTGCCTCTTGGCGAGTTGTATTTGAGTCTGCACCTTAATGGCATTTAGCTTCTGGCTCCCAGTGAAAGCCCGCACCTTCAATGGAGAAGTAAACTTTACAGTTAATTTATTTGGTGACTTGTCTGTGTATACTGTGTATGTATGTAAATACTTATGTATAATTTTAAGAAGACTTGGATGTAGTTCACATGTAAGCTTTGTCACACTGCAGTGCTTACCTTTCTGCTTGCTCTTGAATGCCAGGTGTTCTTGAGGAATGTGGAAGAGGGGGAATAAAACATCATCTCGGCCACTTCAGCCCACTGCCCAGGTGTACAGTTTTTACAGTTCCTCTTTGCATACTGTAAATTGTAATTAATGCTTAACTATTCCCTAGCTTCAACCAACACTGTATGTTTTAAAGAAATCTGTATCCTGAAACAATTTCAGGTTTCAGTTTCTGCTTTTGATTTTTGTGGTGTTTTGTTTATTTTTTTTCATTCTCCAACTCTGAACAGGAAAACATTGCAGTACGAAAGGGGGAATATAACTGAAATCTGAGTTAAAAATCTACTTTGATCTAAGGTTTTGGACCATGCTCCTGGAAGCAGTGGTTGCCTCCCCATAGCAGAGGGCAGTTGCAGAGGCAGAGCTTTGGGTTTGATTGTGCTGACAGTCCCTGTAAAAGTAAAATCTTCCATGTTCAAATTGAATATTCAATCTGGTTATAATCAATAGCTTTTTAATTCCAAGGCTCAGAAACCAGAGTACCCTAAGCAGAGGCAGGGCAAATTCACATCTCCATAAACCAAAAATGGAAATGTCCCTGGAGATTTTAATAAAAAGAGCTTGAGACTTATCTGTCAACTTCTTTAGCTGATGAATAGAAATAAGAATCCTTGCAGAAAATTTCTAACGTTGTAGAATGGATGGCTTGGGATTCTGTTCCCATTCTTAACTATACCAATGGCTTATCCCATCTCAAAGGACTGATAACAGAAAGAAATCATGTCCATTTGGCATTGGGGGAATATTGTTCCTTCAGAATTCAGAAGTGCTTCACAGAGGGAAACAGTTCCCTGACATACAGTTTGTTTGACTTTCTGGTCTTGCTTTCTGTTTCTCCAGGAACATGTGTATAGGTTGATTTTTTTTCTTGTTATGCCATTTTCCTTGAAATGACCAGCATGGGAGCCTTTCCAGTATGCTTAAATGTTGGGTTTTTCTTTTGTTTTTTTTTTTTCTTTGTGTGTTTTTTGGGGTTTTTTTTTGTTGTTGGGCTTTTGTTTGTTTTTTAGTGGGGTTTTTTGTTTGTTTTTTTGGTGGAGTGTTTTGTTTTGGGTTTTTGTTTTGTTTATTTTTGTTTGGTTTTTTGTTTTGGGTTTGGTTTTTTGGGTTTTTGTGGGGTTTTTTTGTGTTTCTGTGGGGTTTTATTTGGTTGATTATTATTTATTTCCTATCTGGTGAGGTGGAGCACATCACTGTCAGGGTATCTGGTAGCTATCACAGACCTTTGGAAGATGGATTCTTCTGGATGTGTGATTTTTTTTGTGTCAGTAGAAGTTCTTTGTGACATTTCATTGCTGTCTCTCTACTTGATGTCTTAGTGGTCTGTTTCAAGATGGAGGTTAGGAAAAAAAAAGGAGAAAACAGACTCTATATTTTATAGCCACTTAATCAGATCATTATTTATTCAGTAAGAAGGCAGCATTAAATTTATAAGTAGCGTAGAATTGAGTTGATTTAAGGGCTTGTGTCCCATATTAATCTTCAAGGAAACCAATACCAGAAAGGAAATATTACTGTATCCCACCTGTCTCCATAATTACTTCTGTTAATGTTTTATATTTGCCTAATTCCAAGACCTAGAAGTAAAATGGTGCTGTGCAGTAAAAACATCCAACCAACAAAGTGTAGTACTGTATCTCATATATTTGTACATATTTATGTTTGTTGCTATAAGGATTTTAATTATATAAATATGTATTTATGAAGTCTGGCCATGATCACTGTGGCATAGCAGCCCTTGTTGTGCATGTGACAGAACCATGCAGAACCAGCTTCCAGGCCCTGTGGCTGCTGGTGCCAAGGCATCCTAATGATGCTCCATCCAACCTGGTCTCCTCAGCTTCTGGACTGGCCCTTTAACTTGCTGTAAGCTACACCAGGCTTGAGATGACTTTAATTTGTGGTTAGAGATGATGCTAAAAGACCTCGGCTCCCTCATTGAATATACAAGTCACTTAGAAAATTTGGCTAACCAGCCTCCTTTGTGCTCTGATTTTTTCAGTGCTCTGGGGGTATTCCTAGAACTCTTGGGGGATGGTGCTCCTATGGTACCATGGGTACCTACAAAATTGTTGTGATGGCATCAGAACTGTTTTTTCTGGCTTTATGAATCTCCAATTCCCACTTTTCAGTAAGTGAGTTTGCAGAATTTGCAGAATTTTGATCAAAGTGTGTGTCGGCAAGCGGAGCTGCCAGTCTTCTTTCCCAAAAATGTCTCTTGACTATCCAAGCTAGATTTTTGAGATACACATACATCTGTCTGTGTAGTGTCTTTGCGTTTATCATTTAAAAACGTGAATTATGAAGAGCTGGCACTATGTTGAATGTTGCATATTGATAGAAATATTGCATAACTGCTTTCTGCATGGCTGCCTGAAAAGCAATGTCCACCATGGTGACGAGGTTAGACTTAGATGTACTCTGATGGGAATTGAGGAAATGTCTAGGAAGAGGTAAAAATGGTGGTGGAATGGGAGTTGTCTTTCTTGTTTTAACAAAACTGGTATTCTAACTTTTCTAAGCATATGTTTTGGTATTTGGTTTTTTAATACATTTTGAACATCTTGTTTGAAGATTATCCTGTTCATTATATTTTTTTTTTTTCAAAGTGAAAATACTGGCATAATTCACTGAAACCAATCTCAGTTCCATCAGTGTAGGATTTGCTAGTGCAGGGTATTTTTTGCTGGCTCCAGCTTTGAAGAGTTTACTTAAGTATCGAGCTGTTAGTACAAACCCAACAGGTGCTGCCTCTGAATTATGGATGATTACACAGTCACTATAGTCTGAATAAAGGTCTGGGATCAACTGCTGGGTTATATACAGAAGTCAGCTTCAGAAGACGACTACAAATGCCAAAGACAGTATTTTTCTTTTACTGCAGGTATTGCATATATAATTTTTGACTGAGTTGAGAGGAGGTAAAACAACACCCAAGTTTTGTATTTAAATGAAAAAAATCTAGAAGAAACCTGGAAAACTGTATTAAAAAATATGTGAACATAATGCAGTATATTCAAATTCCATGATGACATACTTGAGCAAAAAAAATTGGTAAATGAATACAACATTTCTTATTTTACCATAGCCAAGATTATCAATATGTCATTGCTGATAAAAGAGAATAAAACTTGAAGGCAAGTTTCAGCCTCAAATGCACTTATCTTTGAAATAGCCTAATGTGCCAATTCTGTTCTTTAAGGAAAAATAGTTTTACATACCTGACATCTAAGCCCTTTAAATCCTACCCAAAGATGTGTTTAGCATGCAGAAGAGTGGAAGAAAATGTCTGAATCTTGAAAGAAAAGCTTGAGGAAATAAGGAAGGGAATACAAACTAAGGCAGTCACAAGAGAAAAACTCTTGAAGTAAAAGCTTAGAATTGAAAAGTATATGTAACTCTTCTGGTCTCCTTAACATATTGAAGTTTAATGCTTCAATTATGCTGTAACACTGCATAAGGGGTAGTTCAGGCTGAAGTAATTAACAGATACTGACCAAAGACTGAGGAAAAGTTTTAAAAGATTTTATGCATTCATCCCTAGCCGTAATAGGGAGATGGAAAGAGTGAAGAATTGTTTGCAATTTGTAAAGTCTCGTAAAATAATCGGAATATTAGCTATAAAAGGAGTAAACGTCCAGTGTAGGGAAGGGCTTTCTTGCCTGTTTCAATTCATACATAAATTTGCAGCCAAACTTACACAGCACTGCAGTCGGTGCTTGTAACTCTTGAATGGGACGTTCAATCCCTGTCTCAGTTGAGCACATTCAACTTGCAGATTCTGTGTATCAAGATAACATCCTTGTCAATTCATCCACAAATGTCTTCAGGGAGCACACACAGAGCAAAGAAGTGATATCTCTCTGCTGTGGAACCAGTTAAGTCCCGTTTGTGCATGTATTGACGGGCTTGTTTGGAACGTCACCAAGTATATTTAATCCAAAGTAAAATGGAGTTTTGCCATAGACTGTCATGAACTTTTGCAGATTTAGTATTTAACATCCTTCCAGATCTGTGAATCTCACTGTTGGGGAAGGGGGTGGGGGGGGAAAGACCATACAAATTTCATGAAGTATGCATTGTATAAAGGATAAATGATTATAAGCATATGGTACCTTTCCATGAACAGACTTGCATATGCATAAAACTTTCTTTAGAAGTAGCCTTGGAAGCATGCAGAACTTCCAATATATCATTCAGACCACTAAATTAGACTTTCTCCTTTTCCTCCCCCTCCCTCCATGTTATGGTAAAATGATAAGAGGTAGGACTAAATATACTCCTTAATTTCTTTCTTCCTTATATTTTTTTCCTCTCTCTTCTCCCAAGAGATTTCAGGGATTCATTGTGAAACATTGGTACCCATTTTGGCTCCATGATGCATAAAATGTGAAGAGACTGCCTTCAGCTGAAAGGCAAAAGGCTGGAAGATTATTAGAAAATATAGGAAGAGAACAGCTATAGAAGTGGTAGTATGCTAAGATGCTAGGAAAACCAATAGCAAATTATTACTTTTTTTTTTTTCTCCTTTCTTATACATCCCTTGTAGAGAATTAAGGAGGTTTGTGGTGCAGGAGGATCATTATTTTTCATGCATGTCATTTGTCCTCTGCTCTGTTCGCTCCCATTGCAGGCTGGCAGGAAACTAAAACAAAACTCTGGAGCAGCTCAGAGTTGTGTTTCTGTATCTAATCGGAGACAGTTTTGAAGTTGGCCCTAACAGACTGGAGTTAGCAGCGTGCAGCAGCTGAAAATGTCATACTTTGACTCTGCTGCTGGGCTAAGTCTCGCTATTGCCCTTTGTTGTTCTCACATATCATTTTATTTTTAGGTGGCATTGTTTATGAGGACATAGAGAAGGGAGGTGAGAGAGAGGGAAAGAAGGGCTGTTGGGCTGTCAACATTAATATGCAGAAGTAAGCTGGTGAGGTGTTGGATCCCTCGAGTCATCCTCAGAGATCTGGACATGTGGGTGGGTGAATATTAAGATCAAATGTGAGCAGTCAGTTAACATCAAGGTGTCAGCAATTTACAACAAGGTCTTCCACTTATTAATTTCTCTGGGAGATGTGTCCTCGTGCAGGTGAGGTTTATTCACATGCTTTGTTGCAGGAAAATGTTGTTCTGATGAACTCACAGCAGGGGGGAGGATGCTGCAAAGGAAAGGGAGGGCTTGAGACAGGTAAATGTGCCAGACAGAATTTCAGATGGGCCCCATCACGTTATCTTCCAGGAACAAATGTGTGGGATGCAGGAGTATTTTAAGCAACAAGCTCATTTGGACTAACAAAATGACATGCATTTGAAACAACTGGGTAGACAGTAATTTAGAAGGTGAAGTTCAGTAACACTTTGACAGGTCGTGCTTCAGTGTCACCCATCAATCTGATCATTTAGTTACGAAATATTTTTTGTAGTTTGTCCAAAATATCTCTGCCCGGTAGAGCATTAGGTAAGATGGCTTCTGGGGTACTTTGAATAAGGAAATTACAGAAGAGCGGGAATAAAGGACACAGCTTCAGGTGGTAGTGACTGTTTTACATGTGTGAATTTCTTTAAAGACTTGAGGACTGTAGTAATACAAAAGTACTGGGTATAATCTTTCTGTGCTATCAGCAATAGCCAGAGCACTCTCAGAAGTCTAGAGTCGTTGATAGAGTTGGTTGACTGGGACAGGTTTGCCATATTCACCTCTTCCCCATCTGTTTAGCATAATCAGAAGAGAATAATTTTCCTTACATTATTTAAATTTTGCTCCATTTGAGCAAGGAGTTTCACCTTTGGAGTGCAGAGTTATTTCTAGTAGTGTTTTGGATATAAATGCAAGCTGTGGCAGCAATTCCCTTACAGGAGTCACCTGGAAGCAGCACTCAGTCCGTGCTTCCCTGCCAGTCTTCAGACTTAGTGGAAGCATAGGCATGCCTAAGGTAAAAGGGCACAGAAATAAGATAATAGGAAAGATTGCAGGATTATCTTAACTACATTTCTGTCAACGAGACATTGTTTCTTACAATACAGTCTTTAGTCCTTTCTTCATTAAAATTTTAAACTGTTCAGCTCCAGAGGAAAATGCTTTGGTTCCTTTTCTCCTTAAAAAATAATGTGCATGTGTCTACTGAAATTGCACTGTTATATTTAAAAATACCTTAACGGGCCGCTTTCTAATGAGCAGGTTTTTTCTGATAGTGCACTTTTGCTAGAGCAGTGGAACAGCTCATAAATAGTTAATTGGAGCGATGGCTGTGCTTGTGCACTTGAGTAACAGCCTTGGTGGGTAACTTCTCAGTTGTGCAGACAGGCCACCACAGCCTGAAACAGCAGCAGCAGCAAGATGTCAGATTGTGAACAGGAATAGGAGACACCGACAAAATTTGCCATCTACTTCCAATTAAGTATAGACCTGAAGTGCATTTGCTTAAGACAACAGAAACCAAAGTAATCCATATTTTTTTCTGTAAACATCTTTTTTTTCAAGGCATCATACCCATTAGTTCAAATTTATTTTAAGTTAAAATGTTGAAGTCCTGTCTTTATATATAAGGTTCTGTTTTTCTTTTACATTGACTGGATTTCAACTCTCCGGTTTATCCCTGTCATCTCTTTCCCAGCATTGAAATTTAAATATGTGTATCATGTTTTGTTAATAAGTCAGTGAATTGAATTACTCTCTATTGTTAATGAAAGCTCTTCAGGTTTAATGAGTAAAGAAATAATGTAAAATATAATAACCCAAGCCTTAATATTTTCTTGATCACAAGTCAAGCCTTCTATATAATTTATTAAAGTAGCATAATGTCCTTATATTTGAGGTCAAGATTTTGCAGGCTTAGCAGAGATTTTTATGCATAAGGGAAAGATGAAACTTTAAAAATATTATTTCAGCAGTTTCATAATTTAGGATTGACCTCATACTCTAAGAATAATTATGTCACATCACAATCAGCAGTTTATCGATATTCATTCATGGACTTAGACTCTCTTCATATCATAGTTTGTTGGGTGGGTATTTTCATTCAACAAAGTAACTCTAAAATTGCTGCTAAGTGCCTTAAGGAGCACGAGCAGTTGCATTATTTGGGGGTTGTGCTTCAAGCAGTATCTACAATATTTATGAAAGCCGCTTTCATTGCGTTCTTTCCCTAAATTTTGTGTAGCTGTTATACCTTCTGCTGCCAGGTGGGACCAGCGTTTCGAAGGAGATCTCACAGTGATGTTTCCCAGCTCTGCTTTCACCGTGGCCACCACGAATTTCAATTTGTTGTAGCTGCACGTGCAATTCCTGCAAAAATCAGGGGTGGTGAGGGGCTTTGCCATTGGTTTAAGCTGAAACTCTGGCAATGGCAGAAAAGGCAGAAGAATAGATATGAAGTTCTATAGCTGTTTAAGAGCTAGTCTGTGGCTGTAAATCCAGTGGTGTTGCATCGATCCATAGTCAAGATGGTCAAATGCTGAGAGCCAGCTACAAGGAAAAGCCAGGTCAATGGAGAGAACACTTCACCAGTTTACTAAAATTTCTATCTAACATCTTTAATGAAGCATTAAATGAAGTTTTCCAACCTACCCAGCCAAGAACAGCAGGCAGCAAAACAGTACGAGCTCTTTTTTCTGTCCTGTAAATGGTACAGAGAAGGGCAGCAGGCACTTGTGGTACTTCTGGTCAGAGGGCACCACCTGGCCTGACAAAAGCACGACTATTTGCAGGCATCAAGGACAAGCAGATGATTCCTCAGGAGTTCAAGCATGCAGAGATTCAACTCTGCAAAAAGAGTAGATCTCATGCTTTGGAAAATGGTGTATATGTTCACTTCTTGCAGGAAAAAGAAACTTCTACCATTGCTGGAATAATGGTCAGCAGACTGCAGGTTTGGTTTGGTTGAGGAGCAGTTAATGCAATTTTTCAGCCAAGGAAGTCTCAGAAAAGCTGAGAATAAAGGCCTGTATATTTTCTTTGTCAAGCAAACCAAAGCCTGTAATGCCATTAATCTCAAGGGTTTCTTCAGGCTTTGGCAAAATTCAGCTCTTTGGGCAAGCCCTTCAATTGGGAGCTCTCGCATGTGCTTTCAGTCAGGGCAGAACATTGCAGCTTTCCTCCTTGAGATGCCATGCGGCTTCATCCCTGCCCTGATCCACCTTGGTCTGTTGTAGGACAGGCTGCTTCTTGGCCCGTTTGGTGACTGTGATTGGGGAAACCACCTTGTGTCACAGAGTTGGGGAAATTTCCGTTTAGCATCAAATCCAAGGTTGCGCAGCTGATGACCTGCAGGCTGCCGCTCCCTGCCAGCCACTGCAGTTGGTTCCCGAAGGTCTGAGAGCAGGAGGGACTGACTCCCCATGTTACTCTGCCAAACAGCTTGGCCTGAGCGCTTGTGTGAGGCAAACTCGAGGTGCTGCTTCAGCCTGGCTCTGCTGGAAGACCTTCATGTTGGAGCTGTAAGCAATTTGTGCTGCTCCTGCAGCAAGTTGCCTGAGCGCTGTGCTTGACAACACAGCCACCAGTGAGGGTAACAAAAAGCAGACCAGCATTTGCGAGATTAAAGCAGCGTTTCTGGAATGAAAGAAGCGTTGAACTTCAAACAAGTGCTTGGTATGCATTTACTTTTATTAACATTCCTCTGTATGACTGTGAAATTTGGATAATAGCCTCGGTTCTCCCAAGCATTAGTGACTTCCTCTTGGACTGTCTTTGAGTCCTTGCTGTTGTGAAAAGCCTGGAAAAGGTTTTGTCAAGTTCTCACAAGTGTTTTTAAGTAGCTCAGAAGCACTGTTTTTGTAAATACAGGAGCACAGATACAGATTTTCAAGGGATGGATGGACAGTGTGTTGCCGCTTTTTATGGGCTCATTAAAATCAGAATGGCTCTGAGGCAAGTCCAGGAAATATTGCAAGGATATCTTCAAGGAAAGTCCACATTTGGAGTCCAAAACCACAAAAAAGATGACGGCACTCTCCAGTGTGGTCAAGCTTTTGCAAATGCAATAACCAGAGTTCTATCGAGAAGGGCAAAACTAGAACACTTGGGGAAAACAAACAAGAATAGGTGAATCAGGTGAGTATCTGATAACTGATAACATGCTGCAAAAAGGTCCTGGCTTACAGTAGCAAGTCCAGCAGACCCCTAGACACATCCTAAGAATATTTTTATGTAACTGAGCTGTCTGTGTGTTCCCACCTAATAAGTTTTGAATGTCAGCCAACTCCAACTAAATTTGACAGTGGGTAGCTATTACAGCTATTCCATTTTGGCTCTTATCTCTTACCAGTTCCATTAAAAGAAGTGACTGGAAGGAGGAAAGGCACCCAATTAGTGCCCCCACTAGGGGAAAGGGGCTAGTTAGCATTTTTCTCCTATTAAACATTGCAAGCAGGAAGGAGAGAGACCTAGGAAATAAGGTTTCATTACTCCTGCTCCTGAATAACAATTCAATAATTTCAAAAAATAGCAAAGTGGTTTAATATAGTTTAGTGCTCTACTCTTTGTTTTTGCATGCTATTTGGGAACACGAAAAGCAAATATAGAAATAGGAAGCTGTAGGTCTCTTACTGCTTTGTGAGAGCAGTGGGCTCCCATGCCAGGAGCTGCATGGAGTGAAGTGGTCTGAAGCCTGAAGGTGTGCAGATGGGAATTTCTTGGATCCTCCAGCTGTGTGATTAAAACTAAGTTACACTCTGGTTGCTGCAACGTTTGAAACCATGGGTGCTCAAAGCTTACTCTTTGTTGAGTCATCTTTTTTCTTCCCTGAGTGCTTATTCTGCATATTGCACACCTGTTTTTAGCAGAAATAATTTTGAAGGCTACAGGAGGGGGAAGAAAAACAACAGTTTTTTTTTTTTAGAATAGGCAGAAATTCAAAGCCAGGTTAAACGGGGCTTTGAGCAATGTGGTCAAGTGGAAGGTGTCCTTGCCCATGGCAGGGGGTTGGTGCTAGATGAGTCCCAAGGTCCCTTCCAGCCCAGTCCATTCAGTGATTCAATGATGCTGCTTAATGAAGCAGAATAGGTGTCACCGTATATTCTTTGGTGTCACCATAGGTTCTTTGGTTTTAATTGTCTCAGTGTGGGACCTGTTGTGTCAGTGAGTAATACTAGTGGTATAACAATGAATGTAAATATTGCAGTCCTTGCTAAAGAAAATTCAAGGTCTGTGCCACAAACAGGCTGCATGACTGAGTTCTGGGGGAGGGGGTGATAGTTTGGCAAGTAATAATGTTTGCTCACTCTGCTATACACCTTGATTTCTATATAACTTGTGTAAATATATGCATAAGCACTTAATTATGTACACTCATAAACTGACTGTCTACCTCTACAGTAATGTATTTTTGTGCATAAACAGTTAAACATCCTTTTCCTGAAATGGGCGGGATGGTGGTATTTTAATTATTGCACCAGGTCTTATTCCTACTGAAGTTAAATGCAAGCTGCCTTCCAAAACCAAGGCCTGCTATATATTGCAGGAGAGTTCTGACAGTATGTAGCAGAGGATTTAGGAGATGAACTGGGGCTGTGTTAGCTGTAAAACATAACTTTCCTGGTCTCTGTTTTGCTTAGTGCTCCCATTTTCCTTTAGTCGTTGCTATCTGGGTTTCAGCTACTCAGCGGAGAGAGTGGTAGGTACAGTCCTGTGTATCATTAGTATGTGAGCAGTAGAGCGAATTTCAGCTGAATAAAAATGAATTCTTTGACTTGCAATTGTGAACGTTTCTAGTTTGCCTTGACAATCCTGTCAAGACAAATTTGAACTTTGTCAGCAATTGTGATTGCTTGTGGGAGAATTACCAAAAGCCTTTGCTCTAGGTATCAGTCAGTGATTGCAGCCCTCATCTGCTATTTGACCAAAATTTTCCATGGCACTCAGCAGGCTATTACTTGTCACTCTGACATATAATGGAGGAGTATTTTAATTGATTTAAAAGTTAAAATTTATGGTTACTTAATACAGTATAGCTGTATTACATGTCAGCAGTTATACTTGCTGTGAAAATAGAGAAAGGGGAGCTGAAAGGACTTGGGATTTGGAATATTTTAAAAACACATGCCATTGATTTTACCTTCTACTTTGACACTCTATCAACAGAAATTTTATTTAGTTAATGGGAGCAGAGGTTTCCTATTATGTAATTATTGTTGATTTTAAAAGGGATTCTGGAATGTTAACTGTGCATCTAGTTTCTAAGTAAACTGTTTCTTCCAAGATTTAGGAGTACTTCTGCTTGAAATTCTTTGTTTTGGTGCCGAACTCTGAATAACTGCATTTTGGATCTGATGCTGTTTTATCACCTAACCTGTTCCTCTGTCATGGTTTCCAGGTGCCCAGAATAGGCCTAATTATTGCTTAAATCCAAGGATTATGTGGAATTAAAAATTGTGGATCCCTCTGAAGGCTGTACAGCATGAGTGTGGTTGGTGCATTTTCACCCATGCAGGTTATGTATATGCTGGAGTACAAAATCAGATGCTCTGGCAATACTGTCTTCCTAATTGCTCTTGGGGGTGCAAGTACGCAGTGACTTTCTAACTGGTGATGGTGAGTTTAAACCATATTTTCGTATGTGTCCACTTTAAAACGAGCCCTTTTGCAAGAAAGCGAAGAGAGGAAGGCACTAGAAAGATGAGTGACTTGCATTTTTCTTCTCTCCACCCTGCCCATTGTTCAGTTTACCTGACTTCTAAATTAGGAAGAAGGATGGAAGGAATATCTGCATTCCTTCTATGTGACTAGGATGGGAAGTTGGGCTGTTGAATACTCATTTGTGTACCTCTTTTTTTGCTCACACTGCCTGACCTCCATGTAAACAATAAGCAAGGGAAAGCAGAGGAACTTGAAGCATGCAAGTAAATGTGTCAGTCAACAATATCACCACCAACAGTAGTGAACTTACCTTGGGGTAAATATAAAGGTAAGGATTTCTGTAAATTGTCACTGGATAGTGGAGGTGGGACAAGTGGGAAGTGATGTCCCTATCTGAACTGGAGCTGCTGCTTGCTGTGTCCTCTGCTAATCATCACAATTTTAAAAGGTACATATGAATGCTGAGAAGGCTGCTTCACCTGTGACAAAATTCACAGGTTGGACTGGGATCATGATCATTGGAGGAAATCCAGTTGCAACCTGTTGGTAAGCGTCCTGAGAGCCAGAGAGACTGGGAAAGAAAATCAGTCTTTGAGCAAGATAGGATCAGTAAAGATAGACATGAAATTCTACTTTCTAGTTCTAGGAAGATGCTTGGTTTGGGTCAGGAGACCAGGGGGGTGGAAAAGACATATTTACAAACTACCCCCACATCTATATACCTGCAGATGCAAGAGTCGTCTTATTTCGTGTATCAAGTAATAGTGACATGCATTTAAATACCATGAACATGTTTAATTTCATAAAAATGGAAAAAATGTTAGTGGAAAGTAAGCTGTTGCTTTTTCAGATAGGGGTTTTAGACGTGACACAAGATGTTTCCAAATAAGGCGACTATTTGTCTTTTAAAATATCTGTTAATAGGAGAGGGTGGTAAAGTTGGAGTTTGACTGTTACTGTATCACCTGAAGCAAGTGCCAAGCTGGAAACTTCAGTAAAACATAAATATCTGGGCCGAACCTTATTATGGATTATTACTTTTTAATTAGTGAGATCAGCTTAGGTGGATTATTTACTTTTTCAATATTCCTTTTACAAATGTACACAGAACTCCTTGCAAGATACTGAAGTCTGTTTGTGTCAGGAATTCCTCTGATATGCTCATGGGCTTGAGATTTATTGCTCATTTCTGTGTTGGTACCTCATACTAAATGATACTGCAAGCTGTCTGTGGCCTTTCCTTCTCCCCTACGTTCAGTTTATGAAGTTTAGATTGGTGTGCAGACCTTCCTACTTCTCTTTTCTGTTCCTGTGTGGCGTCATAATATAGCAGACACTGGTGCTCTAATGCTAATATGCTTTCAACATCCACACTAATTTTGTCTTGGTGTGGATGGGGGGCATAAGGGAATTAAAAGGCCAAACCCCCCACTCCACTCTCCCCTTAGTTTCTTTCAGATCAAGCAATAATTATACACGTTGCCTGCCTAAGCCTGTGGGATTGCTCTTATGAGTAGCGGTCTGCCATACTGGGGTTATTATGTGACAAGTTGGAAAATAGCCTTTGTTCCCATGGTAACCTTTTTTTTGTGCTTTGGTGCATTTTTTTCCCTATGGTTTCATGGTTGCTCTGGAGGTTTTTCTATTGTGGTATTTTATTCCCCAGTAGACTGTGGATGGCAGTTCAGTTTACTTTTTGCTATTATGAAATAATTTAATTTTTTTTAAAATTTATTTGATTATGGAACTCTTGTAAACTCTTTATATTGTGGTTAGGGTATTAATGGTGTGGTAGCTTTCTCTGTAAGCATATCATGAACTCAGAAGTTAAAGCAAACAGTTGGTAATAGGAAAATATGTCCAACTGGACCAAGCTGCTTCTGTTCTAAACTAATATTTTTAATATAGTTATTCTTTAGGGCTTTTGGGGCTGAGCTGTTGCCAGATGTCCCTGGTAGATTTCTGTCTCCGAAAGAATAGCATTGCTTAAGGTCATTAACAGTCAATACTCTGGTCATCAATGTCATTTCATGTTGCTGTAATAAGGGTTACATAAAATAAACTTTCAGAGGCAGGTATTTTTAGGAGTTGCTTGTTTAGAATCCGAGGGAAGAACTTGAACAGAAGTTGTGAGCTTTCTTTTGAAAAGAGGAGTCTTGTTAAGGAGATACTCTTATTAGTGGTAGCATCTCCCTGCATTTGCCTTCTATGTGTATTTTCCTCCTTCCTTGCCTGTTCAGTTTTCTTTGTCTCAGAAGCCTTCAATAGCAGAGCAATGTATTCATGCAGTCTTGTCTTGCCTGAAATTCCTCATGGTGATGATTTCCGACTTGTGCCGCCGTCAGCAGGTGAGCCTCACTTGAATTATGGCATTTTATGCAGCTTTGAAATGTTTCTGACTGAGAAGGCAGAAGAGCCTCACCAGGTAAACACTGCTGTGCCCTCATGTGGGAGTTACCAGGGTGCATATTGGTTCACACATTTTTCAGTAGTGGAAAATGAGATGGTGCTATGAAAAATTGGATTTTCAAAGTTGTGTCTCCTTCTAGTTTGCGGCAGGTGAGCAGATGCAGGAAAAGAAAGAGTTAAATGTACTCCCTGCCCCCTCCAATACGCTTTCAATAATTAACTAGATAATTTTCCAGATAAATTGTTCCTGCCTTATCTTGCTATACATAGCAATTTATAATCAGCAACACAAACACCAGCAGTGCATGCATTTAAACTGCACTAATTCTATAAGTGGGCCAAATATGAAAAGTTAGAGCAAATGCGCTGTGAGGCTTACTGGAGTTCTCTGCCTTCCAAAGCTGAAGGCTTATTCCTGATGGGAAACTCCCCATCTAGGTTAACCATTCCATTTCAATAGATAACTATATCTATGTACTAAAAAACCTGCAGAACAAGGACATTTTATTTCACTGGGGCAGTTATGTCTTGGTAGGTTGTGACAGTAGTTAGAGGAGAAAAGTGCATTGCAGAAGAAAAGTAGGAGGATGTCATACTTCTCTGATCACTAAATCACTGGGTAAAAACCAGATTTATTTCCCTAGGAAATAAGTGCTCCTCAGTTTCAGTCCACCAGAACACACTTTTGTTGATGCTTAAGTTTATATTTTTCTCTAGTCAACCACTTATTTGGGGGTAAAATTTGGATCGCCGACTGTACTTGCTACCAAAATATTTCAGTAGAGAAGGTCAAGGAAAAGTCAAGGTTTACAGCTGGATGGAGGAAAATGCTGGATCCTGTCAGCATCCACTATGGTAAATGGGAACTGAAGGAGCATAGCACACTTGCTTCATTTTGTAAAATCAACATATGCCTTCAGGTTAAGCTAAATACAGGAACCTGTTCACTTTGACTGCGGCACAGAACGCATCAGATTCTATTTGCCGAATAAACATTGGAAATTAAATGCTTTTTTTAAATCCTAAGTGCATCCTTTTAGATTTGGTGGGGCTTGGAAAAAGGGTTGGAGCCTTTTCTATTAGTGCATGTCAGAGTTTGCTTGTTATCATAATTAAGATCCAGGTATGAAAATGTGATGTGTGACCCTTAGGCATTGCTAAATAAAGTAACTTAAAGTAAAAGCTGAAGTTGCTGGGGGAAAAAACCATCCCACTTCTCAGTTTGCTTTTTCTTAACTAAATGCACTTTCCTTCCGATTCCTACGTGTTCCATCATCATAAGCATTTCCTAGGATTAAAAAAGGTTGCAGTGTTTGAAGTTCAAACAATTGAAGGGTTTCTGTCCTGGAATACAAAAGCTCTGTGCTTTAAAAAAACAAACCAAAAAAACCCCCCAAAACTAATTGAGACTGACCATTAATTTAAATGTAATATCGCAGCTACTGAATTTCCTTTGTTGCGTTTTGTTGTTTAGTTGTTTGGGTTCTTTAAATTTCTTTAAAATATACCCTCAAAGAGGGTAAATGTTGCTCTGCCTGCACTGGGAGTGTTGCTGCTGAGGCTCAGGCATGGTTGGGTTTGAGCAGTTCTTCCTTAGCTCAGCGCTCCCGAGGTGCCACGTGATTGCCTTCTCCTCCAAAATTCTGATCGTTTCATCTCTGCACCTTTTCACTTCTCTCTGCTTCCTTGGTCTTCTGGCAAGAAGATTGGTTTATATATTCTGACATTTAAGAAATACCATTTTCCAGTCTGCTAATCTGCTTTATTCAAGTAGTTATAGGAGAGAGCCAGGGTTCCTTCCCACAGTGAAACTTTAACAAAAATTGGGTTTTACAGGCAGAAACTGATGCTGGTCAAGCATCAGCATTGACAATTAAAATGGGCGGCATGGAGAAAAATCTGGGACATGATGGGTGGCACTGGTGGAAGTTGTGACCACCATCATTATGGAGTGGTGAAATAATCTACTGGACAGCTTTTGACCAGTATGACTCATTTATAAATGAGTAGTAGAGTTATCTTGGGCAGTGAAATTATTGTTACTCTGTGAACATGCACAAAAATAATGGAGACAATGTGAAGAGGCCTTGGTTATGCTGTCTACTGCAATGGCTGAGTGGACAGTGAGTTAAAGAAAGGAAGGTACTGGAAGAGCTGCTGAGAGAAGTGAAATACCATTGAAATACCCAGCTCTTGTTTTGGGCCATGGGAAGGTTAGTTTCAGTATTTCTGTCTGCAGAGTTAACTATCGTGTTTCTGTGTGCTAGTTCACAGTAGAAGATGACTCTAGCTGGAGGTTATTCCCCTTCAGAAATTAGGCAAGAGGGTAGAAGTAAGCTGCTGGCAGCCTCTGCATCTTGAATATCATGATTATTCTTCCTTTTACAGTTTTTTGGTTTTTCTTCTTCTTCTTATGGTAAAAATATGATTCTATGAGCTTTTTTTTTTTTATCTTTGTTTTTGCATACCTTTATTTATTGAGGCGTACTCAGGTTCCTTCTGTTTGTTTTACTGCCAGAAAATTTCAGTATGAAGAAGAAAAGTCAATGACGTGGAATTAAAAAGGACTCATACTCATCTAGATCTCATAATAATAAAAGCTCTCGGAACAAATGACTTTGGAATTCATATTGTGGCTTATGCATCTTTGGAGTGCTTCATTTTATCATCAGAGAGGCATCATTTGTTTAAACTGTGCTCCTGTATGACATCTGGTTTGAAAAGCATAATAACCTATATAATCAGCTTTTTAAATGCTGGATTATCTGTGAGTTTATTGACTCTTCTTTACAAAATCTGTTATTTCTAATTAATTCTCCATATAACTATTACTAAAGCCAACTCTGAGAGACACAAATGAGCTTGATGGCAATGGCTAGTCAAGGTCAGCATTTAACTGCCAGCATTTGCACTGTTAGGTATAATAAATCAGGCTTATTCTTAATCACATAGCCTGCAACGTGACAAATGTTACTGGAGCCATCTAAGCACCCCTTTTACAAATCATTTAGTAGATACATTTGGCATTAAACTCTCCATGCTGCCCTTGGCTGTAACAGCGTTGTGATAAAATTTGTATGCTCTGTTCGATCTCCTCTCTTTGGAACCTGTGGTTTTACGTGTGGGGAGTGTGTGTTTGCCTATTCTTGTCTTTGTATAGGAAATAAAGAGGCATGAAGGCAAAAACACCTAATCAACCTATGGGAGCCACTGGCTTCTGAAAGTGGGAATGAGTAGCCAGCTCTGTAGCACTATTTCATATTTCTTGTGTTTTCAGTTAGCAGGTTATGTTGACACTAGCTTGCCACCCACAAGGAATGTTCTGGCTCAACAACAGTCCATTGTGGAAAAGTTCTTTTAAAAACCCCTGTTAAATATCAGACCAATAGGTTTTAGGCTCTGATTTGGTTTTGTGTAAATAGTCTTCTCACTTGATCTGAATTTTAAGACTCAAACCTGCTGTGGCCCACATATGCCATTAGATTTAGCATGTCGTTCAAATAGATATTTGGCACTAGGCTAATTACTCTCCAGGGAGTCAATTGTAAAGTTTCTAATCTTTTTTTATGGTGTTCATTCTTACACGGACCAACTCTTGGGTATTTCAAAAGAGAGAATGACTTTTTACTTAAGTAACTTGGATTATTGTAACTAAACTTCTCATCAGGAGGAAAAAATCAAACTCAGCTCCAAAAAAAAAGCTTAAATTAATGTAGATATCTGTTATAATCAACTGAATTTAACACTAAAATTTTGCTTATTAAGTGTTACCTGCCTGTAACTTTTCCCACATGCCAATTTGCATTAGGTCTGCTTGGTAAAAATTTATGGCTTGTTACTGTGGAAAATTAATGCAAAGGGAAATATTTAACTTGGAGCTTGCAGGAAAAGCACTTTCAGTGTGGCAGGTTTAGTGTAGTTTTTCTGCCTGTGCATATTATAAAGAGCTATAGTGATTAATAAAAATTGGTTTAATAAAAGTGATGAATAAATAAAGTGTCCTTCTCTGTCATCAACACTGGATATCTGGCCTTGAAATAAAGGCAAAGGGGCAGGTTCGTCATCAGTCAGATCTTGTTCTCACTGGTCACTAAGAGAGGGATGACAGCCTGAAAGAAGAGAGATTTAGGAGGAAAAGGTGTAACCATCTGTGTGTGCCTTGTTGGGAAAGAAAAGCTTCTACAGAGAGGATGAGTTATCCTGAGGTTTAGCTGCTGATTTGAGCATGTTTTTGGGCTCAGCCTTTTATTATTTGCAGGTATATACAAGTATACTCTGCCTTTGTCAGAGTATAACAGCATTTTGAATTGGCAAATGCTCTGGTATAGCATGGGTGAAAGAGAACATAAGAGATTTTAAAAACAAGCCAAACATTGTTCACTGAAGACAATCATAGCAAGAGCTGGAGGAGATTGCAGTACCAACAGCAAATATCAAGGTTTCTTTGCAGTAAAGTATTTGAGAACAGCTCCATGTTGGATACTCCTATTAAGAATGAAAATGCCTCATTTATGTTTTAATATATTCCACTTCTAAACTGAATAAAAGAATGAGTTAATTCAATTTAATTCCAGAATGTTAAGCTTCCACCTGTGATGCTGTGGCTGAGTAGCTGAATGCATACTTTGTATTCAGGCTGTACCTTTCAGTTGTATTCAAGTCTTCAGCAGAGAGGAACACTGTATAAAATATGCTATAGATTGCGTCTTAGGTAGGCATTTAATAATAGTCATGGATCAACTGGTGTCTTAATGTGTCTTCGCTGGATTTTTTTTTACTTAATAATTCTGTGAAAGTGCAATTTTGAAGGGTAGCTTGTATCTAAAAAAAGGCTCTCCCACCTTCTGCAAATCCTACATGACAATTTATTTTCAACTAAAAATAATACATAATTACATATATATATATGCAGTATGTATATATAGAGAAGCATGTGCATGCGTATATCTATAAAAATAAAAATCATGCACACTGCTGTGATACCCTGGAAACCTCCATTTCTCTACAGGAAAAGCTCTCTAATAAAATTACCTCTTTTTTAGACATTTAAAGAAATACACTGACCTTTTTCAGGGTACTAAGACTAGGAAAGTTTTTGCCAGTCTTATGAAGAAATGGGAACATGCAGCGTCAAAATTACAAATCCCTGGAGACATTTTGGTCTTATGTCAGAATTGAAGTGTTTCCCTTCTCAGGCAAAATACTGATGTTTGCAATGAAAGAAAGAGACTTTTCGAGGTTAGTTTTCCAGGTTATTGACATTTTCTCTAGAAAGCAGACACCTTTTGAAGAATTTTGTTTTAATGGGAGGCCTAATCTTTTTCATGCAGTATGGAACATGCTAGAGGGAGAAAGTCCTGTTCTTTGCCTAAACGCATCAGAGCTGAATACCAGCACAGCCTTGGCAAATCCTTGGAAAAGTTACTTTTCCTGAGGGTAAATTAATGCAGTGTGTGCAGGTATGACTGTGACTGGAGCACGCAGAACTTATTTTAACATAGGTTTGGTGAGGCTTTCTCTCTTAACAGATGAGCTAATGCCATCACCTAGCAATTATCAAGTAGTGTGATGTTATGTAATGAAAGTATAAATAGCACAAGGACTAAAACTAGTAAATCTAACAGACTAGCAAGCAGACAAGAGCAGGAATACTACTTGGAACATTTTGATTAACATCTGAACACTGTCATTTAAGCAGATGTTTAGATTTGATGTTGCAGTAAAGCTGTAGGCCAGGAGAGCTGTGGTCCTTCATTTGGAGTGACATTCGAGCTGTGCCCCCTGGATAAATCACTTGGCCTCTGTATACCTCTTTAAAGGAAGTTAAAAATTGGGAGAAAGGCAAAGGGTTCATACTTGAGATTTCTTAAGCAAGCTCATTATCTTTGTTTGAATTAAGCCTACCTGTGGACTTCATTTCCTAATGACTGATGGACAAATAGCCTGTGACCTGCAGTTTGAATGAGCTGATAATTTCCGTACTGGTGCGAAGTCTTTCAGGGTTGTTTTTGTAGTTGTTTGGCAGCATTCAGAGAGATAACGTGTAAGAAATGCAAGAGGTCACATTTACCTGGAGAAGAGAGGCTGTGTGGAAAGAGAGACTCTCTCCGGCCCCATGCAGATGAGGGAGGATCCAAAGCTTTCATCTCCTTCAGGATCTGGCCTGTTTCTCCAAGCATGCCCATTGCATTAGGGTGGCATTCCCAGTTCCTGGGGGAAGAAGAGAGGGAGGAAACTCCCAGCATCAAGATACGTGACTTGTTTTTGAAAAGCTCTGGCTTTGAGAGTTGCCAGTGGAAAATGTTTCCTGAAGATGCCCTGTAGTTTAAGACTGAAGTGGATGATCGAAGCAGGGTTGCAAGGTGCATAGGTCTGCAAAACTTCAGCGTGGTCTGAACCTCCAGTGCTGCTTTTCTGGCACCTACAGGCGTATGGGAGGATCTTCTGCACTTGCAGAATATACAAGGCTTCAAAGCTATATCGGAAATTGTAAATTACCTAAATATTAGAAATAAGCTCAAGCACCACTGCAGAGGTAAGCAGGAGCACAGACAGGAAAGTACATACCACTTTGCTGCACTACTTCATAAAATGGCCTTGGAGGTTTCCTTACAGGTATTCCTTAGCTGTGAAAGCTTCAAACAAATAAAGAAACCAAAAGAAAATTTATAGCTGTCAGGTTGCTGCTGGAGTAGTTTGTTAGTATGTTTGTTTTTTATTTTCAATTTTAATCATCTGCTACCAATAAATTCCACTGCCCTTGTGGTAACTTCTCACATTAACATTGATGTATTATGGGTGTTTTAAAACAGACAATAAAAATATTGCACTTACTAATTAAAGCAATTAATGTATTCAGCCAGGCACTGGCAGAAAACATTGTGGTTTCCTAATTGTTAGGTGCCTTGAGCAATATACCTGTTATAAATTCTTAATTGAACTTTGTATTATGGCTGGTGTGATTTGAAATATTCATAGCTGTTTTGTTTTGTTTGATTGTTTTCGCTCCAGCTCTTCATTGAGAAGTGTATCAACTGGATCTTCGAGACCCTCCAAAGTGTGTTTGGTGTGTGGAGATGAGGCATCTGGATGTCATTATGGGGTGGTTACATGTGGCAGCTGTAAAGTTTTCTTCAAGAGAGCAGTGGAAGGTAAGAAAACACAAAACGAAAGCTACCAGCACAAAGGACAAAATTTATTTTTTTAAAACAAATATACACACACATATAAATTTTCCTATGTGTTTTCTGCTGTTTTTTTGTTCTGCTGTAAAGTTCTATGTTATTAATATGGAAAAAAAAAATGTTGAGTGACCTTTACACTTGGTAAGCAGCTTCTGCAAGCAGAAAAATAAGAGTTCATGGCATGCAAAGGGCATAAATACCATATAGGCTTTTGGAAGGCTTTGCTGATGAGTAAATGTTCTTACAACCAGGGATGAAGTGGGAGATAGCTACTTACTTGATTTATCTTCATGAAGAAAAACCTAGAAGGAAAAAAACAGGCTCTTAATATGGTGTCCAGCTCGTGCACTGAGAAGAGTGAGGCAGTGTGAGGTGTGATTAATTTTTTCTGCGATCATTAAATCTACTTCTGATGGCAATAAGGATTTAGCTCTCTGTTAAATAGACCTGCAGGGCTTGTGCGTCATTGAAGTCAAGACTTCGTGTAATATCTATCAATCTATTTATCTATCTATCATCAGAAGTGTCAATCTAATTGAAATTAACTTCCCAAAGTTATAAGGACATGGAAAAGGTTTCCCCTTGCTGAAAACATTTTCTCTTACAGTTGTGCAGTAGCTGACCTTGATGTCCTCAGTCCCCAACTTTTTCTTGAGGATTTTGTTGCTTGATGTGGCACATGCACTGAAAAACCTTATTTTTTTTCACCAAGTGATTTCCTCCATGTGTTTCCACACCACTTCATGGATGTATCTTTAGACATCTGTATCTGAGCTGACCCCTGAATCATAAGGATGTGTTTTTTCGTTGGGTGGTGGTGGTGGTGGTGAGGTTTTCCATATACCTGCACGTACGGTGTGAAGTGAGAGCACCTTCTGTTGTCTTCCTTTCTCCTTTCCTGCCTCCCAGGAAAGCTTCCTTCCCAGTCTTGAATCACTGTAATTTCAAGGTACTATTTGTCTATATTTACATCTCTTTTTTTTTGCTGTCCATTCTGACATGATGTGATGGATGTTCCCATCCAACTTTACAGGAATTTATGAAGATTACTAAGGAGTTCCTTTAGGAGTTAAGAGTAGCAAGTCTGTGTTTCCAAGCCTCAGAAGCCAAAATTATTATAAAAGGATTACTCTCTGATCAGGCATAGAAATACATTTTTAAAACGTAATTAAACTAATCAGAAATTACTGAAAGTTTTAAGCAAAAAAACCTCTCATAAAACTAAAGAGAGAGATACCCTGTTATCCCTAAAAAATTATTTTAAGTTAGCTTAAAATACATTTTTTAAAGTCATTATATTAACATACATGTACCTACCGCTGATATGGGAACACTGTCTGGACTTCTTGGTATGCACATGACTGAGCTCTTGATGCTACCAGTAGTGTTGTTGTTAGGGAAACACTGAAATTTTGTCTTGGCTTGCACTTTTTTCATATATTGTAGAGTGTTAGCCCAAAAAGGGCATAGCAAAAACCTAATACATCAGTTCAAACATCCTAGTACTCTCCATATAAATAAAAGTTTTGTGTAGGTAGTTTTGTAACAAGAAGTTTCTTGTAGAGTCATCATAAATTTTTCAGTTGGAAACAGGACCAATGAAAGTCCCCCTTCTGAGGTTTCCTGTTTGAAATAATTGAAACAAATATTTGTAGCACATGGACACGCACATTTCTTTCATAATCCACTAAACATTTGTCAGTTGAAAATGTCCCTGTTCTTTGCAAGGACCTTTAAAGGTCCATTCCAACTGAGCCATTCTGTGAGTCTATGAAGTGGGGAGACAAATTGTGACAAAAAGCATGGAAACAGAGAAAAGAGGGATTTGGAGAGAGGGAACTCTGCACACCACCCAGCTCTTTGGGTCTTGGCTGCAGTTGTTAATGTTGTCAGCACACCTTGAACAGCCTCTGAGCGCCAATTCCTTTATGTTCCTCTGAAACACTACAAAACCAGAGGGATTAAAACAGAAAATAACTACTGTATTGGAATTTAAAACCAAGAAACTAAGAAGACACTAAAGTTTGCATTTCAAATTAAAGCTCTGCTAGTTTTATTCCCGGTTAATCATATCTTGGAACTTGCAGGAAATATCTAATGAATTTATGGGAAGGAGTCCTGTAGACCAAAAAAGTATTAAAATGGGTTTATTGGTGAAATTTCAAAAGTAATTTCAGATGGCATTAAATCCAAGGCTGTAAATTATCCAAATACTAGTTTTAGTATCAAGTAGTCATGGACCTTTTGCTGACTGACTTGATGAGCAGGAGGCTGGTATGAAGAAACGTGATTTTGTCATTTACATAAATTTGATCTGCCTTGCAAACACTAAAATCCTTTACCTGTAAAAGTGCTGGAAAATGGTGTCACTGCAAAAATTAAGGTATATATATTTAGAATACATTTTTACATAGGTTAATTTTATTGGATTGTTTTTTTCCCCAAATTACAGATATGGCCAATCATAAAGTCATTTGAGCTTGGATTTATGATCAAAATAGAGTCATATGCTGAAAATACGCTGTAGTGTGAGGGAACCTAAAGCACCTGGCCAGGCTTGTCTTCTCTTTTTCCACTGGAGCAGCTTTCTCTAAGGAGAGTAACAGGCTTGAAGTCAGAAATCACAGCTGTTCTTGCCTATGCTTTGCATTTTCAGTCTTCATTTGTTCAAGTTCCAGACAAGTATGAGGTAATCTCTCCTAAATCAAAATGTATATTGTTTCTTAAGTTGCTAATCTTTTATTCTTCCTTTGGCTTGGAAGTAAGAGAAAAGGAAGGCATTTTTTCATCTCCATATGGTGCTAAAGACTACAGCAGAAATGACCATTTTCTTCCAGTTATTTTGCATATTTACTTGGAGATTTTTGGCTACTTAAAATGGAGAATTTTAAAATTGTAGTTTATCAGTTATAGGGAAGCTTGTCATTTTTTAAAAATACAAAGATGGGATAATTCAGTAAACATCAGATTCTGATGTTGATTTCTGTTCCAGGAGGTTCACCTTAAAGCTAGTTCTTCAATTTTAAGTCAAAAAAATAGATTTCTCTTTACCTCTGAAGTAGAAACACAGGCACAACAGCAGAAGTTTCTAGGGTTGCAGGGTTTTTCCTCACGTGAACATTCGCTATTTGCCAATGTAGATTGGAGGGATAATTTGGCTGAAGGACTTTTCAGTCTGATCTGATGCCTCCTGGATTTAGCAAACCTGCTGTGCCCCTCAGTGAGCAGCATAGGAACAAAGAAATCCTACCTGTTTTTTCAGAAACAGGTAATCTTTCTGTGCTTTTCCTGTGCACTGTAAGTGAAAGAACCTCCCAAGGCCTTTTAAGCCCCAGTAGAAGATAAACTGAAGTCTCTGTGTATGCCTCCCTTGGGTGTTTGGGTGGGGTTTTTTGGTTTTGTTTATGTTCGGTTTCTTGTTATTTTTTGGTCTTTTTCTTTGTTTGTTTGTTTCATTTGGTTTTATTTTGGGTTGGGTTTTTTTGGGTTATTGGGTTTTTTTTGTGGGGTTTTTTTTGTGTGTTTTTTTTTCTTTGTTTTGGTTTTTTTTGGTTTGGGTTTTTTGTTTTGTTTATTTTGGTTTTTTTGTTGTTTAGTTTTGGGGTTTTTTTGCTTTCTTTTGGTTTTCTTTTTTTTTTCATTTCAGTTGAAGTGGAGAAGTTATCAACATATGAGAAATGCTAACATACATAATTCTTGAATAATTTGCTTAATTAGCATAACTTAAATTTTTATAGAACTCTGCTGGTGAACAGGGGAGTTTACCTTATTGATCATTTTAAAAAGCAGTATTTTTTATGCTGTATGAAACTGAAATTTATACTTAACAGCCATTTTGCACACCATTTTGCAGTGTATGCACCCATTAATTTTGTAGGTCTGTATTACTATAATTAATTATACATACAGTTCCTCACTCTCCACTCTTCTGTTCATTCACTGTAATGGAGTCAGTGTTTTTCCATAACAGGCTGCAATTTTCCTTTTATCCACTTTCCTAAGGTCAGTGGCCCCTCTAAATTTGACATCACTCAGTATAGATGTCCATATGTTTTCATAGAAATTTTTATGTGGGATTTGAAGTTGACTCTGTTCCTGACCTGTTGCAAGAATCTGTTTTACAACCTATCAAACAGAAATATTAGGTGAAGAGCAAGCAGATGGGTGATCTGCTGAGGGCAAGTGAGCTGGTCAAATTCATGTAGCAGCTGCTACTCTTACTTGATATGCTATGGTTAATAGGTGTAAAATAAAATTTAAATAATTAAGTCATTATAGGTTTGAAGCTGCCACCAGCCTTCCATGCTTTCATAGATACATGAAAAGGACTTTTCCTGGGTTTAGCTCTGGCAGGCAGTATTGCTCTATGAAATGAAGTTTTCATTCCTTCTCCTGGCTGGTTTTAGTTACTAGGGGCTCGGAGTTGAGGAGAATGGTAGGAGGAAGGTGCTAAAAAAGTTTGCAATGGCACTTGAAAAGCAGAAAAAAAAACAAGCAGCAAAAGTTGAGACATGACAGAAAAAGGAAAGAATAAAGGATATACCATGTATTACAATTGAATGTTTTAAAGCTGGGGAGAGATGAAACATGAGGAAAATCTTTCCTTGTGGCCCTTTGGAATATGTGGCCTGCATCAAAAACAGTGCCCAATGTTCAATAACAAATGCTGAATGCATGCAGGTGAATGTGAAGTGGAACACTAGGAGACCAAGCATGATGTGGTACCATAATTTCAGATAGAAGGGAGGAGATTTGGGTACCACCAAGGTGATCGAGAGCCTTGGTTTGAAAACAAGCACAGAATAAGTGTGTTTAGCAGCTGCAGTGCCACAAAGAACATAAGTTGGTTAATAGCTGTGAAAACGATATGAAAAACTATTTTATATCAAGGAAGCTGAAAGTCTGCCTTCATTCCTTTCCAAAAGCATTAATAATTTCTTCCCTCCCCCAAGACTTCCCAACATTCGCAGTTTTTTTGAGGGTAACTTATTTACTGTGTGAGCTGGTATCGCTGTAGAGAGGGACAGATGAGGATGAGAATTTAAATATGGGCAGCTGTCTATCCATGAAAAATGCACACACAGGGCTGCATGCAACTATTCTTTTCCTATACTCTGTCATTTGTCTTTTGTTCTTTGTTTTATGAATGTTAATTTCTAGACTGCTTCGTCTATAAAATAATGTATTCAGTAGGTGGTAGCCTGTACAAACACCCAGTAAACTGAACATTGATGCAATGGTAAAATGGGTTTATCTTGGGTGGAAACCTTTTACTGCCACAAATTCAAGCACCACACAGGCTTTCATGTGCTTACCTTCTACATCCTGTTATGAGAGGGGAAATTCTGGCATTCATATGATGTGATAGGGAACTCAGTGGCAGTAATTTGTTGTTGCTGTTTATTTTTTAACATATCACAGGGTAACATCCCAGCAGGTCAGAGTCTTCCTAGAGGTTGGATGATCCTGTGGGCGCGTGCTGATTTAAGGCAGCCACAAATATTTGGCTAACAAGTGTTCCAATGCTACAGCCATTAATTCAGTGTTTTCTTGAATATGTCAACTGCCTTTTACTTTAAAAAGGAATGGATCTCTTTTTCTATAGGAAAGGTAGACAGGGTGCTTCCTGGGAAATTCATCTTCTAGGTAGAAGCTCCAGGTTAGCTCAGCCACTTGTGTAGTGTAGGTGCACAAAATGGGCGTGCAAAATGCAGATGCTCCAAGTATTTCAAGCCATCAGGGAAGTATTCACACTGTCATGGTATAAGTGGTGCTGGAAATGCTTATGTGGAATGTTGAGTATACTTCTGGTCACCAGCATGTTAAAGACAGCTTGATTCAGAGTCAAGTAAACACATGAGGAGAGCTTTTGAGATGATCTGGGGAATAAAAATTTATCTTATGTCAGGTGACTGAATGCTTTTAGCTTTTTTTAGCCTACCCGAAAAGAGTCTGAGTTGGGACATGATTGCTGTCTATAAATATTTCACAGTTGAGGAATAGACAACCGAGAGGGAGGAGAATTTATTTTGAACTAAGAACTGTACTGAAATAAGAGCAAATGGGTAAAAATCCCATTAATTAGTTTGCTATTTTGAGAATGCTGTAAACCACAAAAAGAGGGATTTTTATAGGGGCACTTTCCTGAAAAGAGAAAGAAGGATTGAAGTGCCTCCTTTGAAATTTCTCATAAGGGAAGTAGCTGATGTATAATATAATTTGGTTATGTGATAGTAAAGGATAAACCAAAGAGGTCTCTTTTGGTGAATGCTGTATCCTGGTGAGGCTGGAGAGTTCCACTGACTCCGAAAATGGAGGAAGTGTGAGTAATAGAGAGGGTGGACTAACTAATACATTTTTAGAATATTCCATTTGTAATGATGGTGAATGACTAGATCTTCACAGGTATACAAAACTTCAATTTTTAAAAATTGATGTAAAATGTTAAGATCTTGCATAAGGCAGAATTGCTTTGTATTTGTACTAGGAGATGAATATCTGTCTCCTGCAATGACTTTCCTCATTTTGAGTGCAGAAAAAAAGCTCAGGAGAGTGAAGTCCTTTGGAAATTACTCCATCCTATCCAGCTAAGCCTCTGCAGATACCCCCAGGCCCCATCAGGTCTTTGCTGATAGGTTTTTGTTTTGTTTTGTGATGCCTGTTACAATACAACTAAATGGATAACAAAACATAAACGGACATTTAAATTAGAATTTGCAAGTGGACAGAAATATATGGGCAAGATCTATATCAAGCAGCATAAAGCATATCAAATACCATAAAACATCCTTAATCAGATGCTTTAGCTCCTTACAGCTATGATAGTGCTTCTTAAGAGATATTACTTTATAAAATGCTGTTATCTGCCTGCCTTGGCAACCTCTAGAAACAGTGTTAAAATTTTTACTTTTAGGAGCAAATAGCACTTCACTTCTACAACCCTCAAGTTTCTGAAAATTTTTCAAGCCTGAAAGGCTCTTCAAGTCCCAGGATAAGTAGTTAAGAGCCAAAAGGGGATAATCCTGAAAGGTGCCTTCAGCGCCACAATGTTAGAGATAAGGAATTTTGCAGTGTCATGGCTGAAAGAAATTCTTAATAGATAAAACTGGAAAATAAATATATAAGGCTAGAAACAAAGGATCTTTTTGTACCTCCTAAGCCCATTTTAAATATGGGAATGGGAAAACAGTCTTCAGACAAAAAAAAAAAAAAAAGAATAAAAAAGAGAGAGAAAATGTACATACAGATCTGTCTGTTGTAGACAGAGGGAACAAGGCATCTGCTAGCATCTCGGATATAAATAGAGTGGGAAAGGTAATGGCAAATCTCCCATTGCTTTAAATGAAGCCAGGATTTCATCCTTTTTTTTGGAGCACAGTTTTAGGTTGTTGAAGTTTGGGAGTGTCTCTGTTAGGTTTGAAGTCTAGACTTAGACAGAGGCAGTTTTGTCAGGTTTTTTAGAAACAATAATGGCCCATGGTCAGGATTGGAGCCCACAGATCCTTACTGTTTAGGGTGAGAAAATTCTGTTATAAAATAATATTACCTATTTTTAACCTACAAAATTATTTGTTGCCATTTCTCACTGTTGGGTTGCCAAATCCAGGGCCCTGAAAATGGGAACATGAGTTAGTCAGTCCATTCCCACCTATTTCAGGAGTGCTGATGATGTTTGGCTTCTGTATGTAGCTCATCCATGCTAAGAGCAAGCAGAAACAGTAAACGAGAGTTACTCTGTCCTCTCCAACCCCTTTCTCCCCCTCTGTGTGGGTTCTTATATTAGGTGCAATGGTGGGTTTCAGGGGCTTTGAGCTCCATGTTTGGTTTTTTTTTTAAGTTTGCTATTTTTAAAATATATTGGGGAGAAAGGAAAAAAAAAATTAAGTTTCCAAAATTGTAACTAAGTATGAAAGTAACGGACGTTAGTGGCCTGTGTCGTCTTTGTTCATGTGCGCCGCATGTAATGATTCCTAATTCAGCCTTAATTACACAATCCCATACAGCTTTTTCCATTACACCTCTGCCTTGTTCATTGAACAGATTGGATAGTGTTCAATTAATGAGCAGCTATTCAAGATCTTATATTCTTCTCGTTGCTTCATGTATGGTCCTGTGCCTTCACTGCTGATTACTATTCATCCCTTGCTCAGAATACATAATTACTCATTTCTTACAAAGCTTTTTTGTGGTGCTTTCACTAATATCCAAGTGCTTCACAAGCATTGTTTAATTTATGAGATGAATGGTTATTACCCCTGTTTTACAGTTGAGGACATAAGGCACAGATTAAGCTCAGACATACCCACTGATTTGGGGTTTGTGATTTATGATATTTAGGACCTCAGGGGCAGAAGTACTTGGCATTTTATAGCACTTAGTATGTCCAAAGTGCAGTTTCCATTGATTTTACCTACATCTGTGGTCACTTAAACCAGTGCAAATCAGACTCTGGATCACAAGTTGGATATTCAGGAAACAGGGAGGATAATTAGTGTTTTTTCTTGCTTATTGTTATAAAGTAAGTCCATAGTGTGGAGTCCATTAAGTACACAGGTGCCAGTTCTCCAGGGCACCATTCAACTGCTTCAGGCATGTACTTTCTCTCTTCTTTCCCTCTTTCTCTCTCTTTCTTCTTTAAATCTCTATAATCCTTTGTGCACTTTATTCTCAGTAGCATGTGAATGTGGTCTCCAAGGACAAGAATCTTTTGACTTCAGTCCTGTTTCATCCTAAATCACCATCCATGTTGTCCCCAGGATAAGCCAGAGGTCTGGCAAGGCAGGACCAGTGATGTAGAAGTAAGACATAATGTAGTGAGAGAGATGGAGAGTTAGATCAGAATTCAGGTTTTGAGGTGTTGGGAAGTCTGAGACTTCCTACCTGTTCAGCAAGAGCAGCCAGAGCAATGTTCCTAGGACGTGGTCATACGCAGGAAACGTGGATGATGGTGGTGCTTCCTAGAAAAGCTGCTTGGAGCTTAACAGTGAGAAGGTGCCTAAACCATGTGACTGAAGTGAATTTGGGAAGGCTGTAATGCAGCTTCCCTAGTACATGCTGATACTTGCATTAGTGGGAGCTCCTCAGGGCAACCTGTTTGACCATTCTCTCCATCAAAAAAAAAAAAGGTATTCTTGCACTTCTTAAAGACAGAAGTGGCACCTGCATCCTTCTAGTCTTCCTAACAGATTTTTTTTTCCTGATTTATTAAATCTTAACTTTAAAAAAGGTCCATTTACAGATTTTGTTCGATGGTAATGCCAGATGACCAGTAATAAGAGCAAAAAGCTGTAATGGAATTACTGCTTGGCAGTAGGTTTTTATGTTTAATGAAACTACTCAGTGCCTCCTGCCTGGAAAAGAATGTCTGAAGAAATTCAAAAGGGCTAAATAAATGCCTCAGAAAATAAATGTGGAAAGGTTACATTTTAGAAATTTATTCTAGAGATTCAGAACGTAGGCTGACAAGTCACAGGGTGAGAAAAATGCCAAAATGGGAATAGTTTCTGCAATAGAAAGAGAGATACATTATTTTAAAACACAATGTGATGTCCGTATTGCAGAAAAAGTGTGTAATGGTGGTTGTAAAGAAAATTATGCTTCTTTGAAACTTTGGGTACTGTTCTTGCAAGATGCCAACAAAAAGCATTGCCATTTGCATGTTACTGAATATTCTAATAAATATTTTGAATATTTTTTTATTCTTGTAATTTAATGTTTCACACTTTTTACAGAAAAGGTGTCATTACTATCAGCATTAAGGCATTTGTATCAAATTTTTATGTCTCATTTCATTTGCCTTTAATTCTTCTTGATTCTTGCTGAAAACCGTATCTGGAATAGTGACATTTTCCCTACTCATTTCCCATTCATGGTGCATTTGCATTCATTTCGGGCTATCAGGAAGAAGAACTAGAACATATTTCTCTCATTTGTACCCTGCCTGTTTATTTAACTTCCCCTGGAAATCAGTTTATGGTGTTCTCCAGGCCAGAGGCGGACTGGACTTGATGTTTGGAACTCGCTGTTGTGAATAACTGATGTGATTCTGTGTGCTGGAAGGGGACATATGGCAAACAGTTCTCACACCGTCACAGCAGCCAGGCTTATTCCAGAGCAGGCTGAGGGATGGTATTAAAAAAGGTAATTTTACTTTCCCAGGGAGAGACTCAGCAATGGCGTGTGTGGGAGCAGGGCTGGAAAACAAGCTGGAAGGTTTTCTTACAGGAACAATTCAAACTGTGGATTGAAGGTTTACAAACCTTTTGCATGCTCTGCACAAGGTCTCTGATAAGCCTCTTCTTGATTAGGCTGGAACAGCTTTTTTAATTTAAAGCTAATGCCTGTGGGGAAGAAGTGCAATAGTTCTGTACTTTCAAAACTTGGGCATTTATGCAAGTTTTCTACAAGCATTTTAGGAATCTAACTATATCATTCCATTTCTGAAAGGACATTTTTTGTCTAGGGTATTTAGCTGTAGATGAGTATTATTATATGTATTTCACAGACTCGTGCTCTAATTTTTTTTTCAACGAATAATTATATATTTGGAGCTAAGCATTCAATTATTTATTCATCCGTTTTACCACGTGGACTTAGCAAATGGACTTGTGTTAGCCTATACACCATACCATGCATGCAAATTCCACTCTTAACAATACTGCTTGAAATTATGTAAGTGATAGGTGCTAATTTTCTCTGATACAACAGAATGATAATGATGGACTATTGGGAAAAAATAATAATAAGAACTTCTTAGGTTGTGTGCACTGGCATACTAAACTATTCATAAAATCTAAAAAAAAAAAAAAAGGGAATGAAAAGATACTAACCTACTAACAAAATGATGCCTTTTACTTGCAGTCTTTTTAGTAATAACAGGAAGAGAGTATTCCTACAGTGATAGCACCCTGTTCCTGAAACTACCAGGTTGTACACTGATTTATTTTGGGGGAGGGTGGTTGTTAATGACATCATATGCAAGGCGCACACAGCCAGGCAGATGAATTCTAGATGTTCAAGTGGTTTATAGAGCCCTGAGACTACGAGTGGTATTTCATATTCCGTACTTCTGCACTGTCATCATGCAGGTAACTCTGTGCTGAATGTAGGGCAGCAGGCAGTCTGTCAAGTAGACTATATTTTAAATACAGCAACATTGTATACAGCTTTATAAAATAAATTAGGGCGCTGGAAAATAGTGCAGGCACTGGGATACGGTTGTTACACTGAGCTGCATCTTTTCTTGCTTCCCTTCTCTTTCGTGAAGGAGTCCATTTCCATGTAAGAAGTTTAGAAAGAATACCTAGCAATTATTCCATGTTAATTATTCATTTCAAAGTAGGAAGAGGAAATATGGCAAGGATGAGATCTTTCACTGACTGTTTAATAATAAAAGATCCTTCGTGAAAAGATTATGAAAAAATGAAGGACATAAAAGCACAAGCAAAACATATGTATTAGAACATGCTAAAAGAGTTCTGTGATGAGACAAAAGAGAGTTAAACAGCAGAGGGGTTTTGAACAGCATTTGGGTAAATTTGCTTACTTGAGCATCCCTTTTTCCATTGAGTTAGAAAATGTTCCAGAAATAGAAAACTGAAGGACGGTATCATCTTTCTGAAATTCATTTCAGCCCTTCCCATTGCTACTCTCACACTTGCTGTATTTTCTATTACCATTCCACAAAGAACGTGAGAAAGTCCTTGTTACTGTCACCATTCTTTGTGTCCTTGAAGGCTTCAATTACAATCTCACAATGCAAGAACACCTGTTTCCCACAAGGAATAAGGTGGGAAATGCTATGTGTGCTACTACAGCCCAAGGTGCCCACTTAGATTCTGCAGGGAAAGGTAGGTCTGAAGTATTGCCAGATAATGCAAGTGGGGATAATCCAAAATCCATGTGCAAGTGCCTTATGAGGATTGTGCAGTCCTTAATCCTAAAATCAGTATTCCTGTGAATTTCTTGGAGGTTTCACATTAAATGAAGGTTGTCAACTGAAGAAGTGAGGGAAATCGTTAGGATTAAATTATTTCCATCCAGTTGTGGGACAAATGTAAGATTTCAGCTGAAATCAGAAACAAAGGTTTAGGAAAAGAGGGGGGGAGAAGGGCCTGTGGTATCCAGCAAGGGGCACAGAGAAGGCCAGGGCAAAAACAGTTCTCCCATTCCAGATATGGAGGTCACACCTTACAGGGGGACTTGCCAAGACTAATAAAGGAAGATTAAATTTAAAGTGAGAGGAAGATCCTTGTTCAGCTTGTTCAGAATAAAGCCCTGGTGCTCAGGCCCATCATGTCTTTGTCACAGAGCAAGCTGCCGTGGGCAGGTTTAGCTTGGGTCCTTGTGCTGTGCTTTTTCCATTTACTCTGTGCGCTTCCTCAGCTCTCCGGGTCTGATGGGAGAAGGGTTTACAAACAGCAAATTTCGGAATGTGAGGAATATGTGAGACAGACCAGGCCTGAGGGACATAGGGGTCATGGGGGTGAGCCTGTGAAGGGGTAGAATAGCAAAGCTATCTACAGAGGGAGGTCAGGAAGGATTTTGGGGATGGGGTCTAAGCAGGGCCACCTGCTGTAGTGCAGCAGCTATCCTGGAACATGTTTTAGGATGCTGCTGAGGTCAATCTGTTGCTTTTCTTTCCTTGTCCTTTCCTCCTGGACTTTCCGTCAGTTAATATGTACAGTGCAGGTATTATTTTTATTCACTGTTTGGTCAAATTTATTGTGTGCCTCCATTTTCATTAATCAGCTTGTCAGGGTTTGGGGGGTTTTGGGGAGTTTTTTGTTGGTTTTTCCATGATATGTAAACATACTGTACCTTTTGTTTCCTGGGAACCCTTGACCTCAGCAGAAGCGTGGCTTCTCAGTGCTCGATTAGCTGGGTTAATTCCATTTTGCACAACTATAACTAATGGCCGTTTAAAACTGCCAGAAGCCCGCCATGGGTTTCTCCTCGTGCCTGACCCTGCTGGGGAGCAGCGCATTAATCAGCGCTCTCTGTCACGGTTTATTGCTTAATGATGAGGGTTAACTGACCACTTCCTAGGAATAATGAAAAACAGAGGTCAGCAATCACTGGCTGAGCAGAGAGAGGAGCTCTTCCCACTTGTGCTTCCACTTGTTCATCCTCGGGCAGCGACAAATGTGTCCGCTCCACCACTTCAGCTTGAGTACTTATCTTTAAAATTCATCTTAATTATACATCAATCCCTGTCACGTGTTTACCCAATTGAAACAATCAAAACCACTGAGCCAGTTACCTAATTAAAGTCAGCGTAATCATATTTGCGGGAAAACATTGTTCACTTTGGCAAAGCCTGTTCCAGGAGGGTGTTCTTGCAGCCGCAGTGCAACGTGTGGCTGCGGCACTGGAACTCCCCAGGCCAAACGTTTTGATGGTGGCTCAGTAATCCGTGTCCCTTCCGAGTGCTGGAGTTTCATTTTTGCATGCAGACACAGAAACTGCCAGAGTAACCGTTGCTTGCAGGTGCTGGTGGATGCTGGGTCACAAATTCATGCTGAAGGATACTTTGAATTTTCTTCTTCTTGAGTCTGTAGTTTTGCCTCTGGTTGTGGTTTGTGCCAGCCTCACAGACATGGGATGTTACGTTAACTGCTGGGGTGGGTGGCCTTGCTGGCCAGCAGCACCCACAGCAAGGTGGGCAGAAGTTACCCACTACCTGTACAGGCTGAGCAGGGAATATGTCCTGGAATATGTCCTGTCCCACATTTGTCTTCCCCCCACTGGCTATGGGGTGTGCTTGCCTCTGCCTCCTAGTCTGGACTGCATGGCTGTAAGCTATGGGATATGCTCCTCTGCTCAGTGGTTAGGATCTTAAAGCCCCATTTCCTCTTCCTACAAGGTTTCAGAAAAGCGGAGAATGTAAATTACAAGCCAGGGGTTGTTATGATTTCCTAAGGTTATGCTTTTGTCAAAGGGGGAGAGGTGAAATGGGATGTGTGTGGGACATCCATCCCTTGGTCCAGCACTCCTCTGTTACAGCAGCACGTGACAGAGCACTGTGAGGCCACGTAGGTGTCTGCTAGCAGTAACCTGGGGGACAAACAGTGGTTTTTGGGACATTTTTGCATCTGTAAGTTTTTATGGCTACCACTAGCTGTTTTGCCTATGCTTACAGAGAGTAGCAAAGGTGGCATCAGGCTGTTTTGGGCTCACCCCCAAGATAGACCCGGCAAGTTCAGTCCCAGGGGCCATGAAAGCTTGTAAGTAGAGCTGGGACCATGGGCAGCTGGTCCAGCTACCTCTCATGGAGACCTGCACCCCAAGCTGGGGGGTGTCTGCCTTCTTGGAGGGCAGTCTCTTTTAAAAATGCTAAACACTCCGAAAAATCAAGTTGTGGGAGTGACAGGTCAGGCTCAGTGCATTAACAGACATTGATTTTTTGCCTTACTCTTTGCTTCCCTTTGCTTTTGCAACCTGTGCCTTGCTCCTCTTTCCTCCAAGCTGTTCCCTTGCTGCATCTTGAGAGTGTGATGGGGATTTTCTGCATGCAGTCCCTGTGCCAAAGCATTGCCTGGCACATGGAAGAGATGGCTGGAGCACAAGCTCAGCTCAGACCCTCTGCCCTGGTCCTCGCTCTTTGCAGAAGGGAGCTTTGGAGGTTGGCAGCCAACCTCCACCAAAACCTTTGCAAATCATATCACGTACAAACTGCAACTTTTCAGTATTTTATACTGTGATCCGTTATAATTTTAAGTGATAATGTATGAGATGGCAAAAGGCACATCTGTGGTATCAGAGCAGTGATGCTTCAAAGGGTCTGTCTCAAAGTGTGAAGGCTCTTGAGCTTCTCAAATATGTCTGTGAAAAATGTAACACGGGAGAAAACCAACATGTTCCTCCCTACCCTTATTCACAAACTTACTTTGCACTAAGCTCGGTGCTTCTAGCTGATACATTCTTATACTCGCAAAATAAAATTCAGCCTCAGGCTGACACACAGCATGGAAAATTTCAGCCCTAACTGCTAATGTGTGGTAAAGTTATAAGCAATAGAAAATGAGGTCTTAAAATGAGAAGTGTCAGGCAACCTTAACTATATGTAGGCCTACCATATTCACTGATGATAATTTGGTTTTTGACAGATTTCAACCAATTTGCAGATTCATTTTGACATACACTATACAGAGAACGGGAGGGGAAAGTCCCTGGAGTAGGACTCTCAGGCTTATAGGTATGACTTTGTAAGCAGTGAAAGCAGTAATCAACCACACAGTCATTTTACCTTCTGCCAAACCTTTAAAACTGTGTAGCAGAAAGTCCATTAAAAAAATGATCGTAGGTTAAAACCAAGGTACCAATGCACTGAAGCTGAGACCTATTGACTTTTTGCCTGTTCTTATCTTATTCCAGAAGTCTAAATGTAGGTTGCAGAAAAATGTTGGATTAATAAAAATATTGCAGAAGTTGTAGCTTAAAGCTTGCATTGCTTGCATAAACAAAAGCCCAGGCTAGCATTCAGGTATGCATATCCAGCACGCTTTTAGTAACACGTGCTGACTTTCCAGTAAACACTGCAGACTTCTATTTTGTTTCCCATTTGTGATCTAAGAGCCTGTCCAGGGTATTTCCCCTGAGTAGAACTAAGAACTTTGCTTATTTGGAGCATCAAGAAATGATTTTAAGCCCAAGCCAGGTGAAGGAGTTTGGGGTGGGGGTGTGAGGGTACAGGGTTACCTTTAGGATGACATTTTTGGGTGGCCTCACCTCCTGGTTCCGGGGGCTTGGGAATTGCATGTACCCAAACATGGCTGTTGGCTTGGAATGTTGCTTGGGGATTCTACAGCAAACTGCATCCCAGCAGGCTTGTTCGCAGGCTGCCTGCAGCTGGACTTGGCTGGTTTTGGGCCAGCTTTTTTTGTAGTTGGTTGTTTTGAGGGGTCTTTTCCAGATCACATGCAAAACCTGTGTGAATGGTAATCACCCATTGCCTGGATCAGGCTCTGGCAGTTGCTACATGACTTTTAAAGTGTCTTTCTGTAGAGCCCTGCTGACAGCTCAACGGTTATATAAAATGCTGCCTTCCTAAAAATCATTTCACAGCAATGTCAGTGTGTGAGGAGCTGGGTTAATCCAGTTACTTTCCTGCTGGGATATAATTTGTCATTTTGCAGAACCGTTCCACCTGGCTTACACAGTCTGGGGTAAAAATGTTTGCTTAGTTGGGTCTCTTTACCTGGAGAGGATAACTTGGTGCTATATATGTTTGTGGCAAAGACTTGTGTAGATGGGTAAAACTGTTTTAATTGAACAGTCCTATTGTTTTACGGAAGATAAACTTTAGATGTGAATAACCCTTTTCATTATCAACAGTAAAATGTGAAATTTCAAGCAGTGCAATCTCCATCTTTTATGGTAGCTCATTTAGTCATAATTAATTCCTGGGAGAATTTTGCTGGTATGTAGCCTAATTTTTTTTCCCTTTCCTTAATCTTATTCTCTTCATCAGGTCAAAAATCTTTGTGTACTCTGTATTCTTAAAACTAGGCACATGCTTAGGTGCCCAAGGCAAAAGGGCTTAAGGCACGTGACTGGAGACTTGAACTAGGCTGTTATCATTTCCCGTCTCTAATTATCAGAGGAGTTACAGGCGGGTAAAGGGCTACTTTAAATTTTCTTGGTAAATCAGTCCCTCCGGCTTCTAATCATTTCCGTTCCACTTCTCTGGACTTCCTCCAGTTTGTTTATATCTTCCAGTAATGAAGTGCCTGAACTGCATACAATATTCCAGGTGTGGCTGCAGAAGAAATGCTTAAAGAGAGCGCTGCCATGCCAGCCTGCCCCACTGTGTAATGCTTCTAGCAGGAAGAGCCAGGGCTCTCACTGGCAGTTGATTCCCCTCTGACACATTGCTTCTTACACATCCAGATTATCCTCCTATTCCTAGGTCTCTTTCAGTGGTGATGCTTTCCAAATTTTGCTTTGTTACTCTGCCTTGTTAACTCTTTATTTTGGATTTCTCCCTTGGTACATGCGGTAGCATTTTTTCCAACTGCAATTATATTGCTTGTTTCCTATCTTTGCTTCCAATTTCATTACACCCCTTTATGTTATTTTTCTGTCCACACTTGTGCTGGCAACTCCTCCTCCTTCCTACTTCAATGACGTCCCTCTGATACTTCACAGGATATCTTCACAGGATGATAAACTCTGAATTTGGCAGTCACTTATCCTCAGTCAGAATTTGCTGTAGAAATTCTAAATGACAGAATTGGTATAGGATAGGGTCTTTTCATCATGTACATCTTGCCAGATAATAATAATGAACTGGATTCTAGATTTCTTGCTTGCTGTATAAACAGCCTTTTCAGGTGAGGAACAGGGGGAGAGAGAAGTTAGTGGGTAAGAAATGTAGTGGAAAAAATGAACTGGGCCTTGTGCATCAGTGAATAAATAAAATACATTTGCTGCATGAGTGAATCTCTCAGTGGTGTTTCCATATTTGTGTACTTCACCCTTTAAAGGAAGTATTCCTGACCTGCTGGGTGGCTCAGCAGCTTCAGGGACCATTACCTTGGAACTGTGAGGGGTAAGGATGCTCCTGGAGGCAGGAGGAGTGTGCTGCACCCAGGAGGGAAGTGCCAACCAGCACTGCATTTTTCTGCAAATAGTGGGTTTCTTACACTGACGGCCTGATTTCCCCTTTTACTCGGTGTAGGCATCTGAACGTGGGCAAATGGAGTTTCCCTGGTTGCATCAGCACTAGTGTAGAGAGGTCTTCTTTCTGCACCAGCTTCTCCAGGCTTGGAGGGCTGTAAAGGCAGAGCAAGTCAGGCTCTGGTTATCTTTTTGCAGGTCTCTACTCCCTTTCAAAAATGAGTTCACTTCCACACTTTGTCTTGTCTGCTTTAATTTTGGTCTTCTGGTTAACTGAAAGTCTGTCTGTCTCTTTGGAAACCCCTCAAAAACCAGCAACTACCAGTCTTTCCACGTAACTTTTTAATTATTTCTGCATGTGAGTTTTGGCTGTGCTCCAGCTTTGAAATCATTATGCTGTTTCGGAGTGTAAATAAGTGGGACTGGATTAATAAATTGTATGAAACATGGTGCCACACTTCATTATAATCCACTTATCAAAGTGGAAAAACCTTTTAGTACGTAAAGTGTATCTGCTTTTAATTTTCATTTTGATCTTTTCTTTGTGTGTTTTCAGACACAAGTGTACATTTTCAGGGAGGCTTTTAGTGCTGGCGCCTGGCAGTTTCAAAGTTATTTCTGAGGATGGGAAACAGAGCCTAGCAAATTTGGGATGTATAAGGAAAAGCATAGGACTGGATTATCCTCCCATAATTATAAACTGGGGTACACTGCATCACAACAAAATCTGGCATAAGTAGACGGCAGATTTGTTTTTTTTGCTTTAGTAACCTTTTTTAAATTTCCATTTTCTTAATGCAGGTTTTGTCATTTTTACTTAAAAAACGTATTTCAAACAAGTGGGATTTTGCCTTTAGTCACTATCATTTTTCCATGATACAACAATTGCTCTTGGTGCCAGTAGTGAAACCCACCTTTTCCAGAGTACAAAAATCCATTGTGAGCCACATGGAACTGCGGTTAAGCTCATACCTTGACTTTGTGGTAAGGGACCACCACCCTCACCATCCCTTTCCTTCCCTGACCTCTCCGGCAAACCTTAGCTCCGACAGCTGCTCCTGAAGAGATTGGACTCTAGCCTGGCTGACCTCTGTCACTTAATGAGACGATTGCTGTGTTTTATGAAGGCTAATCCAAAGTGTTTTCGTGCTGTTGATACACTTCTCTTAAGCAATGACATTTTGTTTCATGATTTTGTATTAAATAGAGACTTGCAGGCAACTAAAATTAATTCAATGTGCTTAGTACTACTGGAATTCTAATTACGAAAAATGAACTGGAGCTAAAAAAAACTCTGTGTTCAAACCTGCCCCTTGTGAAGTTAAATGGCAAGAGACTAAAGGCCCTTTTGATTTTTGTTCTTCTTAAATGAGTTGAATGCAGGGGGTGAGGATACATACCATGGAGGAGCAGCAACCCTAATCCAGGGGTGAATTCTGAATGTAAATTATATATTAGTTGGTCTTTAGTTTTCACTGAGCAAAACAAATTTTGAAATAACAATTACAGCAATTAGGCAGAATGCTCTTTGAAAGTAGAATCAACTAATTAGGTTTATGCCTGAGTTATGATGTATTAAGTCCCCAAGATAATTATTTTTCTATTGTCCTATGCCTCTTTCAGTTTTGTTCTCAGCGGCCACCATCATTGGGGCTGAAATTTGACACATTCAGTTTTACCTGAATATCCATTCCCTTATAGCAAAAGGAAAGTCTGACCCCTTCAGGATGTCACTCTGGCAAAAGAATTACATGTCTGAAAAGTTTTGTGTGCTCTAAAAGATGACTGGCTTGTTGGCTTTTAACTCCCAGTGTCAACTTTATACGTGTTGGAAAAGTCAAATGCAGAGCAAGTCGTCCATGGCTTTGGTTGTTCAAGACCTAGGATGATTCCAGTGTGAAAGGTCACACCTCCATGTATTTCTGTGGCAGAGCAAATCCTAATTCCTACTGAAAAGGTGCAGAAATGAAGGCATGGGTCCAGCACCCAGCGTGGTGTGGCTGTCACCATGGCAAGCTTTTTTATCTCTTTTTTTATCTCTTAGATGTCATTCTGGGGCTGGTGCCACAGCCAAGGTGTCGGATCCAACATGCCTGGCTGAAGGGCCCATGGGGTTTTACTTGAGATGGGCTCCAGTAAAATTTGGGGTGATTAGGCAAAGCTTTGGTTCATCCATGGTTTTGCTGCTCTGTGATGCCTTGCTCAGCCCCTTGAGGTCGGATGAGTAAGCAAAGGGTGAAGTGTTTGTTTTCAGGTCCCATTTATGGGTTTTGTGAGCAAGAACTGGAGGGCACTGGGACCTGTGGCTCTGCAGCCTAGAAATTCTGCAACTGCTTTGGGGAGTGGTACTTAGAAAGACTTGCTCATCCAATTAAAGATGGAAATAGTGGTCTTAATTGGTGTAAGATCCTTTGTGCTACTTAATTTATACTTTTTGTTTTAGGTTGTTACAGTATTTTAACAGTAAACATACTGTGAAATTTCGTTATAATTGTCATCTCTTCTTTCTACTATCCCCTAATCCTCTTTCTTCCTTCTTCAAATTTATCTGAGTAACAGAGAGCTGAGGTTCCTGATAAAAATAAACAAATGGAGAGAGAAAAAGAAGAAAATAAATAGGGAGCCAAGTGCGTAGTTCAAAGGGTAGAACTGACTCCTTCTCCAAAAGTCAGCAAACCAATGTAGAGAACTTTTAAGTTCACTTTGGTGAGCGTCTGATATTACTTTGGTCAACATTTCTGTGTTTGGGATCTCAAGAGATTGTGCTAAAAGGCTCTATTGTGATGGTATTGCTTGCAGCCTTTAAAAGAGAATTATTACTGACCAGGGGTCTAGAGGGAAATATTTGCCAACGTATGTGCTGGCAATATTTTAAATTGTTGCTATTATACATAATAATATTCATTATTATAAATTTAGCATATTTCCAGACTGAGCTGTAGTAAACTGTACATGAAAAATGCAAGAGAAAAATATGCTTTGAAGATAATGTGTCATTCACACAGAATAAAATTTATGATCTGCTGAGCATGCTAAATGCAAGAACACAGCAGACTTGAACATCAAAATGTTTGCAAAAACCAAAGGGCAGCTAGTTCTAAAAACAAAAAAATTAACAGAACATTTTCACTGAGATCAAGAGTTGAGGAAAGTTTTACTTTGTGAAACAAACAGCCATTTTTTCTAGTAATATCTTTTATAAGTAACATGCATCTTATTGAAAGAGTTGGCCTGGAACTGCAGATTTCAAAATGGAGGTGCAAAACACAGAATTAAAGCTGTGCATCTTGATTTTTCTGTCTGTCCTGTGAGAAGTTCTCTCTTAGTTATTGCTGCAAAGACAGTTTGAGACATTAGTATGTCAGTGGGATGGGGGGGGCAGACACAGAAGTTTGGAAGAATAAATAGAGTGTAACGGGCTTCATGTACACTTACAAATACAAATGTTTTTATAGAGGTGAATATTTTCATTACTGTTCACTGACTGATCATGGCTCAGGGAGCCAGAGTCATTCAGAGATCCCTATATTACCAACTAGTGCTCCATATTCCAGAATGCTCCCCCCACACCCTCTCAAACATTCCCTTAAATGAACTCGATATTTCACACAAATCTTATTTTACACTGTGTACTTCCTGAAATCCAGTTGTAACAGTGAGCTATTTGTAGAGCAGGATACTACATCGTGTATGTCAGTGTAGCAGATTGGCTGACCACTTTATATCAGCAAAAAATGGAAGGGCATTTCACTTGTAATTTAAGATTTTTGCATGATACTTACTTTAAAAAGTGTTTCCAGACCTTTTGGACCATTTCTTGTACATTGAGATTTTCTATTAATGTGCCTGGAAATTTGTAGTATGTCAAGAATGTCTTATCAGATTTGTAGCATGGGAAAGCAGAAGTAGCCATCATGCGTGCAACATGATTTCTTGTAAATCTATCTCTGCAGATAACAGCATCTAAAGACTTCAAAAATAGTCAGTTAAAATTTAAACCAAACTGAAAATTTGGAAACTTGCTGCGAGAAAAAATGCTGTAAAATATTAGATGTGTGATTTTGTCTAAACAACGTCCTCTAATGCTCTAATTCTTGCTCTCTGTATCACTGTCTCCATTATAATCTAAAATCAAAAGCAATTTAGCTGAAAACTAGTTTCAAAACAGAAACAAAATTATTTCACTTGAAAACAGGAATATTTTGGTATTTGTAGGTATTTTTCCTTAGTTTTCATCCTAAACAGATTTCTAGCGCTGTGTGATTTCACTGAATCAGAAATGCTTTGCAAAGATCAAGTAGTTTTCCTATTCCTCTTCTGTGCTGACATCATTCAGCACGTCTTTGACCACATGAAAAGGGAATTATCTTGCAGTCCATCGTGTGGCTGTGTTTGCACTTCCAGCCAGCTGAAGGGAAGCTTTCCTTAGCTCCTCTGGATTTTGGAAGGGCCCAGCTGTCCTCTGTGACCAACTGCTGATGGACTGGTTGGGATGAGCTCTGCCCTTTGTGGAGATGACGGGGGAGCCCTGGGGATGGTTTCAGGACCAGTTTGGGGCATATCTTGTGTTGGTGGCTCAGCCTATCTGAATAACAGGATGGCTTGGAGGGGATTTCAAAATTCTGCAGGGTGTTTTAAGTGTGACATAAGAAAATGTGCTTGTGGACCTTAAATATGAGGTGTTTACAAATAGTTTTTTGCTCACTTGTCTTGCTGTCCTTAGCAGGTTTCATCCCTGCTGGATGGTTTCTCCTGCAGAAAATAGTAGCCTCTTTTGGGCTACATCCCGTGCTCCCTTGCCAAATTTCCCATCTCTCCTTGATCCCTCTCATCGGTGCCCTTTCAGTCTGCTTAAAATAGTGAGTGAGAATCATTTTTATAACTTCTCGTCTCCTTTGCCAGGATCACCAGACCATTCCAATTGTTTTTGTTAGCCTGGTCTCAGCCCAATGTGAAAGCAAGTTTCCAGAGAACATGAAGGAGCAGGAGACAGTCTCCATGTCAAAACTGGCAGAGCATTGGAGCCTGTGTTCTTAGGTGTGTGTAGGGAGTGCATAAAAGGCAACTTGAAAAGGTTTGCATATAAAGCATCTGGGGACACAGCCCTCCTTGCTCCACTTCCAGGAAAAAAGGGGAATCAGCTTTGTGTCTGTGGTCACTGTTGGGGGAAGCTCTGGTAGCTCATCTGTGAGCACCAGCGGATGTGCCTGTGTTCTTAAAAAGCCCAGACTGGGTTTTGTAGACCCTGCAGGAAATGGTGCCCTTGAGACTTAGTTTTTATCCCCTGCCATCAGTAATTTTAATATACTTTGCTTCAGTATATTAAATTACATGTAGCCATACCTTTAACTGCAGTGTAAATGTGTCCTGTGAAATCACCATTTTTTGTCTGAACAGAGGAAATCATTCATTTAGAAGGCAAATGAGAAGAGTTACAGAAAGGGGTAAAAGTCTTGAGGATGAAAGTAGGTTAAAAAAAGAAGTGTTTGGAAAACAAATTTTACTGAAGAAAGAAAAATGAAGGGAGAGTCGAAAGTAAGGAGACTTAGAAAAATATCATTAAAATGGCAGATAAAAAATAATCCAGTAATACAAAAGAGTAGAGAAAGTGAAAGATATCTTGGGATCTAGAAGTAGCAGAAGGTAATTTAGAATGAGAAGCAGGCAGGAAATATCCCAGATGTGATGAATATTTTGCCAAAGTCAAAACAAATTTTAATTAAGCCTCTAATTTATTATAAAGAAGGGAAAGCTCTAAATTCTTGTTTCAGGGGAGGGTTTAGATTATACCTATGCTATAAGCACACTGTAATAATGTTAATAATAGACCAATATTGTCATCTTGTCAGATACAGCCTCGGTCTGCAGCCGAAAAGCATGTTGTCTGGGAATGCTAGGGGCTGTGGAGTGATAAGGGAGATTGAACCCTGAATTTTGGGAAGCCCTGAGATTCAGTATCTAGAATACAAACCCTGAGCATTCGCTACATAAAATGAAAGGGCAATATTCGTATCTAACTTGTGTACCATGGCTGTGGCATTTATAAGCTTATTCTGCATAAATCTCAGCATGAGGAATCAAGTTTATTAGTTTACCGTGGTCAGACTGGACTGGTTTAAACAGAGCTGAGGAAGTTAATTATCCAGTGTCTCAGGTGGGTCTAGCAATGAGTAACTAGTTATGGAGAGAGGGACTGGAGCTGTGCTGGGGGGACAGGTCCTGCCGGAGCAAGCGGATGGATGGCCGGCTGGGAGGGACTGCCCTAATCTCTTTCCCAGGTTGTTCGAACCAGTTCAAGAGCAGTAAAACAAGGTTATGTAATTGACATGTGATGTAGCCTAAAATAGTGACTGCAAACATAGGCTGCTGTTGCTGGGCAGTTGTCAACTGCTTAAAAAAAAAACAAAAAACGAAAAACAACCCAACCCAAAACAAAAAAAAGGCGCCCTCAACTGTGTGACAAATGGACATTTGAAATGAAAATGCAGTTTTCATTTCCATTGACTAGCAGGCTTTTTTTTTTTTTTATCGTAAGAAATAAGGGGTTTGTGAAAACTGAAATTTGAAAAGAGATTCGTCATCATACTTATCGTGCTGATCTATTTGAGAGTACCTGCCTGCTGCAGATGGTGAAATGAAAACCTCAGGTATATGCAGTTTGTCCCTTGATAGTGTGATATGACTCCTGTCAAACAGGAAATCCTTTTCTGTATGTGGAAAATCATTGTGGCAAGCCCTCACAGTAATTTTATATGTATACTGGCCATCAAAAGGTAGAAATAGCTCATTTTTATTAATTGGAGGAGCTTGTACGGATACAGAGACAGCATCGGTTTCACAAAATCTGCAAGGGTTTCGGAGCTGGTTGAAAGGAGCACATCACATAGCTCAGTGAGCACGAATGAGAGGTTGGGATGTGCGCATTTTGTGATTCCTTGCTGTGGGAGGCAAAGCCCTTCATTAGGGCTATATCAGAAAGCAGAAAAACCTGGTGTTAAGTTCTGTTTGCTGACCAGATATTCCTGAAGTGACAGACTTCCCTCAGAAAATCCTGATGATTGTTTGCTTTGTCTTTAGCAGGAAAGGTCCGTGGCTCAGGTAGGAAGGGATGCACAGGCTGGGCTTGTGCAGTCTGACAGGCTGGTGGGTGAAGGGAAGGGACAGTGTTAAGAAATGAGTGTTACTTATTCGGTAAGGCTTTTATATGTATCGTTGCTGCTGTGGAGATAATCTTCCCAGTTGGGGAATATTACAGAAACCAAGCACTTATTCCAGCCCAGAAGCTGCAAAAGGCATCCTAGCTCTTAATGCAGATCTGCAAGGCAGGGCTGGAGGTGGCTTCCAGCTCCTCAAACCCTGGAAGCAGGCTTGGCATTCTGGCAGCCTGCAGGGTGAAGACAACTTTGCCTGCAATTTTCTGAGTCAAAGTATTAATTCTCATTGTGGAGGAAGAAGGAAAATTGGGACACTTTTTGTGCATTTTGATGTGCCTGAGAGAGACACTATTTTAAAAGTTCCGTTTTTTTCAAACTACTACTTAATTTGGTCCTCAGCTGCCACTCCTGCTTTCTACTTTTGCTGTCCTTTTGCGAGGCTTTCTCAGTCTCAGGACCCAAGGCACATTCCCATTTCAGACATTGGACCCAGAGTGGCTTTTGGACTTTCTCTTTGCCTTTCTCAGTGGATGTTGCAGTGAGTGTGTAGGAGAGGAAAAAAGAGAGGTGCCTGCCCAGGTGAAAGCAGGAAAGAGCATGTGGAAGGCAGCAGTGCCCCAGGAGAGGAGCTGGTCGTTAGTGACACACAAGCGAGCATGAGTCAACAACCTAATGCCATTGCCAAAAGCCAGCTCTGGTCCAGGATTGCATTAGCAGGGCTGCTGTGTGTGCGAGATGCAGGAAATAACCATTTTATTGGCCTTAGTGATGGCGAAACTCGGTAAGAAAAATGCGCCGTTTTAGGAAAGGGGCTGGAGGAGAATAGGAGGAATTGATGATGGATTTAGAAAACATGATCTACGAGGAACAATTGAGAGACCTGGATTTGTTTAGCCCAGCAGAGAGATGGGAAACATAAATCTTGTGATAGGCAGGAGATTGTTGTAAGAAGGTGGTGATCTATTACTCTGAATGTCTATGCTGGGAGTGTGAATATCTCTTCCAGTCACAAAATATTCCCATTTGGGTGAAATGCAAAGGGGAAAAAACACAACTTCAAGAGTGGCTAATCACTAGGTTGATCACACAGGCCTTGTAGGGAAGTTGCAGAACACCTTTCCTCAGAAGATTTTAATACAAATAGAAAGAAAACTAAAAACTTGCCTGAACTGTTAAGCTAGTCTTATCATGCTTCCATGAGTGGGCTTGAATTAAACAGTCTTTGGATCCTCTTCCAGCACTACGCTTTTCTCCTTACAAAGTTTAACACTTGATCATAGTAGTTGCTATTTTAACATGAGAGGAGAAATGTAGAATACTCGTTAATGACTTGCAGTTCCTGACTTAGACTTTGAAAAACTGGGGAGAAAAAAATAATTTTTGGGAGGAAGATAAAACATGTGGAATGTTTCAGAAATTTCTGTAATTTTCTAATTTTGCCCTAGACAGGAACAGAAATAATACTGACAAGAAAAATCTACATCTCATTCCTTTTGCAGCCTTACCTGTATGGAAGTGGAGTGCTCTGCACACATTCATCTTAGCAAGTCACTTTTGAGGACTGGTGGCTCAATCACTGTAGAGGAGTTTTAAAAAGGGGAAAGGCACAACTTCGGCTGTAGCCTGATTTTGGCAGTAATTCCTAGGTCAAACAAGAACAGCTCTTTCTCCTCCCCTCCTTTACTGCTGAGTTTTGGTTATTCAGGATAACTCAGTAGGAGGACTGAATTTCATGAATACTTCCTTCTTGTTTTATTTTTCAAGCCTATAAAAGCACAGAATTATAGAGTCTTTGGAGGTGAGAGAGTTGGAAACATTAAAATATTTTTGTGTATACATTTGGTTGTGTCATTCTGTGGTATGTAGTGGCACAATAACCTGGAAAATGCAGACTTCGATATTCCTCCAGCTCTCCTGCTAAGAGAAAAGATCTCACTTTCTTTTTACTGTGTAACTGTGTGGTACCTATTCATTATTTATTTTGAACAGGAAAATTTTCTTCGCATCTTTTGTATCTTTGAATTTCAGGTGGAACAGGAATTAGCTGGTGTAAATACACTTAATGATGGCATAAGTAAAAATTACTTTCATCTCAATTCATTTAGCACAAGGGAGATGAGAATTAAGTATCTGCTCTGTCACTTTCCAGGCCAGTTGTGGGTGATTGAATGGGATAAAAAGAACAGCTGGATTAAGCGAAATACAAACTGCACAAGGCAGATCAATACATCTCTTGAAAGAGTTGGAGATCTCACAGCACAAAAGCATCAGCCTCTCTTCAGGACGGCCTCCATCACCTCGTTGAGGTCCTGAGGAGCCCTGGAGGTCTCAAGAGCACTGCATCAGTTTCAGATATGTAGGATTTTGGGTTGATTCTGAAGTTGAGGGGCCTTAGTGAGGCACAAATGGGACATACTGATTCATTATGGGTGTCTTTGCTTTGCTGACTAACTTTACAAAATTGGTTTTGTTTGAAACATACCATATTTGATTGCATTTAAGACTGAAGACTTTTTTTTTTCATTATAGATGTTAACTGAAAAACTGTTATTATTTTATAGCTTTACTCTACATAGAGAGTTTGCTGGAATGTTGATCTATTCTGATTTTAAAGGGATTTCAAGTTACTTCCATTAATGTAAGCTTTATGATGTCTGTGGGTTTTCAGGATTTTTTAGAAATAAAAAAAAAAATTAGAATTTGATGTTTGCTGTTTGGAAAGACCTTTGCCTTTCTTACTAGAAAAGAAAGTTATAGATTTTGTACCATACATTAGCACTCAGAAATGCATGATTCAAAAATTGATGAACCTTTACTAGGTTATGTTTTCTGTAAGTATTTGATCTAGAGTAGATAGGTCAGAAAGCAATAATTGAAGGCTACCTAAACCGTGCCAAGGGTAATTTACGGAGTATCCTCCTGTTGTGGGAATATTTCCTATGAAGTTACATTGTGACAGTGTTGGAATCAAGTATTTCCACAACATTTAAAAATGCAACACAAGTAATTATCCTGGAGTGCATAAATGGTAACTTTTTTATTAAACCCATAAGATTTTTAAAGTAGTAGTGAAAAATGTTGACTTAACAGGTATACATTTTTTTAGCACACACTGCCTTCAGGGGAGTTCTGCAATGGGGTTCATTTTGCAGTGTTGGAGCTGACTTGTCTTATTAATAGCCTGCACCCGCCTGTGGAAGCCTAAAAATGGTATTGCAGTAGTCTGATGTACAAAGGACATTGTATCAGTACTGAGCAAGTGCACCTGCATTCCTGGCAGAAAATAACCATTTTTCCCTTCTCCCCACAAAAAAAGGATGGTATGCCAGTATTTGTAAGGGCATATAAACCATCCTTTGTGCTGTGTGTCATCATTTTAAATGCTTTTGTTTTCTCCTTTTATGTTATTTTTGTGCTGTCTACATGATAGTTCTTTAGGGGATATGCTCAAGTCAGTTCAGAGCAAAAATATAAAAAGGAATTAAGTTGACTCTTCATTTTCGTGTCTGTTTTTGTATATATCACATCATAAAATAAACATTGTGTGATACACAGGTTTTCATTTTGTGATCAGCTGAGAACTTTACCTTTTTCTTGTTTAGCAGGCCTACTTAAGAGGCCAGCTTATAGACAGTGGTGCTGTCACTATATTGTACAATTTGATTTTAGGCCTGATGTAACTTATTCATGAATTGTTTTGCTGAAGTTTTGTTCTTTTTCACCTGTGTCATAGTGCTAGGTAAAGTCCGTTAATAAAACCCTTATTTGCCCATCTGCTTGTTCTTTCAGCATCTAAAGCATTATGTAAATGATGACACCTTTGTGATACTACAGTAACGCTGTAAGTTACTCAAAATTGTTTTTCTTTGTGTGAGATGCTCAGTGAAGAGATTCAAGAAGCACCCCAATTTTCAGTTCACTGTCTAAACAGATAACATTGTAAGGCTGAAAGGAAGACAGGTGCAGAGATAGAAAATTACTTAGCTGAAGCTTTAAGGCAAATTCCTGAAAGAGCCCAAAACATAAGCCAGGTCTCCTGTGTCCCATGAATATTCTCTTTATCTTTCTCTAGGAAGCATATGAGTATCATGGAAAACAGCTTGGCAAACATATTTTATGCCTCTTGTCCTGCAGCAGCTCTGTCCCCTTACAGAGCTGCATCTTCATTTCCTCTCCCTGGGTGTCACCCCTGCTCATTCCAGTGCAGCTCTGCTCCTGAGTTCTTCCCAGGCTTTCCCTCCTCTCCCATGGCTTCTGCTTGCTTTGGTCGTTGGCATCAACTTTAACATTATTTGCACATCTCTTGGGTTTCTGCACATTTGTTCTGGCCACCCCAGATCCCTGTGTGCCACCTCTGGATCAAGGCAGCTAATATAATCTCCTCTCGCTTCTGCTGTCATGCTACACCAACCCCTCATCGCTTCCCTTGTTCTTCCACATCAAATTCAAAGCACCAGGCTTTGAAGAGGCCATGTGGTAGTGCCCTTGCCTGAGATACTGCATCCGTTTCCTCCACCTGTGCTCCTCCCATGGAGCAAAACGCCTTTTGAGTCTCCAAGTTCTCAAATGCCGGCCTTTTCTCCTGATTGCCATGTATTTCCCTTCTGCATGAAATACCTGCTGTCTCTTCAGGAGTGTTTCTGTGGGGCTTTACAGAAATGAAATAACACAGTTGTGATTTAAGCCTGGTTCAAGAGCATGGAATGTGTTGGGAAATTGAACCTCTGCTGTGCATTTCTGCTTTGTATCCTGAACTTCTTGAGCATGAGAATGTACCCCAACCTAGAGTTGTCAGACTGCTCTGTGATACAGCACACCTAAGAAGATCTGAAAAAGCTCAAACCAATTGTTTGTTTCTCACTAGAAGAAAAATTCCCATCCTGTTTAGGAGAAGAGGAAAAAAAAAAAGTGATGAGATCTCTCTTGAGAGTGACACCAAAACTCCTTCTCAAATTAAAAAGAAGAGATGCTCATAAAAAAGGCCCATGACAACTCACCAAGATCATTTGGAAAGGGTAAAGAATGGAATTTGAAATGTCTTCATTAATAAGAATCTCAAAATGAGTGCAAAACAGCAGAGAAGAACAAATTGGAATTATGTAAATATATCCTCTAATAATGCATTTTCTTTTTGGTTCATTCAGGCCAGCACAATTACCTGTGTGCGGGAAGGAACGACTGTATAATTGATAAGATTCGGAGGAAGAACTGCCCAGCCTGTCGATTACAGAAATGTCTGCAAGCTGGAATGAATTTAGGAGGTAAGCAGAATATTAATAGTTTGGTCTCTTAATTTGATTAGGTGAAAACATTGAAAATGTGCAGCCTTTTTATAGTTCTGGCAGCTGCATAATCTCGAAAGTTTTAAGGCGGGATTATCCTGAAGAAGTGCATAATAGCTAATGAACTCTATTGTCATTCTAAATCGGGGTTTGAAGATACGTATTTTATGGCACAGAAAAAAGAAAAGTGGGTGTTTTATGATGACAGTAATTTTAGTAGAATACCATAAGCTAAAAATGTTAAGGTTTCAAGTATTGCATGGGGTTTTGGGGTTTTTTTTGTGATGAGTGTTCTCTAGAATACTGAAAAATGTAACACCACCATGAAAGCAAATTTGCGCACAACGAAACCTCTCAACCTCTTTGTTGCTTATTCAGCGTTTATTGATTTATTTCTGTGACTGTAAGGATGTGCAATAATTTTGATGATGTTACTGCATTGTTCATATACCAGCAACAACAAGGCAAAATATTTTCTTATTAATTATCAAAAGCATACTGAAATGATAACAAAATTCATAATAGTTTTTTTTCTGTTGTTTTAATTTTTCTGCGGTAATGTCGACACGTTTCTGGCTGTGCTTCAGTGCCTGTCTTGTCTTAAGTCATCATCTGAGTAAATGCTATTACAAAGGCCTTTTTCCCACCACTCCTATGTTTATTATGTTTTCTGTGAACAGGGGTTTGGATACTGCTGCAGGTTCTTCCACTGATGTACAGAGTTACATTTCCCTTTGGGTGTTTTCACTGTACAGAAAATTACAACATGGTCACATTAATTCCTCCCTATATGATTTCCTATGTCACAATTTGGTTTTTGTCCTCCTGGACCTATTCTCCTGGCAGCTGAGTTTAGTTCTACAGACAGATTTAACTGCTTGTCTTTCATAGCTTATATGCAAAATCCTGGTTCCTGCCTGCTGCCGCCTTCTACCTCTCCGACTTCTTTTTCTGTCTTGTCTCCTGGCAGAAATATTCAAACAAGCCACACCTTACTTTTTCAGAGAGTAGCCCTGTTAAGATCACTTTCAACCCCTTTCCTAACTTTGAGATACTGCATTGCACTCCAGGCCCCTTATTTCCTTTTCCCAAGGGAAAACAGGGCCAGATTGTGGCATTCTGGGGAGATGACACCTTTCCCTTGGTTTTGATTTGAGCTGTTCAACCTAGCAAGGAAAACGGAATGCACCTTGGTTAATGAAACAGGAGCTCTGTGGCAGCAGCTCCTTCATCCCAAAAAACTAGTGCTGAAAATGGGTGTGGAGCAGGACAGTCAGCTCTGTGGAGTGCTGGGAATGGTGCTGCATCCTGCCAACAGCTGGTGTGGGGCATCCTCCCTGGACGGGAGCATAAGGCTGGCATGCAGTTGAGCTTTGCAGTTGAGCTGTTTCAGTGATTTTCATCACATAGTGAAACTTCAGGTGAAATTCTCACTCCTGATTTGATCCCTTTATGCCACGTAAATGAGCTAGAATGGCATAAAGGAGGTCTTTCTGTTGCTGCCATGAATGAGATGGTAGGGGAGCAGTTCTGGATTTCCATGCACTGCAGTTCCTTCTGCTTGGTCAAAGAGGGAAAGGACAGGTTGGAGGGAGAGGGCAGAGCTCCCAGAGAGAGGTAGAGCACCTGCAGCCCAGAGGAAGCGTTATTGTTTAGAGAGCCCCCAGGGCTGCCAAATCATGCTGATGGACCTTCCAGCCTTTGAGCCAGCCCAGCTCTGGCAGGAAATGTTGGGAGTTTAAGGATTATTCTCTGCTTAGGCCATCTGTCTCCAGTGGTGAGCTCTGTGTTGAGCGTCTACAGGGGAGTGGCGCATCATCTCTGTGTGCTGCTGCAGGGGTTTTCTGGTACGGTGCAGATAGTCACAAAAAATGGAGGTGAAAACAGCAAAAAGAGATATTAATTCATATTTGAAAACTGTGATTTTCATATAAAATGCCAAGGTTTGATACTAAATAACATTTTTTCATAATTAACTTGAATAGAATTAGTATGCTCATATTATTATGAAGATACATCAAGGACTGTAGTTTCATGTGGTCGGCCTGGTTTTGCCAAGCATATGCATTACTCCAATAAAAACAGGCTTTTAGAAGCCTAGCTGGTTTCTAGCTCGGACTTAGAGGCAAAATGGACAAGTGTTTTATTAGGCAGTATGATCAGTAAGGAGCCGGAGAAAAATGAACTTATAAATGCAATTTAGTTGTAAGTCCTCTTTGCAGCACAGTGCTCTGTGTAGCTGCCACACTGCACTGTGCTGTGCTCTTGATGCAGTTAGGTCCAAGCTCAGCTCTCACCCTCCAAAGGAAAGCAAATGTAAAAACAAATCCCAGGTTGTGTCAGAGGTGCTGATGTGTTTGGTTTATGAGAAGCAGAGCATGGTATGCAAAAGGGTCATCAGCATAGCTCAGGGCTGAAATGTCTGCAAGTTGCTGAAACCATGGGCATTTATTTCCCACTTGTACATAACTATGATGTTTTATCCCCTCATTTAAGGAAAAAACAGAACGAAATACCAAACCTCCAGTTGATCTGAAAGAAATGATGCATTAAGGTACAAGGTCCTGTCTCCCATGGGCTGGAAAAGAACTTTTCTCTCCTTTGCCACCCTCCCCACATACAGATGGGAGTGAAGGACCCCAGGCTGCCACCACCCAGCTCTTCCCACTTACTCAAACAGGGGGGTTATGAAGCAAATTTTGTAATTTGACGGTTTGAGATTGTCTTCCTGCTGTTATTGAAGATACTAATCTCTATAATGGAAAACTGGAAATCAGAAATAGTGTTCCGTGTTTCCTGCAGCACATTTTTGTACAATCTCTGATTAATCTACTGATCTTTTTTCTTAGGTTTTTTGTTGTTTTTTTTTTCTCCTTTGGTAATATTCTTTCTCAATATTTTTTAAATAGTAAAATAGAGTGTTTTTGTACTCTGTCAGTCTTTTGGGTTTGTTTTGATGGCATATCTTCTACTTCCCAGCATGCTAAATTTCTTTCACGTAATTTAAAAAAAAAAAAATTATTTTGACTGGTGGCAGCATGCCATGATTAGGCACCTTGTAAAAAAAATACATGTAATTCAGTGATACAAAATACACCTTTTCATGAATGCTCAGCCAAAATAAGTTGGCAGTTTTATTGTTTACCTCCTTGTTTTGTTTGTTGAAAAATTGGAACATTTTCCAAGCTCTTATATCCTTTAATAATCTTTAGAAAATTATTCATCAAGTCAGCAAATAATTTACCTAATTATGTTATTTTCTCGATTTTTGTTTTGATTTTATAAGAAGCATCTGCAACCTGTAATTTTTGCAAAGCTGAAGTTGCCAAGAATCATGTTAAATCATCTTTCTCATTTCTAGAAAGTATGTGTGTGCTCTGCAGACAGATATACCCCTTTGGCAAGTAGGACTCTGAAACTTTTTTGGGAATCATGTTTTGTTTGTTGTTTTGTTATCTTTTTTTTTTTTAACTCCAGTGACATATGCTAGGCTTAATTGTTGGAAGAGATTCAGAGTGAGCAACTGCACTATGAAGGTATGCTGGCCCATTTTTGGTTTATGCTCTTTTCAAGATTCTGTAATTAATTTTCGGTTAATTACGGACCAGAATGACTTCACGGATTTGGGAAGTTTCTCCCAGCATACGCTGTGATTGGATTTGGCCGGGCTCTCGCTTTCGCACGAGACGCTTTCGTTTGGCTCCCACCTTGTACTCCTTTCCTCAGTTGTGTCTGTCCCTGTGGTGGCACTGGGGGGTGTCACCATGAGACCCCCAGTGCCACACCAGTGCTGGGCACAGTGTCTGATGCCACCACCAGCTGCAGCCGCTGGGGTATGCTCTGCATTGCCACCAGGGTGGCACAGAGCCTCCTGGTGTCACTCCTGTGTGCTGAAGCCTGGAGAACGGGAATGTTTTGTGTGGTGTTGCTTGAGGGGACTGCCACCCCCCTTTCCCTGGCAGGTTGCTCCTTGCCCCTCTGGTGTGACCAGGCATCCCTCCCCATTCTGCGTGATCAGAGAAGGTCCCTCTTCTGCCCTGGGATGTGCCATAGGTGCAGAGGGGACAAAAAAGTGTGGAAAGGCTGGTACCATGCAGGTCTGGAATCCTTTCCTGCCTCAACTCCTGTATGAAATACAGGCCCTAGGCTTCCTGGCACGGGTTTCCCACAGCAGTGAGGAGCAGCTTGCTCAAGGACCCTTTGGATGTGGAAGAGACATAAAATAGATTTCACCTTGCAAATTACATAGTTCATCATTCTGTCTGCAGAGACTGCCTGTGAAACCCGAGTCTCAGGTCCGCACACATTTGCATGTGTAAGATGCTTCTTGCACAAGATGCTGGGTGTGATTTGTAGGCTTCACTGGCAGATACCCTTAGTTTTTATACATTAAAATATTTCAATAATCTGAAAAATAAGTTAATTAAGATAACCAGTAATAAGATACCGTACTTCACCTTTTTGCCCAGCTTTCCATTTTCTTTTTTACAACTCTTACTAGTAGGGATTTAAAACTGCAATATTATTTTCTGTTACTGGAGCTTATGTGATTTATATTATCATTGTTCCTATCTTTTGGGGGAAAAAAAAGAAAGAAAAAACCCCAAAAACGTGGGAAAAATGTAATACAGCAACAATGTATCTTCTTAGTTTTCTTTAAAATTTCCTTCTAACCAAGATTTCATAAATTTTAAAGGAAAATAAGCCCCTTTATGTAAGACACAAGCAATTTGAGGTGTACGTATGATTGTATTTTATTTTTCATTTAAACTTTGACAGCAAAGTATTTTGAGATGCCATTAACTTTAATGCATTTTTATTTGCATTTATTATGTAGCATTTTCTTCTGAGGCAATCTAGTCAATTTTTTAACTGGAACATTCAGCTGGGTTTTTGTCAGTTCTTTCAATAGAGTCTTACAAACATCAGCAGGTTGGAAAATACCATTAAGTAATAAATAATAATATTTAAGTAATAAGTAAGTAATAAATAATATTTAAGTAAGTAATAAGTAATAATAATTAAGTAATAGATGATTTGCCTGTTGCTTATAAACCGCTGTTGAAGGTCTTGTAGGAACCAATTTGTTCAGCAATTAACTTTTCCAGCTTTTGTGTCCATCTTACTCCATCTGTACTGTTCTTGGTGTGACCCTCTAACTTTTCAGTTTGAGTCATCCTCATGAATGGAATTTTTAGATTGGATATTAGGAAAAATTTCTCCCCTAAAGGGCTGTCAGTCATTGGAACAGGCTGCCCAGGGAAGGGGTGGAGTCACTGTGCTTGGAATGGCTCAGAAAATATGTAGATCTGGTGCTTAGAGACATGGTTTAGGGGTGGACTTGGCAGTGTTGGGTTAATGGTTGGACTCGATGATCCTAAAGGTCTTTTCCAACCTAAATGATTGTGTGAATGTTGTAGATAACTCTGAGAACAGTCCCATGCTACAACTATTAAAAAACTATTTGTGAACGATGATTAAAAATACAGAATTTTGAAGAAGACTGGTAATGTCAGAGTAATCTCTTAGGAATCAATTAAAAGCAATATTGAAAGTGTGTCCTTGTACTTGGCATTTTGCTGATGATTTTATTCCATATGTGAAGGCAGCTGGAGAAGATGCACTGCAGTGGTCCAAGAGCCCACACCTCATATCCAGCAGGCCCTGATCAAACTCCTAATCGGGTTCTTGCTTTGTTTTTTCATGTTTTCCTGGTTCCAGCTCTCCCTTTCTGCAAGTGCCCAGCTGCCAGCAACATTTGTCTTTCCTCCAGGAACAGCCTTTCAGGCTTTTGGCACAGGGCTGCTGAACTCGAGCCTTCCCTCTTCTATCTGCTGGACTCTCCATCCTGCCATTCAAGACACAACAGCCTTGGTTGCCAGCCTTGCAAAGGAGCTGCCTCTCTCCTGGGCTCCTCCCTGGGAATGTGTGTCCCAGCCTGCTCCATGTCCTGTGGCACTGCTGGGCACACAGGCTCTGGGGGTGTTGTCTGATTTTGGCAGTGTCCAGCACTCCCTGCGCAGGCTCAGAGCTTGCTCTTTCCCCAGAGATTTCTGTTCTATATGTGGTGCCTTGCTTTGGTTCAAAACCCAAGATGGGTGATGGCAGTTCTCTGAGAGGAAGGTTTAGGTCCTCCCAGAAGAGGTGCCAAAAAATCTCCCTCTGTTGGGCTTGTTTTGGGTGGTGGCATTCAAGCACAGCCATGGCTCCTGCTCGGATGCCCTCTACCAGATGTTCCCTGCCAGGTTTGCTGGGCCCCTGTGCAGAGCCCATCAGCTTTTAAGCTTTTCTGTCAGCTCCACCTTTCACCTCCAGGAGGAACCCAGGGTAGATGTTTGTGGCCTCTTGACTCCCCAAAACTGAGGCTGACCCCCCTTTCTCCTATCTGCCCTGGGACACCACCCCTCTAGGATATTTAAATGCAACAACCTGTTTCCCTGAGGATCTGAAAGGCATTTTTGTTTATCTTTGTTGCTCATATAGATGTGTTAAAGCAAGCCCGGAAGCCTCTGTTCATTGCTTTGCCTCGTTGTGCTGGAGTAAGCCAGAGTGTTTCCGTGTTTCCAAAATTTGTTACATGCAGCTCGTGGTGATACTTTGTTTTTTCCTGAATCACCAAATTATCATGCTTCCTTCCACAGTGCTGTAAGTCCTTATCCTTTTTACTCTTCCTCACAGTAAAAGCATAGTCTTTGCTATGAAAACCAGCTTGTGTCTCCTGTTCCTCTTTTTCCAGAGCTGCTGGTTGTCACCAGAACCCTTTTGAAACCTGCCCCTGCGGTCTGTGATGGTGTGTTTCCATTACTCACTTCCCCATCATGGAGAGAAGCTGTAGGAGCAGGAGGAACATGCTGTTTTGGCTTCCACTGAGCCTTTGCTTCAGAGAGTTTCCACTTGAATAACAGGGCATGAAGATTTAACTTGCCATGCTTGCAACAACTTTGGCCAAAGTATGGTGGGCCCACAATGCCTGATACTGGTTTTTGTTTTGAATCTTGTTTCCTGCTTCCCCCCCCATCAATTCCCAAGTGCATGGGTTTCCATTTTTAGTATTAGTGTTTGACTACAATAAGTGAGAGGTATGGCAAGCACACCTGGCTCAAAAAGCAGCCCTTGGAGTTTGATGTTAGCGGAAAGAACATTGCACAGCAGGTTATGAAGGGAAGGTTGAGCACATTTAAGCCTTAGAAATACACAGCATCAAGAAGCTGGTGTTTAACAAAGAGGGAGGCAAGGTGAAGGCGCTGGCTGGAGTGTTTCTGAACCACCCATCTTCCTGCACACTGGGACTGGTGATTTGTATGCTTTTGTAGTTCTCTGCCATCAGCTCTCCCAGATCATCCATGTGGGTAATGTTAGAGAATTGCCATTACCCCAGAAAAATGGCTGATATTGCATACAAAGTGTTTCCTGTAATGTTCAGGGTTATTTATTGAGGCAAGAGATTAACAGGGTTATACTCTTTTTTTTCTTTTTTAATGACAAATCATGAACTAGATGGTGAAAAAGATGGCCAAGATGACTGCAGAAGATAAACAGCTAGCTTGTATTTCACGGGTGGCATTGCTGTTCTGGGAAGTGGGGTAGATAATTTCTAGAAGATGAGGGACAGACCAGCAGCATTCAATATATTGGGAGTAAGGTCATTTGAGAGAAATCTGAGTTGATAAAAACTGGGGATATGGAAATTGTACAGGTGAGGAGACAAAGGATCTCAAAATTTTTGTTCCTTGGGGAAAAACATCCAGTGGGAATGTGGTAGGGATGTATTCAGAAAGACCACAGAGGGAAGGGCAGCACTTACAAAGCTTAGTTATCCCAAGAACAAAAACTAAACACTCTTTAGCATGGAGTGGAAGTCTGAGAACTCAAGATACGGAATGAGAGGTGCTGTGGCACAGTTTGGTCTTGAAGGCCTCTGAAAAGCTTGTTGAGAACCTGTAATATAAATGTAAATACGAAGTTTTATATGTGGTAAGTGTCTATCAAGGTTTTAATCACATTGTGATCGGGATGAAGGGCACATAAATCATGGAACAGACATGGAACATTGGGTATCAACCCAAATAAAAGCAAGAGAGAAGACTTGGATGAGGAATGCCTGCAGAAGGTTGGATGGGAATGGGTGTCTTGGGAGGAACGTTGTCGCTTGGCACAAGGCAGAAACCAGCGACCATAGCCAAGAGTATTCAGTCTGGTACAGTCAAATATGTTCTCCAAAGTTTCCTTAACTTGCTTTTTAATCAAATTATTACCAATGCTTGCAGTTCAAGCTGCTGGTGTTTTATTCCTACAGGTGTCTTGTAGTTGTAGGTGACAAATACTGGAGTTGTAGGTGACCTCTTCCCATTTGTTTTTGACATTTTACTGCTTGTCTTTATATGATGTCAAATAGAATACTTAAAGCCACTGATGCTTTTAGTAGACAACTCTTAGCTCAAAATTATTGAATTTGCTATATGCTTGAAGAATGAATAAATAATCAGTAAAAAATGAATTTGGGAGCATCTGAAAAGGACTGATTAAGATTGGCTTTCATCAACATTATTATTTCCTTTTGTAAGCTTTTTTTTTTAAGACTTTGTTTATTGGATGATTTAAATATTTAGTAAATACATCTTTTGAAATTAATGAAGTACAAGAGAGTTTTATACACCAAAAACGTTAGATTTGAGATTGTGTTACGCCATTTTGGGATTTAATATGAAATATATGTGGGGGGAAATTTTCATACTTTAGCCATTTCTCATTAAAAAGCTTTATCAAAACCAGCTTGATTTGATTTTAACAGGAAACCACTAATTGGCATTTGGTGAAAGTTGTTCCCACACAAGGAGGAGTACCCCTATGAAACTGTTATTTTTCATTTAATTATCACTTTGAGGATTGCTGAGAAACAAGCAAATGTGTTAGACATTTTCCCTGACAACCTAAATATTCCTGTAAAATGCACTTTGGATCTCAGCTTTCTTTTGTCACTTTTGTCTGCTATCTCTTCGTGAATGCTTAGCCTGAAATTTAACTCAGAAAAGGGATTACTTCCCTCTGTCTCTTACCCAAACCCTACCCAGTGCCCTTCCTTCTTAATTGCTGTGCTCATCACTGTCCCACGTGCCAGACGGGTGGGTAACCTGAGCTTCATCATTGAGTCAGACTTCAAAATACACAAGATTTGATGTGGGCTTTCACCTGAAGTTTTCTGAGACAACTGCTGTGTGCAAGTGCTGGCGTGAGGTGCCACCTCCCTGCGGGTGTTTGCATTTCAGTGCTCAGTATTGTGAGCCATAAGTGTAAGCAGAAGAAAATGTGGAGTTTTCATTACAATATTATATGATTTGTCATTAAGTGGGCATGTAATTACTCAAAATAGTAATCTTCCAGAGTGATTTATTGAGGAAATCACTGAAAGGACATCTGAAGTAGGGTCCTGTTGAGGGTCTAGTAGTAAATTGTAGTAATTACATGTATGAGAAAATGGAGAAGTAAATATGTAAATCTACATTTGGATCAGAACTCAAAAGCATCTTCAGTTCCAGTCTCGGAAACCAACGTGATGGCATTTTTGGTGCAGTACAGACTGTGATGTTGAGAAGTGCAAGTTGACGCATGGAGAAATGGGATACCTGAGAGCCCCTGCTGAGGGACTGTAGGGAAGAAAGGAACACAGTTGTGTGATGACTGTAAGTTAGAGTCAGTGAGGTAAAATTGTTGCAAAAATAGGCAAGTCTTATGTGATGCCAAGGAATCACTCTGTTTCTTGTCAGAGCTGGCAAGTGTGGGCCTGATGATTGTGTCTGGTTTCAGCACTTCTGGGCAGGGTGGTGGGGATGGGGCAGCCTTGCAAAATTGTCATGTATGCTCCTGTGCCGGCTGGTGGGGTTGCAGTAGCTGTGGTACCTTTGTGAGGTCAAGGACATTTCTCTCATCTCTTCTGGGAGTTGTCCAGTGTGAAAGTATCTACTGTGTCCCTCGGTAACCTATTCTGGTTTTTTTCACAACTGGTCTTTACATGTAGAAATGTTCCTTTAAGATCTAAACTGAATCTTCCTTCCTGAAATTTCATATCACGTGTCTGAAGAAAGTTGTATACACATTAGAGACTGTCCAAGGAAGAATGAGGATAATAAAATGCTTAGGACAAAGAAAAAAAGCCAACAACATAGAGTCCAAGAAACTCATTTCACGTTAGCATAGAAGGGAGAGACAAATTAAGAAGGTCATGATACCAGTCTTTCAATTCAAAAAGTGCTGTAAAAGAGGACAGGAATGATAAGTGGTTCTTTATGGCCACTGGGGGAATGATGAAGAGAAATCTTTACTGCAGAAAAAACTTAGGCAAATAGGAGATGCTGGGAGAACACTGAGTGGTTATATGTTGGAGGAAGATGTGGGATATTGTGGAATTCCCTTTATTGGAGAATAATAACATACTGACTTTGGCAAAGTACAGTTGATCCCGCTCAAGGCAACAGGATAAACTGCTTCAGATATATTGTTTCTGTGCTTTACAGGCCTGTGCTCAAGCAGCGTTGCAGTGCATCATACATCAGACTTTGCTCCGAATAAGGCAAAATGCAAGCACTTCTGAGGTTGGCCTATAAGTAACCAAAGTAATATTTATCTAGTTCCAGTCTGTTTTAGTAGGAATTTAAATCCAACTAGAATAAAGAACCAAACTACATTGAGGTGAACATAATGAAACTAGTACATAATTAGTATTAAAATGTACATTAGAAGCTCTTTCTTCTATCTGTGCTGGACCTCCCTTTTTGGTATCCAAATATAAGCCAAGAATAAGTATTGCACTTATGGATGGTCCTGGCTCTTTGCAGGTCTGACCAAAGGCAAATAAAATGACATTTCCATAGATCAGACTTCATGCATGTTTACTCTTTGTCTTTAAGCTGTCCAATCCTGCCAGATTCAAGTGTTATTTATTAGTTAGTAAGCAGTGTGCCAAACTATGCCATTGTTTCAGTTATGCCTTCCATTTCATTCTACTGAATTCAATCATTGGATATGAGCTTATTGTCCAGTAAAAGCTTCCATCTGCCAGGGGAGGATAAGAAATTAGGAAGTGTTCATCGCTTTGTTAACTAGACTACTGATTCCTCAGGCTCAACAGCAAGTGTTAGCATTTTCTATCACTTTTCCTCTGGGTCACAGCTGTCAGAAACAGATTTTAAAATTTATTTTGCCACGTGAAGCGAGGACCTTTGTTTTCTCCCTCACCAGCTGCAGTCTTCCTTTCTTTGCAAATTTAGACAGACTACTGGGTCTCCTCAGCATATCCCAACTGCCACTGCAGAAATCACCCTCAAAAGGCCTCTGCTTTGCAAGAGTCAAGTCCTTTTGGCAGTGTGTGTTACATGATAAAGTAATTTTGTGTTCTCCTTTTAAGTCCCTGCACAGCTTGTCCCTGCTTCAGTAGTTGCTTTTCATTTGCTTCCTCGCCTTGGTCTATCCAGTTAAGGCAGTGACTCATCTGCTTGTCCATGTGCCTCCCAGATTTGTACCTGAGCCTTCCTCTTACACATGGCACAGCAGCAGCTGGACTCGTAGATCCTGGTGGGCCCCTTCCAGCTCAGAGTATTCTATGATTCTAATGCTTGGGGTCACATTTAGAAGTTCTTCATCTGCTGCAGCTACTTGAAAATCAGTGGTTTGCTTCCCAAAGTGGGTAGTTGGTCTTGTGGAAGCTTTAGGGTCCTATCTTGGTTGTTTCCTTCTGTGTTTTTGGAAGAAAAACAATGTGCCTGAGTGCATTTTGTGGGGAAATGGGATGATGCTGTAAGATCTTCTTTGAATTACTGCTTTTCACTTTATTCCGTGCATTTCCAGGCATATGTGTGTGTGTGTATGTGAAGTCTGTATTATTGTCTAGAAATTTCTCAGCAAAATCTCATTCCCATTGTGCTAGACAACTAAGTGAAAAAACGTCTGTACCAAGATAGCTCAAAATTTTCATGTCAAGATACAACAGATTTGGGGGAAGGGAAAACACTATTTGTGGTAGCAGTAAAATAGCTAATGAGAACAGATGTCAGCTCATTGAAGTAAGTGAGGCAAAGTCACCAGGCAAACATGATGAAAAGATTCAGAGGAGGGAAAAGTGGCATTTTGATGGAGCATTTATCTATACAAAGGTGGAGGCGCTGGGTGAGGGCACAGAGAAGAATCTGCCCAAAGGCTGTCAGAGCTGCCTCATGGGGAGAGTTGACAGTGCGTCCTGCAACATGAACGGAATAAAGATCTGCTGGGTCAGGATCAGTTTGGTCCTGGCTCTGGCAGAGCTTTACATATGTGATTAAATAAAGATCTTATTCATCTAAATCGTGTCTTTAGGTATGTGAACAATAAATGCTTTTCTCATGGACATCAAGCAATCATCGTCTTTTAAAAAGAATATCGTCTTTTAAAAAAAAAAAAAATTTGAATCCAGGGGATTGCCATCGCAAGTCTTGTAATTCACCCTACATAGAACTATGGCTAATTTTCTAAACTTCAGATTTAGCTTACTTTTTTACTTTTAGTGTACTGGAAGTGAGCATGAATCTGCAGAGCATTTTACATTGTTCATTTGCTATATTTGAACAGTAGTACAATTCTACAAGCAAGATACTACTCTCCTAGAAATCTGCTGAATTAAATCATAATATTTATAGGAGGTTTGTCTACTATTAAAAACTTGTTGTTCTTTGACATTTTTGGATCCCATTTTTTTTTAACAGTAATGTGATGAAAATTACTCATTTTGAGCCTATGAAAAATAGTGATTGGGTGCATGGAGTCCATAACGTAATTTGTGTATATTCCCTGGGCACAAAGGGAGTAAATTATATATATAATCTACATATGTTAGCTCCCTTAATACCCAACTTGTATAGCATGTGTGAGTTTACTAAGATATTTTTAAAAATAGAGTATAGTAGTTTACCTATCGCATAACTACCCTAAACCCTCAAACTTTAGGAATCGGGAATGCCATAGATTTGTAGCTGATGTTCATGTGAATTTGTATTCCAAAACCACTTTACAGTAGGGCCGCTTCCAGATAAATGTCATGTTATTGAACCTAGAGTAACATTCCCTGTTGCAGATGACTAGAAACCTATTCAGCATTTTACAGATGGCACAAAATCTCCCATCCTGAGATGGCAGGATCCCTGTTTCAGCTTGCTGACAGGTGATTTCCATGTGAAGGGTCAGTACTAAGGAACCAGCTGTCCAACTGACTTGTGGCTTATTTGTTCCTCTATTATACTGTAATTTATTGTTAGAGCTACAGAGAATGTCTGTTGGAAGCGCCCTTTTAAAATCCAAGTTGGTGACTTTTTAAATACTTCACTTTTTAAATTTTTTTTTTTAATTAGTATGTAAAAGACCTTATAAAATACTTACTCAACAAGTCATGTCAGATATTTGAGATGTTAACCTCAGGTAGATCTGCAGTGTCTTTCTCTATTGTTTGTTTTTCTTCACCTATTATTCTGTCTCAGGTAATTTAAAAATAAAAGGATTATAGTACAATATCGTGGCTGGATAGGGAACAGGAGGGACGAGAAGTCCTGGAGATAATATGCAGTCACTGCTGCACAGCCATTTGGATGAAACTCTTGTCCTAACCCCAAATAGGCTTCAGACTTCAGCTTTGTCACATGAAATGCCCCATTTATGCCCTGTCCCTTGGTCTGTGTGGTGAGCCAGGGATTTCTTGAGCATTTCCAGGGAGTAATCCTTATGAGCATGGCTTTTACTCTCCAATTCAGAGGTGGCTTAGTCGGTTTTGTAGTTGGTATTGGAGTGAGAGAGCAAATGTGAAAAACAGCTTTTAAAGAGCTACTCAGAGTATGTACTGCTAAGAGTTTGTATTTAATCTTTACTTGTTGGTTTCTGTGGGAGTTACCAAACCAGTTGAGCTACAGCACTGGCATGAAGCCAAATGAAAAATACAGTTTTCTTCACTGTAAACATGACTGTCAAGCAGTAATGTTTTTCTCAGCTTCATTTTAAAGGCATTATAATGGAAGAAAATGGAACTAAAACACATTTTTATGCCAGTTTTATACATGGAAGAATGTTCTTTCTTTTTTAATGAAAAGCTCTTGGAGAATAGAACATACAAACTTGTGTCTTAAGTATGCGATCAGTTATCTGTGTTGCAAGATACTTGATGGGGTTGGTAAACCACCACTTTTATTTATTCTGATGTAGTTATGGTGCGAATGCATTTTTTTCCTCTGCAAACATGAAAGATGTGTAAAGTTCTTTATTTTTAGTCCTGTTTTGATAACAGAAAAAAAAAAAAATAGTGCCTGAGAAACTTAATGAATAATAGCAGCAAACACTAATCTCTATCCACTCCTTCAGGCTTATTTTTAAACTCTGTTTTCAGTGTCCAGTGGCACTGTTAACTCATTGTCAGACATTCAGCTGTGCTTGCTCATCGTCGCTTTGCTTTTGGGATTTATTTTGTTGAAAAATTTGTAAGTCCACCTTTGCATTTCCTAAGATAAATGCAAAGTATATTTAGTGCTCACAGTGATTTCACTAGGACATCCTCACATAGGTGCAACTGTACCAAATGGGGAACAACTGCATTTTCACTTACTTTTCAGGATTAAACTTACCAGGGTTATCTATTTTGCAGAGTGAGAAAAATGCTTGTTTAACAAAATGTTTGACCAGCTGCTGCTTTGTGAAATGGATTTTTGGGTACTAGAATTGGAAATGCCATCTTGAAAAACGGATGCCACGTCCGCGTAACTTGATGCACCAGAGGATAAAAAAATCCTTTGGTTGTGCTTTGTTGTTTGAATGAAGAATTTTTAAGAATTTCATAATAGAAAAGTGAGAAATAGGAGTTGAATGAACTTTGAGAAGGATCTTCTCACAATTCTTATGTCTTTAGACAAAATAAGCTGCAGTGAAGCCTTTGCTGACAGATACTTGTCTAGCCTCTTCTTTATAACCTCAAATGGATAGCTATTCCTATGTAACCTGTGCTAATGCTTTTGATAATTAGGAAGTTTTTAAGTAGATGTGATTAGCTGAACAAAAGGACTTCAAATTTTATTAGGAGCAGTACATTTTTATTTGGATATTCAATCCTTTTATTAAAAAATTCAACTTTCCTCACTTGGTCTGTATGTCTGCAGGCATGGAGAAAATAAGGACTTCTCAAAAGCAGACACACATGCTGTAGGTGAATCAATGAAATTAATTTCCTTCACCTAATTTCCTCCAGCTCTGAGAAGGAAAAGTGATGAAAGTTAAACAAAGGTCTCTGAAGTTCTCTGTGGGGTGCTTTGAGGGTTGTTGGTGCTGAGATCAGCCAGGAAGATCCTTCATGGTGTGGTGGCAATGACTACAAACTGCTGCTGGGATTTTGGACTCCCTGCTCCGTGCAGGACATGCTGCAGTAGCAGTGAATTTTATTCATCTTTTGAACACCATAGTCAAGGAGCATCTCTTTGGGCACCTTCAAGACCTCATGTCTGAGTAGTAACATCACTGTTTTCTGTAGCTGTGTCTCATGTTTACCCTAATAAATAATTTTTTCCATTGAATCTTGGGATGAACCATCTCCTCTGAGTTCAAGGTACTGTCCCAGCAAGGAAGTGTTGAAAACAACAGGCTATTGTTGCACTTGGGTGTGCATTGTCCTGGACCCTGGGCGTCTGTATCCTGCCTCGCTCACTCCCAGCGCTGGCTCTGGGCAGGCAGCCCCAATGTCAAGGAAACAGTAAAACATTAATGGCTGCTGTCACCAGAAAGGGTCTGAGGGCAGCAGCAGCGGCTCTGCTGTTGAGGAGGGTTTTCTTAAAGCGTTGGTTTGTAGAAGAGTAATGAGGTGGTTCTGTGGGTCTCCTTGGGGAGTTTTCTCTGCTGTAAACAAGAGGAGCAGGAACAAACACACAGAGCAAGCTCTGAAAGCTTCCTAAGAGGCAGTAGCATGGCATACTGAGTTGGGATGGAAGTGAACATTTTGGAGAAGAGGGGTGAGGTGGAGGTTGACCAGAAAGGATCCTGAAACTGCAGAAAAGACGTTACATTTAATGAAAGATAGAGGAGAGGAATTGATGGCAGGGGAAAAAACTTGGGGAGGTAGACTTGGGAAAGAATATGGTCTAAGAAGGGACTGTTTGCCGTAATATTCCAAATGGGAGTGAGATAGGCTTGTATTTACTGATGACAGTAAAAAGAAAGTTGTAATAATCAAGAGACAGGAAGATAAAAGTCCAGACGAGGGTCTCAGCTGTGTCTGGAGAGATAAAAAAGACTATATTTGAGAGAAGTTACTCTGAAGGAGCTGCAAACACTGAAATGTAGTTCATTATTTATTGATTTTAAAGATTTTTTTGTTACGTTTCCCTATTGCAGGAAGGGTGGTGATGGGCTTTTGGTCTGGTTCTTTGTGTGTGCTTTTTTAACTGAATTGTCTTGATTTTTAATTCTAGTTCTTTCCTAATGCTGTGGCAAAGTTGGGAATGCAATCCACAGGGAATGGCTGACATCTCTTCAATGAGTGGAAACACCACGGTGTTCCTGTCTTCTGAGAGTACTTAGTAAAGGAAAGTAGAGAGTGTAGCATTAAAGAAAAAAAAAAGGAAATTAAAAGAAAAGGGAAGGTAAATAATCAGAGACATGTTGATAACAGTGAGAAAGGTGTTACACAAGGTTCAGTCTTTTTTCTTCAAGTGGATAAATAAGCATTATTTCAGAATTACTCAAGAGAAGGGGGCAAAGCTGTTATGGATGTGTCAAAGCAGCAAAAGCAAAGGGACTTGACTAGCTTGGGCTGTTTGAAATGGATTGACTGCATTTCAGAGTGAGGCAAAAGCTTAAGAGGGCTCTGGGTCTGCTAATTCTGTGCAGATTTCTTTTCATGACCAAATACAGTGGAGAACATGAATTGCAGTCTTGTAGGTGATAAGTGATTACAGTTCTGAAATGTTTAGTTGGCACCAACCACAGTAACTGGGATGTTCTACACATGTCTGTATGGAGGCAGATACTGGACATTCTGTCATGTATAAAAGCATCCAGTAAAGCAGTGAAAATGAGCTTATAGGACTCTTTTGGTCTTTTTTCCAGTGTGATGATACTGCAGGCAGTGAGGTGTTTCTTGAGGTCCTGCATCTGTTTCGCTTAAGAACTTTGAGATTGTGCTTCTGCTTCCATTTCCTATAAAGCCCAGTGTTTTGCTGGCTTTCTGTACTGACATGTTTTTCATGCTGCTCATCTTCACAGCCCGGAAGTCCAAAAAGTTGGGAAAATTGAAAGGGATGCATGAGGAGCAGCCCCAGCAGCGGCAGCAGCCACCCCCACAGAGCCCCGAGGAAGGGACGACGTACATCGCGCCCGTGACCGAGCCCTCTGTCAACACTGCACTTGTCCCCCACATGTCTGCCATCTCACCAGCACTTACTCCCTCTCCTGTTAAGATCCTTGAAAGCATCGAACCGGAGATCGTGTACGCAGGATACGACAGCTCGAAGCCGGACACAGCGGAGTACCTGCTCTCCACCTTAAACCGCCTGGCCGGCAAGCAGATGATTCAGGTGGTGAAGTGGGCAAAGATACTTCCAGGTAGGACCATGAGTCATCTGATGAGATGGCACTTCGCTGTTTCTTTTAGCTCAAAGAACAGTTTTCTTGACAAGTTGCATCTTTAATCCATGGACTGTGTTGAAAAAACCTGTAGTTGGGGGATGTGAGATGAACGTCTGAGAGAAGATAGTTGGGGTTTTTTCTTACTTTATGTAATGTTTGTTTCGTATATCCGTGATTGATATTTAAAAAAGCTTTCATTTTCAATAATAGCCTCTTAAGAAGAAAACATGTTTTGTCACCGGAATGAAAAATTACGGTCTAAATTTTTCTGAAGTGGGAGTATTGCTCTTGTTCATGAATCCTAGAAAAGTAGTAAGCAATGTGTTTGGTGATGGTTTGACCAGCCCTTGTAGTTCATGGGTATTTTCTGGTTTGATCTCTAGGATTTAGAAACTTGCCTCTCGAGGACCAAATTACTTTAATTCAGTATTCATGGATGTGTCTGTCATCGTTTGCCTTGAGTTGGAGGTCGTACAAACATACAAACAGCCAGTTCCTCTATTTTGCTCCAGACCTGATCTTCGATGAGTAAGTATTCCCTAATGGCCCTTTTCAGTGCAGGCTGGAGGGATTGCTCTGTCTTTATTTAGTTTTTAGGCATACTTGCAGTCTAAGAAAATTGCAGCTGGTTCTGACTTAAAAAGTAGCTGAAGTTTTAATTTTTTTCAGTGACTCACTTTTCAGTTGCCAAAGCTTTGATTACTGCTGTCCACTTCTCCTTTTGTAGGGGGATGTGTTCTCAAACTAGGACCATCCTACTGGCTTGAAATGTGACTGATACACAACCACGATTTATAGAAAAGAACATTTTTTAGTATCTACTGGAGCTTGGAAAAATATCCAACTTCTAGGAAATGTGAATGTTTAAATTACTGGGGTTTTTCAGAGCAGTCATATAATGGTGCTTTTGTTAACAATATACAGCTGTTCAATGTGTTTTCTTGACAGTCTTAATTACCCTTCTTTGCAACTGTGAAAGAAGCCAAAATGTTTTTTCCGTAATGAAACATAACTTCTTTTATGATGCATTCAGACAAAAAGAAGGATCAACCATTCCGTCTGAGTATGTGTGTTCCTTCATATTTTATGTTTGTATGTGTTTAGTGCTTTGCTTTTGATGACTATAATTTAATTTCTCTTCCATTCTCCTAGTGTTTATTACAAGACAGTAAAGTCAAAATCTAAGTGAATGTGCAGGCAGTCAAATGGAGGTCGCATCATTTGCTTATTCTAGAAGGTTTGTTTTTTTTCCTAGAGGTAAAAAGGAGACATAATCAATAAGATATGTGTGCTCTTGAAGGAAAAAAAAACCCAAGAAAATAATTAACAAAAAAATTACTTACCACTTAATCTCCTGATGCATTCTGAAATCTTTTTCTTGGAAAAGATGCTTTGTTGCTGTCCATCTTAATTGTCTGTCTTTGATTTAGGAATTCCTAAATAATTAATGAGATGGGTCCTAAAGCAGTGAGCAATATCAAAGGAGGATTGGTTGGTTTGGGATTTTTGTTGTTTTTCTTGAGAGGGGGAGCTGGTGATTTACTACATGTGGCTGAAAATGTAGTGTCAGCCATTTTCCTTGTTGAAAGCACCTCCATTATGACTTGGACATTAGAGAATTGTCACAGGAAAAGAAAAGATATCTGTAGCTAAAGCTAAGTGAAAATGTGAACTTTGAAGAGTTTCATTCTCCTGGGGAAATGTTGACTAAAAGTTCAAACACAGAAGCAGCTTTCCCTCATCTCAAGAAAGTCAGTCAAGGGGTCAGAATTTATTGGACAGAGAAATCAATCCTGCTTGCAAATAAAAGTATGTACATTGCTTGCTCTTGTTAGACTGCAGCTAGAAGCAACTTCCAGAATTCGAAATCAATTGTGAGTTTTATGCTGCAAGCCTTGATGATAGGTGCCTATAGAGCTATATTGAGTTTGAGGAAGGAATCCAGCTGGAAAAAGGAATGCAAAGTTAAAACATCACAAACCAGATATGTATGTGAGATTGTGGTCTGGTCTCCTTCATATTTGGTAATGTACTCATTGCAGAGAGAAGGTAATTGTTTCTAAATAGAGAAAAAATAAATTGCCAGGAGATGTGGGAGGGGGACAGGGCTTTTGGAAGTAGCTAATCAGGGCAAGAAATTTCCTGGGAGGTAAAAGAGTAGGAGTTCAGTGTTCACTCTGAAACAGTAATGGACACATCTTTAGAACAGGAAGGGTTTTCTCACTTTGCTCGTGTTTCATACTCAGTGGGCACCATGGCAGACTCCCAGTTTCTCATGCTGCCACTCAGGATGATGTTTGAGACTACATTTGGAGTCCAAGTTCAGGGCTCTCTGGCAAAGGGAAGTTGTTGAGAAACTGCAGAGAGCCAGTGGAGGTTAGCCAGGGTGGTGGGGGCTGATTGGGACAGTGAGGGAGCTGAGATGGTGTGGTGTGGTTTTAATTGCAGCCTTCATCTCCCTAATGAGTTGTTGTAGAAATGATGAAGTCTGGCCCTTCTGGAGGTGCTCAGTGGAAGAATGAGAGTTTGTGATCTCAAACTTGAGACAACAAACTGCCTCCTGGGCAGCAGAAAAAGACATTTCATAACGAGATGGTGAAACAGCAGAGCAGGTGCCCAGAGAGACCTTGGCTCTGTCTCAGAAGCCATCCAAGCCTTCGCTGGGCAAAACCCCAAGCAGCCTGCTTCAGCTTGGATATTAATCCTGCTGGAAGCAGGCTCTTGGACTTGAGACCTCCAGAGGTCCCTCACAAGCTACTGTTTTGTGATTCTAAGTTCAAGAGATGCTGTGAAAACAATTTTGAGGTAAGGCCAGAGATGAAATACTAGTATTGTACGAGCTGGCTAGTATGTTCAACTTAGAAACCATTCCCATAATACAAAACACAATACATATTCCTGTTTGTGAAGTGCTTTGAAGTTTTGCTCTGAAATTGCAAAGTAAAAAGTAAATTACCTTTACTTTTTGAGTACTGTGAACTTGGAATTGTGCTGTGTAATTATAAGCACTGGCCTTTGTTTCTGTGCCACAAGGTTTATCAAACCTCCCTGAGGTTTACTTGGTGAAATTTTTTGAGTGTTTTACTGCCCTTGGCATTTTAGGACATTTATCAATTGATGCAGAGCAAAAGGGAGATGCTTTACAATGCTTTTCCTTCTGCTAGTTTGAGAGTTACATTTCTGTTATCACCTGGCCAAGACTTTCTTGGTATTTTTTCATGTGTCTGGAGAGGTCATTTCTTATCTCTGTGCAAGAAAAAATAAGAAATGTCCCTGACCAGGCCCTTGGTGCCCCAGAGGGTTCAGCATTTTCTTTAATGAACAGTTAAAGAGTGAAAGTAGAGGCTGGCATTAGCAGAATTATGTGGCTTTGTTTTACGTTAAATGAATTTTCCGTTTACTCTTAACTTCTGTGAATAAAAGGAAGTCGTAATGTTTCTGGAGAGCCATGATATATGATCTTGTTTTCTTTCTTATTCTGAAGGCCTGTAAACAAGGCCAATAACAAATGAGGATCCCTGTTGTTAATAGCTGTTAAATGTAACTTTGATTGTATAAATACAGTACAAAATGCCTCCCTACTCACATGTGGTTTGATTTCCTGTTAGGCTTGTGGAAGACTGGAAATGTTTGACCGCCTTCCTTTAGTCATGCTACATATCTAATTAAGTGTACTGTTTGTCCTTATGGTTCAGGCATATATTCCATTGGTTTAATTGGGCTTAACTGAACGTGAAGATTTTAACTGAGGGGTAAGGAAATGGCTGCTCAGCCTGGTACAGAAGTGCCTAAAAAACAGCCTGAAAAGAGGCATAAAATAGACCAGTGTGTTTTATGTTTTGTTTGTGTAAGTTATGGCATGTGCAGTTTTTTAGTCCACTTCTTCTGTAACGTAGTAGTTGTAATCAAAACTAATATTCTGTAGATACATCTTTGATTTTAATCCGTAGTAAATCTTTAGAAGAATCATACACATGACACCACATCATTCCTATTGAGGATAAACACTCTTAAAGAATGACTGCTGCGTATGTGATAGCACTCAAAAGGTGCTGCAGTTATGTTCTTAAGGCTGTGCAAACTCAAATTCAAGAAGATGTAAAATTCCAGAATGAAGGTGGTCTGTGCAATCATAGTTTAAGCCCTTTGGGTACATGCTTTGAAGACAGTATCCATAACAAAACCCTTAAGTTATGCTATCCCGTAACATTTTTCCCATGTGACTCCTTTGATCAGGTTGGATGAGATGTAAGGATTATGCAGTGAGATACTGTTGGAGTTTTCCTTCATTTGTTGTCATTGAGGAAGCCTTACCTTGAATGGAACTAGGGATTTGGGAGACCAGAGGTATTAATGGGGAAGATTTTCTTAAGACATGGCAAAAGACTGTCCCTAATTCAAACCCTAAGCTCTGAGACTTTTCAGGTTCCTACTGCAAAAGTAACAGAAATCCTGCAAGGAAAAAAAAAAAAGTCTATTGTTTATTTAACTCAAGGGAGGGAGAAAATTTCTCTTTAAGATTTAACCAAAGACTTTAACTGAATTTTTTTAATCTAATTCAACCTGAGGCAGGCACATGCATGGATAATTTAAGTCCAGAGCATTAAATGGATAAAATCCTACACAGTTGAAAGCAGGAAACCAAGCAGTGCTGGCTGGAATGGGTGCAAGAGCAAAGCAAGGGATGTACAAAACCCCCCGGTTTGGAACGCCAGCTTAATTTTCAGGAATTCTGGCTGAAGTTATGCAAAATGAACTCTTTACTACAGGGAGCAGCCTTAAGCACGATTTTTAAGATGTGGTTCTGGAAGACAGGGAAGTTAGTTGCAGCTTCCATTGGTCTTTCCCTTACTGGATGAATTACACATAAAGCTGATGGCCAAAATGACTCTTCCCTGCCTGTGCCCTTTGGACGGAAATCCTCAAAGCACTTGAAAAGAGGTGGTGTGACAGTTCATGTCTACAAGAAATCTGATGATCCTGGCCTTTCAAAAGTGGGAGTTTATGTCTTTGCAGTGCAGAAGTCAGATTCAGCCTGAATTCCAGAGGAAGGCCAAGGGATGCTCCTTCTTGCTCAGGTTTTAACGGGCTCAGGCAGCTGCTGTCCCGCCGGCTACTGGTGACAACATCCCAGGTATCTGCTTCCACCCATACATTAAGCCAGGGCATTGGCTGGCAACCTTTCAGAGGCTCAGGAAGGAATAAAAAGCATTTATGAGTGCAGCACTGCCAACAGAAACCCAGCAGGAGCCAAGGCACGGAATGGCAGGGATCCTCACTAACACAACGTGGGAAACCAGTGGGAGCGGTGGGACATGGGCTGTCTTTGGGGCCATGGCTTGTGCTCCCAGCACATCTCCTCCTCCCAGCTGGAAGCCAGAAACTGCATCCCTCATGGCAAGCTGCACTGCTTATCCGTTCCTTCCCCTGAGGAAGACGCGTGGTGGCTTCTTATTTCTCCGTAAGGCAAAAAGCCAGCTGGTGGTGTTGACGATGAATATTAAAACTCAAGCCCTGCTCCTCTCTATATTGGTTTGTGCTAGCATAAAAACCCCAGAGGGATAGCCCAACCCTGGGATTCCCACACAGGTCTTGATTTATTTTTTGCTTTTAGGTTTTATGTGGTCTCTTTGTAGATTTCTGAATCTTCAGGGACTTCTGAAAAGACTCCAGATTTCAAAATCCTCTCCTATTTTCAGCAAATTTACATGAATTACCTTTTTTACCATTCCAGCCTTACCTAGCTGTAAAACAGCAGTGATGTGGAATACTGAGAGACTTCATGATGCTGAGACACACTGTGCGGATATGCTTTAGTACATTAAAGTACAGCATCAATATTGCAACAGTATTTTGCAAATGCACTGCATGACTAATGTGCTGTGTGTTTTCTTGCTCCTTTGATTTTTCTCAGTTTGTCATCTGCGGCATAAAGAATAAGTTACAGGTGCAGGAGTGTGCAGGTTCTGAATTTCCTGGCCATTGCACTTCATTCTGTCGTTGGCTTATTTACCCTAGTCAAGGATTTGAGGGTTTGCCTGATGAAGACCAGTACTAGGCATTGCATGATGTACCCAAAATTATTGAACTTGAAAAACTGAGTCTAAAAACTGAGGCCAGTTTTTGCAAGCATTTGGATCAGTTAGGTTATGTTTTCATCTCTGAAATTATTGTGTTAGATCATATGTAGCTCAGTCCTTACAGTAAAATGGTTTCAGTAGAGGCTGCACTTTCCTGAATATCATGTACAAGACATTAAAAGCAGAGTATACTGATGGATGTATTGGTTGGTGTGTGTGTGTCTGATAAGGTGAAGCTTCAGGCTGTGGATTTTGAATGCAGAAGTGGCTGTCCTTTCATTATTGCCATTTTAGGCAGTTGTGACACTGCTGCCCCTTTTGTAGTTTGTAGTGCAGTGTGGATGGCTTTCTCATTATACAATTCAATCATCTACTCCAGATATTTTTAAAAATACATATTATGTATGGAATGTAGTTTTAACAAACTAGTAAAATTTACTACAAATTAGCATAAACACATCCTTTAAAGTGCAAGATTTAGCTCCCAGTAAAACAAAAATGTGGTATTACAAGCATCTCTCATGCTGTGCCTTTGATAATTGCCCCAAGTATGGAGTTCTAAAATTTAGAAGGAGACAGAGGTTGATATTAGCAATAGATGAACAAAACAGAAATAATTTTTCAAATGAGAAAGTTGATGTAGAGCAAAGGAGTTAGAGAGAGGCAAGAAGAACAACGTCAGTGCAAGGGAATTTCTAGGAAGTTTCTGTGCTAGTGTTTTCAGGGGATGTGGATGGACAGGGGATTTTGTAACATTGAGGCAAGCCGTAAAATTAAATTAAGAATTAAGACGTAGCTCAGCTGAATAGCTAAGATTGTATTAAAAATCTGCATTTAATAATTATGTACATTTTATTAGTAAATAACATTTTCATTACATTCCTAAATCCTCTCATAATATGCATGTGGAAGCTGGGACCATTAGGATTTGGTGTTGCGTAAGGCAGTGCAAGGATGCAGCAGCCCCTCTGTGCCCTTTCAGTGCTGAAGCCTGTAAGTCTTCCTGGTGTTCTGATTTCTATGGTAACAGCAGGAAGATAAACGTAATAAAATAAGCTGAATATTTAAAAGCACCTTTTTTTTTTTTTTTTGTTTAACCTCATATATCTCAGGGCTTGGGGGGCATGATTAGTTAGATCATCTGTGAATGGTGATAAAGCCAATAAGTAACTTCTCTCATTGTTTCAATGGTTACTTTTTTGCTTTTACATTTGGCAGGAATGATGGCTGTTAACCCTTTTGTCTTCTTTTGCAATCTGTTAATCCTGTAGTTTCTAAATTTAGGTACATTTTTGTAATCTCTGTCATCTGGCAGTCTCCAAATCCCTCATTTTTAATTATTATTGCCACAATGAGAGTTGGTAGGAGTTGTCAATGTTCATTCTTTGCTGATAAATTGTGTGTGCAATCTCTGGTCTTGTTGAAAGGTCACTTGTTGGTGATCTCCCCTGCATGGTTTTTGCTTGCATGTATTATTTTGGTGAGAAATACCGCATTCATGCAAACTGTCAGTGCAGTGGGAAGTGAATATCTTCATCAGTAAATTTTTTATATACATTGTTACTACTATTTACTTTTTCATAAAGTGTGGCTCAGTTCCCATCCAGAGAAGTACATAAAGGGATTTCGTTACATATCCACCCCACAGCAGTGCAGACAGAGAAAGAAATTTTGGAAAACTGCTGTCTTACCTGTACATGTTAGATGCAATATGCTTCATCCAGGTTTTCTGAGTCTTTATTTTTGGCTTTTTTCCATTGTAAACAGGTCATTAGTTGGGCAAAGCAATAGGTTTGGTTTCTTCACATAAATTTCTGAAGGTTCTGCCTTTTAATGCCTCTGTCTCTAAACACTTCTTAAATTTCTGAAGTATTTTGGTTCAAACTGGGAAGCTTATAAAGGAAAACAGGAGATACAGTGGTTTTAATGAGATCTATAAGGATGTGGAAATGTCATAAACTGTCCCTCTACCTCAGTTTGCAATGTTTCAAATTGACCAGTTGCAAAGAAACCTCAAGACCGGGACAAGGGGCTTCTTCATTTGCCCATTCTAGCAATGATTTAGGTACTGTCTGAGTGTGAGATTGCATTCAGGCAGTTGTGCTCAACAACCCTTCTGTGTCTTTCTGAATTTGCCTGTTGCCTCTTTGAATACATTTATAATCTTGATATCTAAAATGTTCTGTGGCAGTCGCTTCTGCAATTTAATTATGCGTATTTGTTTGTTGGAGGTGTTTCTAAAGCAGGTGGCTGATAATTTAATGGAGTGCCACTTCATTCCTGTGTTTGCAGTAATAGTGGATATAATCCTCCTCATCCCATGCATGTCATTTATCACTTAGATCTCCATCAAGTCCTGTTGTTTCTTCCGTGAGCTGAAGAATCAGCAAGTCAGTTTGACCTCCCCTTGTGTATCAGTTGTCTGCTATCCCTGGCCATCCTCAGCTCCTCCCTTCCTGTCTTTTATTAATTTTGGGAGGAGATCAGACTGACACGCTGGGTTCAGAGCACAGTGGATGCAGTGGCAAAATTACAATTTCTGTCTTGCTCTCAACTCTTCTCTCACATCTTTGCTTTTTTTTGACAAACACTGAGCAAGCATTTTCAAAAGGCAGAAGCCCAAAAACCTGTCCCAGGTTACACCTAGGACTCTTTATCATGTGATGGTTGTTATTTTGTGTGTATGGTGGAAGATGATTATACTTCTGCATTGTCAGATTAGTGATTTTTACCTTTCATTTTGTCAGCCAGCCAGACTTGCAGCATTCTTCAGCAGTCTTTCACAGGCAGCTCTTGATTTCGTCGTCTGGAGTCATCAGCAAGCTCTGTCACCTCCAGAGGCCTGATTTTTCTCACATGATGTATGAGCAGAGTTCCCAGCCCAGGCCCCAGCATGGAGCTCTGTGAGACTTCCCTGGTAACCTCTATTACTTGTGAGAGATGTCCATTTGTTATTACCCTGGTCTCCTATTTTTAAGCTGCTAATAATCCACAAAGAGACGACCTCCTTATCCCTAAGCTCTCTTTAAGAGCTTTCAGGAGATCTTTTTAATAGCTTTAAAATCCAACCCTGCCATGATTGCATCCTCCCATACCTCCTGATGCAAGGCAGTGTGCAGGTCCTAGACCAGTAATTACCCACGCTGGCACGCTGACAGAATTTATTAGAGCCCATATACAAGCTGCATGCCCCAGTTTCCTTTGTGTGGAAACCAGGGCAGGGGAGAGGAGGAGGAGGAGGAGAGGGTTGGTGTTTGCTTAGGTCTCACCCCATATGGCTGTGGGCTGCAGCTAGACCTGGCATGTGCAAAGCATTTCCGTTGTGCAGACATCGCCTGGATCCACCAGAACATCCTCGTGCTGTCATCAGAGTGCCCTTACAGATTTGTGAGACGTGACCTCTCTCTGCCAAAGTTGTGCTGACTTTCTTCCCTTGCAGCATGTTTATTTATCAATTCATGCTCCTCTTTCAATGGTTTTGCTCCATGTAGAAGTGAAGCTTACTCTAGCCTCTGGTCTCTCGAGTGCTCCCTTCCCACTCTCAGACCCATTTTAAGAAATCAGTCACGTTTGTTGCCTTCCATGACTTTTATAAGGGCAATTTAAGCAATAAGCTGCACAGCACAGTTAGTAGTTCAGCAATTCTGTATTTAAGTTGCTTTACAGCTCGTGGATGGATGCCATCTGGTCTTGGTGATTTATTACTATTCATTTTACTGTATTTTTTTTCTTTCTAAACCCTCTTCTACTCGCACTTGAATCTGAAACTGCTTCTCACACTTGCTTACTGAAAAGGGAGAGTGGTGCAGAGCTTTACTGGGCTCCTCTACAGAGAGCACTGATGCAAAGATTTTATTTAACTTTTCTGATCTTTCTCGAATGCTTCTTTTTCATCTTGATCATCAGTTGGCTCAGTGGATGTTCTGGCAGGTCTCCAGCTTTATGATGTGTTCAAAAGGATTTGACAGTTAGTTTTTACGACTTTACTATGAAGACTTGCCCGATGACTTTACATTTAGCATAGGCCATAATTATGCTTGCCTGGTATTGTCTCAGCATGACTTTGGGACATCCATTAGCATTTTGGGAGGGTTTCTTCTCACTTCTCTTGAGGTCTTAGAATAGGGGCTTGTTCCTTGCAAGTGTCTCGATGTGGTGCTGCTTTAATCGTCCTGCACATCAATGTTTGCTGGCATCTCCAGATGCTTTTCACATGCACAGTGCTTTCTTTTGCCACTTTCCCTGTAAAGTTAAATGTGATCGACAGAAAAATTAGGAATTCGTTTTTCTAAACTGGCATGAGAGGAAGACGTGCCTCAGTTGACTTCCAGAAAATGCCAGGATTTGCGTGACAGCATGAGCAAAGTCTTAATTTTTGAGGCATTGGCATGAAAGGAGAATTGCTGCTGCATGTGGAATATAGCAGTAATTTTGTTGATGAACCACTGCAAGTGACAATGAGCCCTGGCAGAATGGATGTATAAAACAATACCTAATGGGCACCTTTTCTGGCTCTCAATACCTTTCTCTGATGAACTTTGAAATGGGGTATTTATCGTCATGTGTACGTTATCATCACTTATTATTGAATGTGTTATTGAAAAAGCATTTTGGTAAAGGCATAATTATGTATTTTCTCATTTAAACTGTGATTTGTCTCTTTTGAAATGCAAATGCAAACCAAAAGAGAGTATTTGGTATCAGCATTCTGCTGAGTGCACAATTAACTGTTAATACCAGCATATACTTGGGGTTTTCTGCTATTGATGTGCTTGTGATTTTAGGGTTACATAACTAGGTGATTATTAAGTTGGATTTTATCACAAGTTCTCTGTTAGTGATTGAGAGCTGAAACTCTCCTTTGGCAATCATTATCCATGGGCTGTTGCCAATTCCTTTGTTGATAGGCACATAACAGGAGGACACTTGGCTGAAACTTTTAAAGCAGCTCCAAATTTCTTAGTATCACTTATCTGGGATGGTATTCTCTAGAGTCACCATGAGAGTTTTCCTATGAGAAAACTAAATTTCAGACTTGACTTCTATAAGTTCAGCTTAAAATTGCCAAGTTGAGTTTAAAAATTGCCAACTGTCTGGGTGGCTAAAGGCCACAAAATATCAGCTTAATGTCTTTAGATCTGTTTTAATGTGAAATTATCTTCCTTGTCTGATTATCAGTGTTCAGCACTGGTGGTCCTGAGTCCAGTCCCTTTTTTGTCCTGGGTTTGGCAGTGCCCAAACTGGCCATTGGTGCCAGGTATTTTTGCCTTCGTGGAAGGAGATGACTCAAGCTTTGCTTTAAGAGTTGAAGGCAAAGTCTTGAAGGGAGTATGTTTTCTCTCCTACTGCTGTGGCTTGCAGAGTAAGCAGAGATTAGGAAATGCTGAATAAAAAACAAGTACTGAATGAAAAGTCATAACTGAATTTTGCCTGAATCCTGGGTGTATTTTGGCTTGGATTTTGACCAGTGTGTTAACTTAATGAGGCTGCTCTAGTACAGGTGATCTCGATGGCATTTTTAATGGCTTGAAGATGGGACACAGGTGTCTGGGTGCAGTCTACCAAGCAGAGGGATGCCCAGTGTTTCCAGTGCTGCCCCACACAGCAGTGCAGGTTCTACCCCTGTGCACAGAAGAATTGGTTCAGTTTGGTTCTAGATGGTGTTGTTCTGCCACCACTCTTGGAGCTGTTGGAGTAGAATACTCCCTCAAGAGACAGTTAGTTGTTGTGACTATAGTATGTTTATTTTTTTCTTTCCCCAAGAACCTCAAAACTTTTTCCAGTCAAAAAAGCCCTTTCTAAGGCAGGTAGGATAATTCAGGCCAAGGGCTTTTCTGATTAAACAGTTTGAGCTACTGAACAAGGGATTCCATAATCCCGTGTCCTGGTCTTTTTCCCACTTCATCCAGAGCATCTCTGCCTTGCCCTCAAGGTGTCTGGCAATGTTTTTCTCCTCTCTCTGTCAAGTTCAAACTGACTTCTTTTGGCATGAGGGAGAGCGTGCCTTGTTTTTAGGCTTCCAAACAGGTTTTGACTTTCAGGCCTTTGGCAGGTTTTCTTGTTGGGCTGCATTTGTTTGATTGGTTGCTTCTTTTTCTTTTGTTGCAGTGTAAAGTGCTTTATGAAGGTCCCTGAAATCAATTTAATTGGTGGGCAACCTCCAAATAGATACAGGTTTTAGTCTAGCAAGGGAAAGGCTATTGGTATAAAATTGGAAATGGTTCTTACAGTGGTAAAAAGTGTGAAATCAGAAAACACAAAAACTATCTTTGACATCAGAGTTTTGCTACAAATCCTTCTTGGTCTTTTCCTAAGCCTTTTCTGTGCTGCAGAGGCCAAGGGACTAAGTCAGGTGCATTTTTGTTCCTCTGAGGTGCAGTGAAAGGGGATGCCTTGACCAATTTTTCCTTGGGAATATCAGCAAGCCACATAAGTCCTAATGAAACCTCAACACACCCACCACAGCTTTCCCTTTCTTCACTTCCTTGTCTAATTTAGGAAGATGCCGTGTGCTGCAGCTTTGAGTAGTACCCATGAGAAAGTAAATAAAACACGGTATCAGGTTTGGGTTGGGGCTGAGTTTCGCCTGTCAGTGAATATTTCTTGCTGCATGGGTTCCTCTTTTTGGTTACGGTCAGTTGAGTTGCAGTTTTCATTCTCAGTGAGGAGATTTATGATACTAGGCTTTATGATGACTTCAGAAAGGATGAGTTACTTATTCATAACAAGCTGTTTCTGTTCAGCGTTCCTGTAGCATCACAGATTTTGATGTGACTGCTTAGTTTCTGTGGAGATCACGTAAGGGTATTATGGGATACATGACTGGTTTGGTATTTAGGATGCCTTGTCTTAAATGGTTTCCTCAAACCATCCCTGCTCTCCCAGGGTGACTGGTCAAATCCTACATACTTGTTGGCTCATCCCTTGGTGATGTGGGTCATCAGTTCTGTCTGCTGCACTTCATGTTGAAAGACCCAACAGCGGGAACAAAATCTCTCTTCCCACTGAGGCAGTGGAGGTGCCAGGCTTTCCCAGCAGAAGTGGGAAAAGGAGCTGTCTCCTCCCACAGCAAAGGAGGAAAATCCAGTGGCAGTTCATTTCCAATGGGGATGTGATGAGCAGATCAGTGACCAGTGGCCAAAGAGGCTGTGCAGGAGCAGATGGGAATGGGGCAGGGCAGTGGGAATGGCTGGCAGCAGTGGGAATGGCCGGACACCCTGCCTGTCTGCAGGGCTGCAGGAAAGGTCAGACAGAATGTGAGCCGGGCATTACATTAAGCCTGTAAGGAGACACTCGGGGAACTTAAGATGGATTAACTTAAGGTGTAAAGTTTAAAGCGTATTATTATGAAGGAGGATTAAGCTAAACTGAGCTAATGACACCACTCCTGAATGCATATCCAAATAGCGGATTCAGAGCTTTGGCACCACGCCTTTTATTACTTAAATGTACTTACCTTCTTAAATGCCCCCATGAAGATACATATTCCAGATCTTCATATCCTCTGTTTTCCATGTTGAGAGGTTTAGATGCTGTGTCAGAGGTAGGGCTGGGTTTGGTTGGTTGTGATTTGCCTTTTTTATTTTTTAATCCCTCCTTTTTGTTTTTTTCTCCTTTTTTTTTAAACATAAAAGTTTGTTTTCATTTTTCCTCATGGTAGTAAAGGCATTTGTGATGACTTGATTGTATTTATTCTTAGCTGGTGTATTTGGTAAGGAAAAAATAACTTCCTTCATGTTATGTTAGCATGCTGTAATTCCTCTTGCTTCCTTATTTTTTAGCATATTTCTATTGCTTTATTTTGTTATTGCTCTCAAAGTATTTGGATATCTGTGATGTCAGCATCTGAATTTTTCAAAAGCTCTGTACCCTCTTATCCTACACTGTGTGGGTTGAAAGAGTCGTGAATTAACTAACATAATTTTAAGTTTCAAAGAGTAATAAATCAACTAAATTGATTTTTCAGGTGGGAAACTGATTTGAAATTATGAGTTTGCTGTATATTAAACAAACCACTTAGTAACTCATTCTGTGTATAATTTTATCTCACTTCAAACAATGCCATCAAGTTTTCCTTGAGGATAAGCTAGAGATCAGTATTTTTAAGTAGATAAAAGAATGAATATTTAAAAGACCGAAAGAAGTAACTAACGAAAAAAACCTGAAATAACTGAAATTATTCTGTTTAGGCAATCATATATAAGCAAAACAAGTACAAAGAAAAACAAATGCAGAAAATTTTGGATGTCACAAAATGTGCAGCACAATATAAAAAAATCAAGGTTTTGAGTCAGACAGGATACTTTTACGTTAACTCGCACAGAGAGTGTTTTGCCACAAAGAAAAAAAAGGCATAAGAAACCTGCGACAAAACACTGTAATGTTTTGTTTTATTTTATTTGCTATTGATGAAAAATCTGTTACTTCTCTCTGTAGAGGTCAAACCAGACAGGGATGGTGGCAGAGGCTTTATATGCTGAGGCTGGTGAAACTACCTTGGTGTCCTGCAAAAGAAATGATGGATGCAGCAGAGCTCCCTTACTTTGAGCGCGACTGTCTCTGGCAGCCTGCAATATACTTTAACATGTAGTTGTTAAAATACAAATGTCCTTTATTAATCATTTGCCTTTTGACTTCAGTGTGTATCCCTCAGAGTCTCCTGGGAGTGGTCCATGATGCATAATACAAACAAATACATATGGCATTACTCCTACTATTACATTAAACTTTTTAAAAAAAAAAAAAAAAGCTGGAAGTTCTTAGTCTCAAGAAGAAGGTGGAGCAGGGGAAAAGTGCAGAGCCCATCTAACAATGGGGAGTCCACTTTATTAGTATTAAGGAGGAAAATAAAATTTCTCTGGCTGTAGTGAAATAAAACACCAGGAAGATTATGTCAGTCTTTGTTTGCTCACAGTATGATTCTTCTCTTTCACCAGCCAATTTGTATATTTGAAAAAGCAGTTGCTTGGTTAAAGTAATGAGCTGAATTTCATCCAGTTCCATCCAATTCCCCACTTATGCAAAAAAATGTTACAAGAAATATAGACAACTGGTTTTGAACGACTTAAAAAAAAATAAAGTAGTGGTCACTGAACAATTATGAGACCTTGTGTACATACCTGGATATATGCACACACACGTATATATCACAGTTTCTGCTGAGACAGGCAATTCTTGATGACTGTTGTAGCTGCTGTTGTTGTGGGATGAGCGCTTCAGAAGTTTAACTAATTCTGCCTGGAACTTGGGTAGGATAGGTTAGCATAGAATTACTCAGAGAAGAGAGAGCAGGTCTGAAGTTAAATTTATGAAAGTATGTTTAAAGGAAAAAAAAAAATTTGGATACAAGTCATGTATCCTAGTTGTTTTCTGATTTAACAGGCAGAAGTCTGTGTTAATGAACGAGTTCCTTGTTTTATATACTCCTTTATTCCAGATTAGTTTAGATTATTGTTTTGGGAAAAAAACATGTGCTTTTTGAATATTTCAGTGTTTGAACAAGAGATGTCAACTGATGGGGGGAGTGCATCATCTAGAGCGTGCATTCAGTGAGTGTAGGTTCCCCTATTGCACCAGCTCCAACCCTTTGAGCAGGCACCTCTCCATCAGCCAGGGCAGAGCTGAACTAACACTGACAATTCAAATAGATTTTAAAACGTTTTTGCCACTTCGTTTACACCATCAGCATCTAAAACTCGAATTCCAATTGTTGCTGTTCCTTTATTGTGGCCTGTTGGGTAGCGAAGTGAACTCAGCCCTCCGTCGCAGACAGTGTGGGAGCAGGGCGATGCCCAGATGATCCATGGGCTCATCCTGCACGTTGTGCTCTCCCCTATTGATCCTGTGGATGTTGTTCCCCTCTCCTTGCAGGGAGCGGATGCGCCAGTCAGCGATGTTCGAGCTGTGCCAGGGCATGCACCAGATCAGCCTGCAGTTCGTGCGCCTGCAGCTCAGCTTCGAGGAGTACACCATCATGAAAGTCCTGCTGCTCCTAAGCACAGGTAAGTTGGGCCTGTGGTTACGTAGGAATTCTTGAAAATATTCCAGTTCACACGGAGACGCAGGGATTTTAACCAATGTGACAGAAGAGCCAAACTGTTTCCAGCTGGGCTGCAGAAATGAGCTTCATTTTATGCCTTGGGGTTTATCTGCAGCTAGCACAGGAAGTGGCTTTGCAGTTTGAGAGTGTCATGCGTTGGGGGAACAGGAGTGGCCAGGCACGGGACTTTGGCCCCCCTTTCCATAGAGGAAGCACACCAACAGACATGCCAGCAAATTGCCACAGCTGTGGGGATTGAAGGGAAATCCCTGCTTGACATTCAAAGCCACCAGAGTTTGGCTGACTTAACACGACCTTCAGGATCAAAAGATGTGCATTGCCTGTACTGCAGAGCAGGTGATTTTCTAATGCCAAGTGACTTGAGAATGGAAAGCCCTTTTACAGGCTTCTGAAAGTGTAATAAATGACAGTGTGTGCTTCATTTTTCTCTTGAGTATCATGCTTTGAGTTTTAAGATGCAAAATTACATCTTGGTGCTTGTTACTGCACTGTGTAGTAATTAGCAGATCTCTTGATCTTACTGAAAATATTGCAAACCTCCTGTCCCAGTGCAATTGTATAAATACACAGGCAGTTTGTACGTTACTTTTCCATCAGTAACAACCTGTAAACAAATGTTATTCTGTGGAATCCTGCTCCTTTTTCTGGGGAACAGCTTGGTGACATCATGACGAGCCAGCTCTGTGCTTAAAGTACCTGCCTTTGAAGGGGGACATGAGGCTGCAGGTCCTGTCAGGGCTGGAGGGGATTTGTATCTTCTAACAGAAAACTCCTGGGGCTGTAAGTTTTTTGGGCTCAATGTCTCCCTTCCTCCCTCTGATTGAAGCTGTTCCAGCCTGCTGGGATGGAGAGAGACATCGCTTTTTGGGGAGCCCTTTGTGTCCTGGCCTGCAGAGTCTGACCCCTGGGTCCCACTCCACCAAGGGGTGGAGATGGTCAGCCAGTAAAAGTGGAATAGTGGGGAGCTGATGTGCTCCAGGGTAACCCTGAGGGGAAAATGGGCTTTTTTGAAGGTTGTCACTCCTGGTGTTTCCAGAAGCAACTTGATGTGGATGTACTCAGGGAGGGTTTGGCTCCCAAAATGTTCTTGAGAGAGTGTCTGGATTGGAGATTTGCCTCTGCAGCATTTTAATCAGCCCTAAAGGGGAAGAATCTTTAGAAAAAGAACCTGAAGGCATCCTAAAAACACAGCAAAATGTCTTTTAGCCAGGTATTTATTATTCTACCTTCTTGAGAGTGTAAACTAATGAGTTATTGCAAGAATCTGTTAGGTGAGATCAGTCTGGCCAATTAACTTCAGTGAGCTGGGTCCCTTTGAAACACGCACTATGGCCAGTAGAAAACTTGCTAAAAATAGTTTGTTTTGGGAGAATCAGGATATTTACGTTAGAGGGAGAAAAAGGAGAGAGAAATGGAAATGAAGGTGGTGATAAAACCCAGAAAGTGCCAAGTGAAGGGCAGCAAACCTGGTTTTGAGTGATTGCGCCTTGGTCCAGTCTTATGACAGAAAACACCAGGTTTGTTTTCATTTAAATTCTTTTATTGAGTCATGTGATGAGTAGAGTACAAGTTATTCTGAAACTTTCATGACGACCACATCAAGGAAGTTTCGCTCCATTTACATGTGGAAGAAACCACACATTACAACTCAGTTGTTTTCTTGCTTTCCACAGACCATAGATTTTGGGAGCTTGCCAACAGTATTGCTGCATTTAATAAGTAAAATCAGAAACACTGGGCAAACCTCCAGAATTTCATGTTTTGCCTGAGTTCTCTTTATTTGTGGTCTTTCTTTCTTCCTTAATCTGGCTGGGGTGATAGTATAATAATTTTCAGACAGAACAGTAAAATACATAGTAGTAGACAAAGAAAGAGTGACTGTAACAGTCTGTAAGCAGCATGTAGGAATATTAAAGGAACCGTAAAGCCTGTGCATTTTGTGTGAGGGCCACAGCATGCTCCATGGCTTTACTTATCTTGATTGGTACTTCTGTGTTCATTCACCCTGATCTGAATTTGTAGATTTGTTCCAGGCAGTTTCCTTTATCTGTCAGCTGACTGAGAGAGTTTGCATCTAGAATCTGAGAATTAAATGAACATATAATATTTATGTTATGATTGTGTCATATAAATATATAATATTTACCAAGCAGCAGGCAGGTTGGTATGTCACCTCCTAGGCTTTTTCTAAAGATTCTTCCTTGTGCCCCCTTCCAGCACTTGGTGGCTCAAGTCTTTGCTGCTCTTGTGGTGATACAGCTCCTCCTTGATTTCCATTGCTAAATTGCTCTGGTGGATACTGATGGTTTTTCTTAAAGCTTCTACTCTGGGGCCATTTGGGGGAGTTGTTACATGCTTATGGTGTGATTTCAATGGGATGCAGGGCAGTTGAGAGGATTTAGAAGAGAAGGGAATGGATGAACAAGACAGTTTCTGTCAACATGTTAAGTCAGGGTAAGCTAAATTGGAAGATCACCTTTTTTGTCTTTCTCTTTTTAGTAGGTAACTTCCTATTTAGCTTACTCTGACAGAGTTTTCTGGCTTGCTTAGGAAGTAAACTCACTCCTGTACAGACCAGTATTTTATTTGCCTTCTGTGGACTATGATTAAGAGATATAGAGAAAAAAACACATTTGATGGTTAAGCAGTGTTCAACCAATTCAGATCTTAAACCTCAGAATATTTTGAGTAATGTTATTAATAACCTCTTTGGAGTTTTCACAGGGATCTGATCCTAATAAGCCACTCCTGTTTGGGGCAGAACGTGCAGGAGTGCAAAGGTATTTGCAGTCTGTAAAGAAACAGGGCATTTGCTCCTGTAATCAGCCTTGCTGATATCAGTCACAGTAAAAAGCATCAGAAAACTCTACTTTTAGCCCATTTATAAAATGATGATTCCATAATCATGATTCCATCTCCCTCTGGCAGATGCAAACTTTACCGGGACACTAGAAATGCTTGCAGCTGTCTGTCATGGTCAAGCACTGGGTCAGGATGCCTGTTTGGAAAACACTCTTCTGTTCCATGCAGAATAATGGCTCTGTTTGTTCTAGATGCTACACAGATGCCTCCTAATATTCAAAGAAATTTTAGGTCTTACTTGATGGCATAAAAATGTGTCACTTGGTCTAGCATTTCTGCAGATAACAGCTGTGATTCTGTACCTTCTCTTCCTCTGCCAAGTGTGGGAATCATTCAAGAATGATAAATCACATTTTCAGCTTCTAACAAAATACCCTTGATCCATCTGCCTGGTTTTTATGTGGTTGGATTGTATTGAAAACAGTTTGGACATGAGGTTAGCATGTGTCATATTTCTGAGATGTTATCTTGTCCTCTGCCACAGCTTCTGCAATCACACATCTGGAGAGGATGCCTGAATCGCTTGACAATCTGTGTGATGTTGTTGATCCCTGTTGTTGAGTCCAAATTACGGACTTTGCTTAAAGGTTTAATTCCTTCATCCATTAACTGGTGTAACTGTTTAAGTATGCACATCAAAAGAATAAGCAATGCAGTTAATACTAATTCAAGACTGTCTTTTCAATGACAGTTCCCAAGGATGGTCTCAAAAGCCAAGCTGCATTTGAAGAAATGAGGGCAAATTACATTAAAGAACTAAAGAAGATGGTAACTAAATGTCCAAGTAACTCTGGGCAAAGCTGGCAGAGATTCTACCAACTGACTAAACTTCTTGACTCCATGCATGATGTAAGTATAACTCCTCAGGGAGTGCAGAAAAGTTAAGCAAAAAAATCTCTAAGGTAAACAAATAGTCTTTAATTGTGTTAACTGACAGGGAGACAAAAAATAATTTTTTTAAAAGGACATCTGAGAGAAGTTGTTAGATGAATTTAAGGCAAGTAAAATAAGAAAGTAGAAGTCATTAAGATGAAAGGTGCAGGGTTAGTGTGTCACACATCCAACATGCCTGATCTGCTAATAAACACGGAATTAATTTGGTGATCTTTTACAGCTGGGTTCGTAATAATGGCGACTTTAAAAAATGTATTGAGACCTTGGAGCCGTCCTGAGTGTTTGAAGTTTTATTTGAGCTTTTCAAGTAGAAGATTCTTTGTTGGGTTATTTCTGCCAACCCTGCCTCATTCCAGCACGAGGTGTTTTACATGTGTCAGGTGCAAGATGTGACAAATGACACAGGAAACCAAAAGTTTGGTCTCAAAGCATCTGGGCTGTCAATGCCTCTGTCCAGAGTGACAGAGTGGTTTTGGTAGGTGTGGTAGATTCCAGCAGGGGTGTCCATAATGTTGAGCTGTTGAGTTGGGAGCAGCCTGGTTCTAATCAGTGTAATGGTAAGTGCAAAGATTTACCTCTGCGGCCACAGAGGGTATCGATACCCCTTTAACTTTCTGTGAGGGAGCCTGCAGTCCCCACAGAGGAAGCAAGTGACCCAGCTGTGCAGGTCTCCTGAAGCTGAGGGTTTTCCTGAGAGTGCCCTGGGGACCAGCCCGTTGCCTGGGCCAGCAAGGTTGGCACCCGTCCTCTCTGAAGCCGTACCATGGTGCAGCAAGGGATGGGAGACTCCTGGGGACAGTGAGAGGGACCTTCAGTCATGTTTGGGTACATGAGAGGAGGGCTGCCAGCATGCTGAACACCCTCCCAGTAAAATCTGGCAAACTCTGTCCTGGGTGGGCAGGGAAGGAGCTTTTCTGCATGAATAAGCTACAGCACTCGCTTTCAGAGCCTGCATATAAATGCATGTCTTTGTACTCGACTTAAATTTCATTTTGCAGAGACAGTACAGTACAGTGCACTTCAGGTCAAATCAGTGTAAGAGCCTGAGGTCTGTTTACAGAATGTACATATGGAATTATTTTTCAAATATTGTTCTGTTGTTCATTAAAACATTGCAAATCTTAGTGGGAGGCAGGGAGAGTATTATTAGTACTGCAGTAACAGCTCATTCTTCAGAGATCAGGTTTCACTTGCTCAGTGCCAGCAAAGGAAGTTGTAGTGTTTTAGTGGAAAGAAAAGGGATGGGTGATAAAATCATTTGCAAGAATTCACATCTGAACCTCGAGGCAGCATAACAAACCCCTGCATTTATGGAGTTTTCTAATCCTCTTCAGGATAGGCAGTGTCTGTGATTTGTTGCTGAGATGGGAGTGTTTGTGTGGTTAAGGTGACTGGATGACAGGCTCGCGCTTACTGAGAGCACTCCCGTGTCCTACAGACATTTTCCAAAACATAGCATTAACCATCGGGAGCTGAACTAACCAGAGGAAGCAGGCTGCTCTTGCATTTTATTTAATTTTTAATTAAGCTATTTTTGCATTACTTTTGTTTTAATAGAGCACTTTCTTTCAAAGGACTTTTTAAAGAAAGTCCCGTTGTCAGCATTCTCCGTTAGAAAGGTCGGTTGTCTCCACAACAGTGCGTCCTTTCAGAGATGATACTGGAGACTTGTTCAACAAGGGCACTTGTTTATTTTTTCTCTTTAAAATGGATTTTTTTTAATTTTTTTTTTGCGTTTTGGTTTTTGAAATCCATCTGAATAAATTTAGAGTGGTGATAATATTAATGAGAAGTGAGAATTAATATTCTCTCCCCACTGCCTGTTAGTGCAGAATTTCTCCGTTCAGTCGATGTGAATGCAAATTTTCTGCTTAGTTCCTTAATCCAGGAGGAATGCATTTTTAAGCTGTCACCTATGTATTTTTAACTTACTCCATTATAATTTTAGAGGATCAGAATATATTTGGTGCTGGGCAGTCTAACTGGAGCTGAGGCCCCATGTTTACATGCTGCTGTAGTCTCGGCGTTGGCATTTGCAGTGCAAGCCTGAAAGGGCTGGTGCAGAATTCGTGCTTGCTCAGACCTCCTTGCTGTATCTTTGCTTGTCCAACTGAGCAGAGCAGCATCTCATCACTCGTGGAATTCACTTTACCTCAGTGTAGGGACAAGCAATAAAAAATGCTGCTCCTTTGCACCTCCAGACTTGCTTGCACCAACCTCATTTTTAAGTAGTCTGTCTGAGGACTATTTGAAATACGGTGTGTGGAAATATCAAATTACAGTATGCTTGGCTTATATAATATGAGGAAGGAAAAAAAAAAGCCAAACAAGATGGTTTTACATTGCTCAGTATGCTAAATCATTCATCCACACAGTGAACATATGTGCAGGTAGAAAAGTGCCGAGCTGAGGAAAAAAAAGAAATTTTCAAGGCCAGGCAGGCACTTTAGTATTTGAAAACATCAGCAACTTTATTTAATGATCCATAAAGCCTCAAAGCACCTGAAAAATAAGAGATGGAAACCCATCTTGGGCAGACAGGATGAACAGGGTTTTGTGAATGTGCACACCTGTGCTTGGCCTTAGGTGCCTGCCTGCAGCCTGCCCTGTTGCCTGCATTGCTGCTCCGTGCACCAAAGCACTCTTTATTTGCATGGTGCCATGTGGAAGCCGCGGTTGCTGATGCCACAGGACATGGGTTAGTGGTGGCCATGGCAGTGCTGGGTTAACAGTTGGACTCAATGATCTTAGAGGTCTTTTCCAACCTCAATGATTCTATGATCCTACATTTCCTTCTCATAGGGATTGTATTTCTCACCGTTTCAGGTGGCTCACGTGCATCGCTTCCTGAAGGACCACAGTGTAGCAAGGACAGCCCCCCATCTCTACCTAAAACCCAAAGGTTTTGGTTTTACGCCCATGAATAACCTTGGGCATTTTGGGGAGAGGTGCACATGCAGCACTTGGATGGAGGTGAAGTGCCTGACAAACACCCTCAGGAACATTAGAAACAGATGTACTGCACATGGTATCAAAAACTTCATTTGGATCCTCCTCGGCCTCTCCTGTTGGCTTTGGCAGGAAGGGCTGTATCTTGCATGGCAGGCCTCATTTCATATAGAGACTGTAGTGCATGGTTAGGCAGTTTGCAGAACAAAAGCTGAATTTGGTTTCAATCTGGCTGATACTAAACAGGCTTTGAGTGAAGAGGGCTTTTGTTTCGATGCCATGACATTAAACCCTAATGTGAACCTTCCCCTTGTCTTGGCAAGGCAGCGTCCTGCGCTGTCATTTGCTTGTTGACATTTTCTGCCAAACAAAAATAAATTCTTTAAGGCTCATGCTGCTGAATAATTAATTTTTTATGGTTCCTGAAGGGAATACTTTATAGCTGAGGTGGATCTTTCCATAGGCTGAGAGCGCCAGGGTTTCACTCACTGAAAAAGCTGACAGTGGGAATAAGGGCACAGATCCTCCGGGGGTGGGGTTGCAAGGGATGCTGTGCTGGTTGCAAACGTGCCTCTGCAGGTTCCTAATCCTGCAGATACGAAGCTGCAGATGAGCCCCTCAGCTGTCACCAACACCTTTGGGTACACTTACTTCTGCTACTGATCTGCCCAAGTTGTGTCCCACAGATGATGAACAGTTTGAAGCCTCATTTCAGTCCCAGTGCCTGAATTCTCAGGGTGAGCATTTTCTCTGTTTATTCAGAGGATAGATCCAGCCTTACTCCCAGAGCAGCAGCAATGTGGGAGTGTGCTAGGTGTGTGTTGCAGCAGCTAATATTAATCTGTCAAGTGAGGAATTGATTCCCAGCTCCCTGATGTAGACAGAAGCTACTCTGAGAGTTGTCTTGCTCAGTTTGTAATGGTTGGGTCTCTTTTCCTTCATGCTTATAGGTGTTTGTTGGAGAAGGGCAGACCCTCACTGCTGTTGACAGAAGAGCAAGGGAGACTTGGCTCAAAATTTGAGCTGGCCAGGGACTGAGGACACTTCATTGCTGTGTGATGCTGTGGGTGCACCCTTCAGGCATAAAAAAATAATTCACCTCAGGCTCATCCAGGGCATGTCCAGTGTCAGGTGCTGTGGTTTTGGTGTGCACGTGGTTATGAAGGAACCTTGAAGAACTGGGTGCAGTTCCTCAGTCAGATAAATGCACCTGTCCAAGCAGAATGAGGGTCCGTGTTTGTTCTGTCACATACTGTTAGTGCCCAATCCATGCATATTTTATCCACCTTTTACTTCTTACTAGCATGAGGCAAATACTCTGCCAAGGTATAAACCAGAGGCTTCATCCAGTGGTCTTACCTTGTGTTCCCTGTGGTTGTGGAAGGTTTTACTCTTGGGTTAGAGCTCAGGATTTCCTAGGCAGCTAGGAATTGGCCACTTTGGATCACCAAAGGACATATGGACCTCTGAGAATGAGCCTGTGAGCAGTCCTAAAGGGAAAAACTTCCTTCCTTGGGCACTCCCACAGATAATTAATTCATATCATGAGATTTTCATAGGACTGGGAGCAAAAAGGAATATGGTGGTAATGGAATAATCAGGACCTGGTTGGCGGTGGTTTTCCTTAGCCTTACTGGTTGTTGAAGCAGGGGTTTTGTGTCCACTGTGTGAAGTAGAAAAAGCAGGAAGTGACAATAGCCCCAAACTCGGCGAGGGCTCTTTGCTGGGTGAGGAAAGAGCTGTGTGGGCAGAGACCCATTCCTGAAGGGGACAGAGAGAGGTTTTGGAGTGCCTTTATTTTTAATATAGGAGAACACTGAAGTTTCTGACAGTAATAGCTGTAGGTAATAATAGGAAGAAATTACTCAGCATTGTGCTGTTACCCTACTGCTGTCTTAATGGCTGTCTCAGGCTTAATCACAAAGATGTTCCTGATAGAGAAGTGACTGTGGGCTTTCATACCACACTCAGAGATTCTGAGAGGATTTGGAGAAAACTAAGCACAGAAATGTGCACCCTTGCAAATCCAGCAGTTCTTACCATTTCTGGAAATGCAAAGACATGGTGAGATTTCCAAACTAAAATAAATTTGTTTTGCTGTAAAAATGGGGCAAGTGCTCAAAGGTCACTATAACTGTATTAACTTTGGGGACTTCATTAAAGGATTCATTCTTTTTAATTATGAAGAACAGTATGGGTGAAAAAGCCCATTTTGTGGAAACCCCACCCTAATAACAGAAAATTACATGATTAATACTCCTGTTTCTCAGAGGTGCTCAATACAGCATACAAATGCAAAGATTGATTAAGTAAAATTCTCAGAATTTCCAAGACTGTTGCAATGTTGAAAATGTTTGAAGTGCAGCACACTCTGCAGGGTAGTGATGAGGGAGTTGGGAATTGTTTTAGTTGTGGCCTTAAATGTACTGCCAAGCTGTAACTCTTCAGAAGTGTGCTTCAGTAGCTGAAATAATTGAGATTGTAGAAGCAAAGGTGTTTGTAGTCACCATTGCACTGCTTGTAGAAGCAGTGGTGCTTTCACTCTCACTGCTAAATTGGAGTTGTCTGTCACACTCTGGGACTGGGGAGGCATCAGCTTTTCCAGTATAAACCACCAGAAGCAGAGGGTAGAAGTGGTCAGCTAAAGTGTAGTCAGGAGTTCTCAGAGCACAGGGATTTTACAGGGCTTTAAAGAAGAACTACGAATATATTTGATCTAGGAAATTCATAAGCCGCATTCAGAGGTGCTGGATAGCTTGTGTTGCCTTGCCTGTCACCTGTGGTGCCTCAGTCACTGTAAAGACAGAGCTTGTGTGTTCCAAGACAGAACAAACTTTTTGATATCCTTACTGAAGAGGGAATTTCTCTTTTAAATCAAAAGACCGTGTAAATTATTTACCAGCTAAAAATCAAAACTATGTCAGACAAATATTGCTTGGGATGCAGAGGCAAGAACTTAATTTTCAAAATTATCATTACCTGTGGAACCCGAGTTTTTCATCCTTTTAGTGCATCCTCATGCCAAGGCTGCTGGGCTGGAGGGAGGTGCTGTCTTTGAAAATGGATGGGAACACACCTGCAAAAAAGAGCCTGCTTGTGGCTCAGCTCTTGGTCTCACAGCTTTATCTGTCTGACCTTAGCACAGTGTTTACATTTTAGTACTTCTGAGCCAGCCTTCGATTCTCCCACATTTGTTCCTCTTTATTTTAAATTAATGCTTTCCAGCCCCAAAGAGCCATGCAGCTTTCAAGGTTGGAGTTAAAAAGATCCTGAGTTCAATCCTGTGTTCCTGGTGACAGAGGGAGTCACATGTGTGACACACACGCTTCCTGGTCCTCCTGTTTTCTTTGTGTGGATGATTATTGTCAAGTCTGTTAAAGCTGATCGCTTAAGAAAGAGGAACAACAGTTTTAGCAAACTAAATACAGAAAATACATTATCCTTAGGGCCTCAAACCCAAGTAGGACATGATAGGAAGGTTCTAGGGATTTGAAAAAAAAGTTTGAAAAAACCTATTGTGTGAACTTAACCTTTCTCCTCTGTGGTGAGATTCATAGTGTGCTGTGCTATGATGGTATCCATGATCACATCCTGGTTTTCACGCACTGGACTGCTGACTTGTTTATTGAATAGAATAGATTATGCTTCCTTCATTAATGGTATTTTTCATATCTCCTTGTGTCCATATTCACCAGATATATACGTGTACTTGGTACTACTAAAAGCTTGCGAAGAAGTCAGAGTTAGTAGTTTCTAGGTAGGCTTTCCTGTGACGTGTCTCTGAATCCAGAGGCTCCACATGGGTGTGATGAGACAGGAATTTGCTTGAACTGCACAGAAGGCAGTGGGACAGAGGTGACCCCAACTCCCTGTCACATTCAGTGATGTGAAAGAAGTTTAGGAAAAGCAGCACATTCACAGGGTCATTGTCACGGCTGTGTTGGGGTGCAAGGCTTACTTTGCTTAGGGCTGGTGTTTGATGCCAGCGGCAGGGAGGGAGCGGCAGTCACACCATGGCACAGTTTCCTTCACTTCGGTTTTGTGCTGTTTGGAGTATTTTTGGCACACAGTATATGCAGTAACAACCTCCTTCTAACGGGTAACGTAAACCTTTAAACATCAGCATTTTTTTTCCCTTGTAAACTAGATTATGTCTATGCTATTTATTTAGCATGCATCTGTTTAATTAATTAGTGTTGCTTCATGACATGTCAGATCATGGAGAATGACCTAAGCCCCAGCAAACAGACTCATGTATAATGCTCAATAGCAGCAAGTCATGTGTTTCCGTGATCTCAGCACTTCTCTGGGATGTTCATAAATTGCTTACATGTTTGCAAGAACAGCTGTGAAAGTCCTGAAAATGAGCAATAAGGTATGGTGCTACAGGATGGAAACATTGCTGCCCATATTTTTTTTATTCATTTCCTTTTCTGCCTTCCAGAATTCCACTTTTATTTGCTCTGTCTTTAACAGGGGCTTTATGGCAGAGTGCAACTCTACGTGGTAAGAATTGAAATTACAAACTTGTGTTTCATAAACTACAAGCAGAAGTGGTTTAAGTCCTTTGCAAGGACATGAGGCATCAAAATTAAGCTGTGTTTAACACTTGAATTTTTAAACAGCAGAGGCTCTTTCCTTCAGTCACATGAGAGAGTGATTTGGGGAACTGGAATGGAAGTTCACACACTCCCTGAAACCTGGATGTGCTTCGAAAGATTGGGAAGGGTCCAACATATTGTAAGGCTTTAGGACTTGCATTTAGGTCACAGCCACCAAAAAAACCTGTAGATTGTGTTGCTGTAAAACCTGAAATGCCACCGTGTGACGCAGCAGTCATGTTGTTGAGCTGCAAACATCAGCTGCTCTGGCAGTTGCAGGTCACGGGCCCTGGAGAATGAGCTGAAGTTAACGAAATAATCTGATTTAATGAATGTGTATTCAGCTGAAGTTGAGAGATACAATTGTTTATGGCTGATCTTTTCCCTCTGGGCAAAAGGCTTTGTTTTTGTAGACCTGTAGTTTCTGTGGTGGCCATTTGCTGTTAGTGAAAGGAAAAGTGCAGCTAGGCTGAAAAATCAAATCTGTGGTATCTTGGGTTTTCCTAGTTTGCTGATTTTTAATGAGCCAAGTAGCCCTTTGGCATTTGAGTTCTTTTGTTGGCTTTATAGCCCTTGTAAATGGACTGTCAGGTCAGAGTAAGATGTTATTTCTTGGAAATAATCAATTATCAGTAAGCTGGTGTTTGCATGCAAAAATCTTTGTGTTTTTCCTAAAAAGTGTTTTTTTCTGTATTTCAGCTTGTTAGTGACTTATTGGAATTCTGCTTCTACACCTTCCGAGAGTCTCAGGCACTGAAAGTAGAGTTTCCAGCCATGCTGGTGGAAATCATCAGTGACCAGCTACCAAAGGTGGAATCTGGGAATGCCAAGCCCCTGTACTTTCACAGGAAGTGATAGAAAATGTCTTAAATGGAAGAACTTTGCCTTAAGTTTCCCTGTGTTATTCCACACCCATGAAGGACCCAAGAAACCATATTTTAAACATGCTATTTACACTTGGTCAGCAGTCTCTTAATAGTCTAAAATCGTGTCAGGGTTTGGGGGAATGGAAAGCAGTTGACTTGGATTTGGCAAGACCTAGATGTTTGGAAATTACCCCATAACCCTAAAACACTTAGAAAATGTTCCTGTTCCTCTGGATGAAAAGCCATATCTAGTCAATAACTCTTTGATTTTGATATTTTAACAGATGGAGTTTTAAATATGCCATGTAGTTTCTGGTATTGTTTGCTTGTTTTAAAAGGGTTCAAGAACTAATGAGAACTTTTTAAAGCTTACCCTTGGTTTGCACATAAAACGTAAAGTCAATATGGGGCATTAATATTCTTTTCTTGTTAAAAAAAAAAAAGGACAAAAAACAACAAAAAAAGAAACAAAAACTATATATATACACACATATATACACACACACAAACCCTAACGTGTAAAGTAATAACAGAACATTTGGTGTGGAATACTGTTATCCCCACCTGTGGCATTTGTTATCCCATGTTATCCCATCATAGATGATATACACTGTGTTAAGTGTCCATTTACTATTTAATTCAAAAGGATAAGATGTGAAAAACAAATGCCCTGGTATCAATTTATAGTATCTATTGTGCTGGCTTTACAAATAATTTTTTGCAGTCTTTTGCTGTACTGTACATTGCTGTATGTATAAATTGTGAAGGACCTGAAATAAGGTGTAAGGAACTTTTGTAAATGAGACAAAAAATCTTTAATGGTTAATAGGATGAACGGGAAAGTATTTTTGAAAGAACTCTATTTTGCTGGAGACTATTTAAGTACTATCTTTGTCTAAACAAACAAGGTAATTTTTTTGTAAAGTGAAATGTTCTGCATGCGTAATGAACCGTTTACAGTGTATTTAAGAAAGGGAAAGCTGTGCCTTTTTTAGCATCATATCTAATTTACCATCCTACAGTATCTGTTGTAAATAACCATGCTTAACCTTTTCAGTTGTGTTTAAGCCTTTCTATTTCTCTCTCTATTTTTCTCCCTTCTTGTCTCTCTTGCAAGCGTATGTGACTTGAGCACGTCTTAGAACTCCTGCTTCATCTATCTGTAGGAAACTACACATTGTGTTTGCCACTTTACCAAGGTTTCATTTAACAAGACAAATTATGGTCTCTCTCCAAAGCTTTTGCCAGCTTAATGATCTAGTGAGTTCTTGCCCTCTATTCCCTTTCTCTCTCAGGGGAATGGGGGTGAGCAAGATGTTGAATGATTTTTCTTTTTTTATTAAGGTTTCCCAGATTGTTTGATTTTAGTTTTGGGTTTTTGGTTTTGTTTTTTTTCCCTTTGAATACTGGATATATGAGACATCTTAAAAGGTCAGATTATTATTTCAAACGGGGGAGAGCGATTTCTGGTTATGCTAAAGGGAACATGCAGATCATTACAGTAAGTATATCAAAGAGATTTGTACTGGTGAGAGGGATGGTGAGGGATGATATGGGCAGATAAGCTGAGTAGAATTTTTAGTGATAAACTAAACTTTGTAAGCATTTTTGTAACAATTGGGATACATCTGTGAAGACAAACGTTCACACTACAAGTTCAACTCAGTTGGTCTGATTTTGTCTCAAAAATGTTTTCTCTAGAATAAGACTGCAAAGAAAAGAATTTTTGAGGTGATTTTCACTGTTTCACAATTTATAAGCAAATACAAAATTTTGGAGTAGAATAGAGGACAGGTGAACTTTTCTGAGGCTCAACTGTTGCTATCATATGCTTATGTTTAAATAGAATAGTTTTTCAGAGTCCTAATCTGTAGTGTTCTCTCTGGGTGCCACTGGTATTTTTGAGCTATAGTGTGTCCCTTGGCCGGTCAGAATGTAGCATTTCTTGTCAATGGTGGTCGAATTAAGAATTCTACACCCTTTCTGAACCCAAATTTGGAGGTGCACTGTGGTGCACTGAAGACAGTCAGCTCTACTTGTCTTTTTAAATGACACCTGCCTTATGCAATGGGTAATCTGTAAAGACTGTATTCAGAGAGGTTTTTTATATATAAATATATACATACATATATTATTTGCATTTTGGAAGTCTAATTCATAGGCAGATCTTTAAATACTGACCTGCACAGCAATATGAAAGCCAAACTTCCAACGTGAGATATACAGCATGCAGACTGGTTGTTTACAGTAAAGACACAGTCATACATCCATCTTTTAATTTACTTTTTTTAAAAAAAAGTCTAAAATAGAAGATTTCAAAGCCAGGTTCCGGGTGAATACAGTCTGCAGCAGCTTTTTATATTAACAAAGTTACTGCCTCCTTTTCTGTCTCAGAGTAACTTTGCTTGACTAAAATAGCAAAGCCATATTCTACACTTCACTGTTAAATGCCTGTCCCAGTCCAAATTGTTGTCTGTTTGCTCCTATTTTTGTACCTTATTACTTTTAATCTTGGTTTGGTACAATTCATAATTCACAGAAACTTCATATAATTAAACACACTAAATTAGTTTTAAAAAGCAATTTATATCTTTATGCAAAAACGTATGTCTGTCTTTGCAAACAACTGTAAGCAGATTATAATAAATCCTTTACTTTAATCACCTGTTGTTTATGAAACCATTCATTGATTATTATTTTTTTGTTAGAGATCATTGAAGTAATAGATACAATTGGATATAGATGTTGTAAGAGGCAGTATTCTCTTATCAAGGACACTTAAGCAGAATAGCCATCACTTTTTTTATCTAAACCTGTGTACAGAAAAAAAAAGAAACCTCAAAATCCAACCCTTGTTTTTAGCTACCAGGAAGTTTGTTATGTTCTTTTGAATTTGTTTAGAATGAAATAGGCATTTGTCTCCTGCAAAATACAAGACAAACTATAACAGCTTTTAGAAAGTGGGCTTTTGTTCATTGAGCTAAATTATTTTGTTGTAAGAAGGAACAGGGATACGCAGCAAGAGCATTGTATACACAGTTAAGATGTAAAATAGTGTAATGTACTGCAGTGGGTATTTCAGGAATACTACACATCGTGTGACTCAGTTGCACGAAGTAAAATAGAAAAGACTAAAGTTTGCAATATCAAAATCATATTAAAAAGATACTTTACAATCAATAATGCAAAAAGCTAATTCACAGGGTGGTGTTTTTCACTGACTTGTTTAAACATTTATGAAATTTAAAAATTCTACAGTTAATGCACTTTTAATTGTTTATTAAAGATTTGACTTTTTTTAGAGCAATGTTTTCAGCTGGAGGTCAATGACTTGATAAGATAGACAGCAGTTCCAAGGCCAGGAAGCTCAGAGGAATGTTTAAGAATTCTTGGAGTTTAAATAGATTCCTGGATGAAAAATAAAAGCAGCCAGCAGTATGGTGTAAACAGTAAAATCTATGCATAATGATGCATTTATAATTAGGGGTTTGCTTCTGTATGTTTAAAGCTTTTTAAATAAATAGAAAATATTGTTTGGTCTTTATGTTAATGTCTGCAAGTACCTATTTTTCTTTTTTTCCTTTTTTTTTAATACAAATTGTACAAATATACATGAATTAAACTGGTTTGATTGCAAGTATTTCTTGCATTTTAATCTCAGCTAGCTGCTGGTGCAGTGATATCCTTAGAGACAAGTCTTCTGCTCATCTAGGAACAATACAGAACCAGAGAGTGGGTTGGGTTGGAAGGGGCCTTAAAGATCAAACCTCCAGCCAGGGGCAGGGACACTTTTCATTAGCCCAGGTGCTCAGAGCCCCATTTAACATGGATGTGAACACCTCAACATAAAGTAACTTAAAATGCACTGTAAGATCTTTCTTCAGACATCTGGAGAGTTGGTTCCATCAAGCTGTGCAATGGCATGGGCCAGGGAGCAGCTCCTCACGCTGCAAAACAGGGAATGTCCAACACTGAGGAATGTGGTTTACTTCACCTGGGTCCCTGTCCTTGACAAACAATGTGCTGGCACTCTTCTGGGCACAAACTACATCCCACTGGAACAAAGAGACCATCAGTAGCCAGACCAGTCTGGGCTCCAGTTTCTGTTAACATCCTGCTGCTGTACCCACTGACCAAAGTTAGAATTTCTCTCAGGGCAAAAGGGATTCACTATTTTGTACATAAAAGGTCTCCCTGACTTCTCAGGGTCAGACCTTTTCCAGTTGTAATTACAGTAAGATAACAGGAGTTTTATTTCCCCTTATGTCTTGGTTAATTCTGGGCACTGTCTCAAAAGTTCACCACTGAGTTATGTACAAAGCCCGGTCTGTGGTGTAAGACCACCATTTAATTGCATTTTGGTCTTTTAATAACAAGTTACATAAACTTTTCATTGCCAAAAAATCCTTGCACCTGCTTTCTGTTTGCTGAGTTGTCAGAAGGAAAGAATAGTAGGGGATCAGCAGTGTTAAGAAAAATTTCCCATATGTTTACAAGCAGATGTATCTGTCATATGCTGTTCTAGAAATAAGACGAAGCCAGCGCTACTTAAAAACATAATGAAACTTGTAACCTGACCTCAGGCTGGGGCACCCAGGTATCTGCAGAAACTGGGAGTTCATGAGAAGCATGATATTACTAAGAAAGGAGGGGAAAAAATGCCCTTTCCTGTCACGGATTTTGCTTGGTAAAACATGCCATGTCATAAGGTTTTTGAAGCATTCTTACTTTAATTGTAGATGTCGACAGGGTCAAGTTTATTTGGCACTTACCTGTGACTACTGCAAGGACAGATGAGGGCACATTGTTGGACTCTGATGTCAAAAACAATGTCCAAGGCACATTAAGCTTAAAAGGTGAAACTCCAGTGAAGACTTTCAGTGAAACCCAGTTTAGCACTGGTGCATTTACAGCCTACACAGGCCCTCTGTCAGCAACTTTTCTCCTTAAACTGCAAACCAGGTAAGAATTGTGAAATGGGTTAAGAGAACAAGGAACAGAGCATTGAGGAAGGCAAGTTTCTGCCGGAGTCTTTTCTGTGACACAGTTACAGAGGCTTGGGTAGCAAAAGCTGCAAGCAGTGTGGCAGGAACATGTATTTTCATTACAGGACAGATAAATCAGCTAATGAGATTTTTCTTTCACTCCTCATAAAAAGATGGCATCAGAAGGAATCCTGCCATGAAGATCAGCTGGGACAATGCTTAACAACCTTCAACAGCCTAAAAACCCCAGGGCTTTTCACCCAGCAGAGTGAAAGTGCTGCCGTCCCAGGCGCAGAGCTGCACCCTGACCAGTGACTAACACAGGCTATAAATTTCTGCTGAGCCCAGCTAGGCAGGAGTCTCAGCTTGGCCATTAATTATTCAGCAAACACATCTGACCTTAATCCCCAGGCTGAGAGATTCAATCTCTGGCCCCACAGTGATGGCAAGGCCAACACCGTTTTGCATAAAGAGCACATCTGGGGTTTCTTTCCTAATTCACACTCTAATTTTCAGCCCATGTCATGCATTCACTACCAGCAGCCTCAGCTTTTGAAAAGTGACAACTCCATGCCCCTGCCCACAGTAACCAGCACAGAGCAAGGGAGGGAGCCTAATGTGAGGATTAATTAAGCTGTGCCAGAAGAGCAGTTCCATGCAAGAGGACAGAGTTAGGCCAGACCCATGGAGAATGAGCACTCCTGCTGCCAGGCCAAGACAAGGATCCTGCAACCAGCTTTCTCCAGAACGGATTCCCTGGCCTTCCTGTCTCAACAGCATGTTACTCCACTCCTCCAGAATCTACCAAGCCATGGATAAAACAGAAAAGAGGCGTGCCCTAAAGGCCAGCTTCAGGGAAGCAAGCAATCTCAAAGGCCTGACTTTCTTTGTCTGTTTTCTTTTTTAAAATTTTTAGCATCTTTTAATTTCCACTTCCAAGCAGTCAGTACTGAGGGCATCGTTACCAGCTCTGCTCAGCAGTGAGGATGAAGAACAAGCTGTGCCGTGGCTACTGGGCTGTGCAAGTCTGTACTTGGCACTGGTGTAACTGGGCTGATGTGGAAACCCATCTGGTGGGTAGCAGTTCCCACAACTGAATTCCTCAGAGGCAGTGTGGTTAGCCTGAAAGCCAGATCTGATCTGGCTCGGCTCACACCACTGCCTTCAGACAATGGCTAGGACGTGAGAAAGTCTGGATTAGTGTTACCTCTGCTCAGTGTATCACTTCTCAGGAGAAAAGTTTTCTTCTTGTTTGGGTTCTGTGTGGCTCCAGGAGTAACAGGAGTCTCAAAACATCTCACCTAAAGGCAAAACAGGGTCCCTGGACTGGTTGGAAGAGACACTAAGACTACTATTCCCCCTCTATATATCTGCCTTTTTAAACAACCTCAGTTATAAGGAAAATAAGTCCCACCACACAAAGCTAGAGCTGAGAAACACATTGAGAATTTCGGAAGACAGCAGCCAGAACAAGACCAAACATGCCCTGCAGGTTTAAAACAACAAAACAAATGGAAGTAACTTCCAAAGCTTGTAAGCTTCAAGTTATCAGAACTTCACCATCTGACAAGCCAGCATACCTAGCTGCCACACCTGCAAGGCTAACACCAAAGATTTATATTCTCCCTCGTCTTTCAACATTTTTTACCAAGTGGTAGCCATAAAAACCGAGTTTGGCACATGAATAACATCCTGCCTCCAGAATGAATCTTTTAAGGCCACAGATGAGTTGATAGAGCTCTGGGCCCAGGCAACACTAGACCTAGCCAGAACAGAGCTTTGCCACGTGAACAAATCTGAGCAAGGAAACCTGCAAGCTGTTGCTGCAAATACTGGTGCAACTATTTCCTTAACACTGAATCAAGGAGCAGATTATAGAACTTGATCTCCTTCACTCAGAAGTCATTTTCAGTGCTTGGGTCACTAAGCCAAGACAAGAACTACCTAAAAGCTGTATGGCAGAGAGTCTCTGCTCCATTACTAGGAGAATTCACCAAATGAAACTCCTCCAAGCAATTAGGGTCAGTGCTGGAGAGCTGTACTGGCTTGGCCTACCATTCCTCCATCTGGAAATTATTTGTGCGTACTCCAATGGTCTGTGCAGTCTGGGCAAAGGAACAAATTAATGGCATGGAGTTAAATCCTTGGGGGAAAAAAGCCATCCCAACCTCAAGGCAGTGTTAACCGTTAACTGGTTTACTAATCACATTTGTTAGAAAAACTTGCAAGCTAAGTAGAGCCGCAGTAAATGACTCGAAATCTGCAGAGTCCAATTTAACAAATAAGTGAGCCCATATTAGCACATCATCCTGTCACACTTTCCTGCATCCTCTCCCCTGCCTCCCAGACAGGCTTACTTGAAGGAGAGAAAAACAGAAAGATCAGTGATAAACTGCATATAACTTTTTCAAAGTTTACAAATTTTGAGACATTAATAAGACCTTGCAGTTGACAATTAGAGGGATGAAAGACAGGCAAGGTGAACAAGCAGCTAAGACAGACAACAGATAAAATGCAAGAATTCAGGATGCAAAAGCATCATAGCCAGAGATTCTCTTTCCCCTTTTGGCTTGAACTTCCAGAGTTGCCTGTTTTAAGTGAGGAAAGCTCCCCATCCATTTCGAAGCCTGCTTGAGGCTGAGTGCATAGAGCACTCAGCACAATTATTTCATGCCACAACTTCCAGAACCAGAGCAAGATACTCTGCAACATAGGAATGACAAGTCAAATAACAAATAACATTTTATTTCATTTACAGTGATATTTTTGAGTAGCAAAGGAACCATGACCTATAGGAGCCTGTAATAAAAGTTCATGTGTCTTATCTTTATAAAATAAATGAAATCATACACGCAACATAAACGAATGTGCTCTTTGAAGACATTTGAAAAATGTCATGTCTTGATAACTATTATTTTACTTACTGATGTCTGTTCTGCACTGGCTATTCCACTCTGAAATATAATTTAATTGTCAGCATGATAGCTTTTTTTATCCATCAGTATCTTCCAAACCTAAAATAATCATAGAATCATAGAATGGATTGGGTTGGGAGGAACCTTAAAGATCATTTAGTTCCAATGCCCCTGCCATGGGCAGGGACACCTCCCACTGGATCAGGCTGCTCAGAGCCTCATCCAGCCTGGCCTTGAACAGTTCCAGGGATTGGGCAGCCACAGCTGCTCTGGGCAACCTGTGCCAGGGCCTCACCACCCTCACATTCTGTTAAAAATGCTGGTTACCAAAGCATAATCTCCAGGACACTAAGTTCAGTCACAGATCAGCCAAATACTTGACTTCAAAAGCTATTAATCTTGCAAACAAACATACCACTACTGCTCTTTACAAATGAAAAAAAGCACCCTATAAAAAAATTAACCTATCCCTCCATCCCTCTTTCTTGTCCCCCCCACCCATTCCAACCCTCAAAGAATCTTTTTTTTTTTTTGCGATTCATATTTGGCAACACTTAATGTCTTGATACAGATTAGGATCTTCAATCCATAGTCCAGCTCTTAATTGATTAAAAGCAGTCACAAAAGTAGAGACAAGTGACTAGAACAAAAATCCATGGATACCATGTACACCTTCTTGGCGTTCAATGCACAAAGCTATAAAAACTGAACATAATTTTGTGGAATAAGTCCTCTCTTGCCATTTAACGTGCCTTCTAGCCATCCTGGCTCTCTGGAAAATTGCACTGCAAAAGAAAAGGAAAAGAATTAATGAATCTTTTTGTGTCTGAATTAGTATTTTTCAGCTTTAGCTCCATGACACCAGGCAAAGCATCCATAAAAACATCCCATCATCTGCATTGACCAGTTTAAGAATCTGGCTAGGAAACATAAAGAGGATTATTAACTTGACTTAAATACTTCATAATATACTTCTGCAAAGTGTATATGGTGAAATAGCTTTTAGGTGCAGGAGACTTCATTAAGGAAATGGTTAATGGAGCTTAGGACAGATTTATAAAATAGATTTAAAAAAATATGTGCCTTAGGGGAAAAGTCAGAATTCATATCAAACAGTAGAAAAAACTTTCAGTAGGTGGGGCAAAACAAGACCAAAAAGCCTGTCTTGAGCAGAGGTGATGGATCCTGTACCTCAGAGCCACAGAACTATGGCACAGGACCTTACTTGGCATGAAAAGTAAGCATGGAAATGATTATAGGGGAAATAGAAATAAGCCAGATGTCACTCCACGTATCATCTCTTCAGAATAGAGCTGCTATTAGAAGTGACCAGTGGACGAAATCTGAATCATTCTTCTGATTAAATCCCCTCTCTGAAATTCAAATCCATAGTGCAATTCACAAAACACAAAGGAAAGGCTTGAACAGCTCCTTGTGCCACCCCAAGTGTTTACCACTGCTGATCCCAAAGTTTATGCAAGAGTATCCATGAATCTAAAATAAGAAATATTTCTGCTTGGACTCTCAATGCCCCAGAAGTTACTCTGTGAGCAATAGAACTAATGAAATCTGACTTCCTGTATATATATATCTTGACCACATTTGACAGGAAGTTAAAAAAGAAGCACAAGCCTCCTTTCTTTGGAAAACAGACTATAAAGTCCTCGAATTCCCCTCTGAGATGTCTTTTAAGGATATAATACAGATACCTATTTACCTATGTAACTGTAAAATCCCACACTTTCTAGCAACCTACGACATTCTCTACCGTATTAATTTATCCTCACAGTGCTTCTGAGACAGACAGTATTTAGGGAAGACATCAGACAAATGCTGAAACATGCTGCCAGCCATGTCAGTGCTTTATTTAAAACACATTAACACATTGGGGAATGTGATATTTGTAGCCTTCTACATATCAGGCAAGTAACAGTTAAGAGAGAGCAACATGTTAAGTCTCACTTCACATTGCAAGGCTCTAAATTTGAGCACTTAAAAACATACTTTCCCCTGTTTTCTTCCTTGTGTCCTACTATTGTCAGACAGCTGTGCTCAGAAACCACGCTTTAAACAACAGCTACAACTCCCAGGAACCCAGAAAACAAAACTGCTTTCAAAGGATACTGATAGTTTAGATTCAGCACAAAAGTCTGGGCTTGTATTTGTAACAAATGCGCTCAACAAAGATTCCAAAGGAAAAAACATGCATAGAAAATTACCTTTTAGGATCTGTGCTCACATAGTAACTTACATTACCATTAGTAATTAGCAGGCCCTCCTCTCCCTTTGTCATTTCTATTCCACAATTACAGAGTACACATGCATTTGAAACTGCATGGCTGACACCACCACAAACCTCCCTCCAGAAGCTGTAATTCTACATTTCCAGCAAATGTACCAGCAGCCAGCCAAACCTCTCCCTGAGGTCTCCCATACCTACAGAGAACATCTGTATTACAGGAAATAAACTCAAAAATGAAAACCAAACAGATTAGGAAGAAAAACAACTAGAAAACCTGGAAGTACGAAATTCCTGCCTGTCCTATGGCGCTTAACCTTAATTTCCATTAGAAAGAGGGTAGATACCACTGACATGTGAGTGTCTATAAACCAAAGGCCTGTTCAAACTGAGGGGAGCCCTCATCTGAGGGGATCACACTGAAATTAAAATTTACCCAGGGGAGGAAATGCTCAAAATATGCTGAATCACATCACTCAACAGCAAATTTCCAAAGAAATATTTTCTAAACACGTTTGATAAGATAATGGTGAACTCTGCACACTGCAGCATGTTCAGAGAGTGCACCACGGCCCAGCAGTTGGGTTTGAGTGGCAAATACCATTTTGACCCCAGAAGATGAGACACAGCTGGTACAACTGAGCTCTGGGCTTGGGAAATTAAATATTGCACATGTGCATCACACAGCTCAGGGCCCCACTTGTTGGCAGACAGTTCTTTTAGACTCTAGGAAGACTGAAGAAGGAATTATCACTCAATTACACCTAAGGCCACCATTTCTAGAGATCTTTGTTTTTAAAAAAATACTGCAAGAAGTAATTTTTAATGTTCAGCTGCTGTGGTGACTGTCACATCAGGAAAAACTTCTGCCCCCACGCCAATCACCTTGTGCAAGAAGGGTTAAGATACCTACACACATCACTGACTGCTTCTGGAGGCAAATAATAATAATGAGGGTGCTGTCCGAATGTAAAACTGCTTTAAGCTCCAGTGATCCTGTTCTCTTTGCTAATCCATTTCTGAAGTATAGCATACAACAGCATGCATTCCTTTAAAATCAAAACCACTTAGCCACACAAACCCCATGCCTCTATCATGCACAGCTCTTCTTAAACCCAGGGCACAGCCTATTTCTGAAAAAATACCCTGCTCAAGAGAAGACATTCGGTGGTGTCCCCTTTCTGTCATTTCTTCTCAGTCAACGATTTCAGTTCTTAGCGCTTTCTCAGGCCTGCCTCATTTAAAAATACCTTGCTGCAGGAACTATGCACTTGGCCTTAAAACTACAACTCATCACTAGAGCAATCACCCCATAGGACCACAGCTTATGTTGGCAAGGGACCAGAGGGGAAAATAGTTGTAGTGTAAAAGATACAGAGCAGAGAACTAAACATTAAATGTTTTCAGCAAGGTTTAGTGATTGTATAACCAGACTGCACAGCAAGACCAACCATAGAACCACCACTATAAACCATCACCTCTTAGGACAGTGGAAAGAGCAGACAAGTTGAGAGCTCAGAGTGGGACAGTGACTTTCTCAAGTACCTGCTGCAAGGCCATTCCAGCAGTCTCACTCTTGTGGAGGCAAAGTGCAGAGAAGGAGCACAGCTGAGCATCAGTATGACAGCAAGTGCCATGGAACAATTCCTCCAACTCAAATGAGCAAACAAAATCTACAGTCTTGCAACTTGCAGTGAGATCTGATTTCATCTAATCAGAAACATCATCAGGTCAACTTGGCATTTGCAGCATTACTTCTTACTATTCTGTATTCTCCATAGGAAATGGCTTTGATATTGCCAATGCTATTATTATCTAACTGCAAATGAATTAAATTTGCAAGCAGCTCTTCCCAGACTCAATGCCATGAGCAGACTTTGCTCTGGTCTGGCAGCTCAGAAGTTTCACAGGTCTCAACCACAATGAGACCAAGACTCATTTCCTCAGCAGTATTAGTTCATTGCCTGCGTGCCACTATCTTCAGCAAGACTGAATCAGACACTGATTCACGCCGATTTCCACATCTTTACAGAAACTGCCTTTTCTGGGAGCAAATCTAACATGGATGGTGCCTGGCGCAAGAAGCCCTCCCTTTCTCATCAACTATTTTGCCAATCAGAGTAAAAACCTCAAAAAGAAACTTAAATGAGGATTATGGATGGCAACAGAAATCTCACTGCTAAAACCTCTACAGCACCAGAACTCACTTCCATAGAACTCAATCATGCTGGCCAATTTTTCATCAGGAATTTGAATTCAAGCAACCAAATGTGCTTGCAAGTCCTCTGTGTTTAGAAATTCCTCTGGGTTTTTTAAACAGTCACTATGTCTTCAGTTGATTGAAGAGATACAGAAGCATTTGGCATGCTTAGAGTGGGCCCGGAATTTGAAATTTCAAAACTTGCTGTTTCCCTTAATTATGCTGTGAGACGCAGAATTATCTTGTGGATAGAACAGAGGGCTAGGAATCAGGGAGTCTTCTTCCCATGAATGTCTCCAACTGCTCTAAAATCCACAGACGAAATGTGCCTAAAGAAGTAGCTCTACACCCATTTTTACCTCGGCAAAAGAACCATTTGCGCATACAGTGCAATACAGTATTTTGGGAGTACCACTTCTCTCTGATGTAAATCCTTGATTGGTCAGGACCATAAAGACAGACAGCCCAGAAGCCCCAGCATGAATCAGAGGGCAGAGAGTGCCTTGGAGTCAAAAGCAGGGACATTAACTAAGGCTGGCACTTTGTTACAGTGGGAGAAAGAGATGGGGATGACAAGGGCTGTGTGAACGTGGCTTTTTGTGTTCCTTTATACTTGGTGGGGACGATGGGTGCCCCACTTTTCTTGAGGAACAAAACACTCTCTCAGTTTCCCTCATGTTTTCTCTCCCCTAAAATCGGATTTTAAAAATTGTAAAAAGCCTTGATAAGAGCTATCTTGACAAGTTTTCAGGAAGCTATCCTGCTAGCAGTACTGCCAAGGAATTTTTATTGTGTAAACACCATTTAACCTATCTGAAACCCTTCTCCCAAGTGAAATTCCCATTTACTGACTTTTAAGCAGTCTCTTTCAAGACCAGAAATTTAATAACACTTGGCTCCAAGGCTGGCAAAATTTCAATGCCAGGCATTCTGATTATTCTTTCCCTGATTATTTGGAATATCTGCCTCAACAACAACATACACAGCCAGCATATGTCTCTCTCAATCTCAGATCCTACTCTGCTTCTTCCCATATGTGCCCTTATCCAGCTGCAAACTCTCCAAGCTTTACCTCCAGCCACTTGAATTATATTGTTATGTGCTGTCAATATAGCCTGTAACAACTGGGAAATAAAAATATTGGCACAGCCTAAAGCAAATTGAAGATTTAAAAAAAAAAATTAAAATCCAGTGGATATTGTTCAGATTACATTATTCATTTTCTTACACAACTCAATTAAATAGAAAAATTTGCCTTTTCTTTTTAACTTACCAGCTGGTGCTTTAGAATTTAGAATCTATAGCATTTTAATGGAAAGACTGTGGGATTTGGGGAAGCACAATGTACATGCACAAGTAAAAATACCTGAATGTGAAAATGCTAAGGGGTTTTATACAGATTCTTATCATGTGATGCAAAGCTTAATCTAAAATATTAGCAAATCTAACCTTGGCAGACTGAGACAGATTTTTTCCCCCCCCCCATTTAGAAACAGGAAATGGAGATGGGAGCAAAGGTTAAACTCTTACCTTCTTGCACCAATATTACATTTAGCAGCTATGACAGGTGCAAGACTACTTCCCTAAATGCCATTATCCTGTTGGAGGCTGGAGCAGCCAGAAAGATTCATCCAGAATAATGACAGGTGAGAGAGAACCACTGCAATCAACATCTATGGACCAAGAGAGACAAACCAAGAACAGGGAAGGAAACAGGAAAAAGGAAACAAAGCAGAAAAGAGAGGAGGAAAGAAAAAAGGAAAAAAAGGAGACAGGATTAGAAAATGAGACAGGCCGAGTGGAGGAAGGAGAGACGGATAAAACCTTCACTAATGGAAGCAGCACTTTTTAGTAGACATTAATTTAACAGTTACTTTAATGGTTGATACTAGCTGTATGTCAACTTGATTGATGCGTTGTCACTTTGATAGTTAAGGTTATTGGTAGAGCTGCAGAATTGATGTATTATTACTTTAATTCTTCATTTGGGGGCTTTATTAGGGCATATGGGAATTTAAATTGAGTAACTAAAGAACCTGGATTGATTCACTAGAACCTGATTTCAGCACAGACACAGGGGTGCCTGATACAAAAAGAAAAGGCCCATGTGGAGGCATTTCAGAAGTTTCAGATGTGGAGACTTGAAGTGTGCGCTTGGCATGGAAAGAGCCGTCCATGACATAACCTACTGGGAAACATTATGAAATGACCATTAAGTTCTTACATACATCCAGTTACTGCCTTATTACTTGCATTCTCTCCCCGTTTTTCCTGCCAATCCACAGCCTACCTGAGGGTGAGAGCCCTGCAGGGCAAGGACAACACCTGTGAAATAACCAGCATACAGCGGAACAAATCAAAACAAATGTGTTCAAGCAAATGTGAGCTTTTCCACTGGAAATCTGCAATTATGTTTTCCAAATGCAATCCATGCAACCTCCTTCCCAAGCTTCGAACCTTATTTGTCTGATGACATGGAAAAAGTTACAGTTGAAACATTTCTCCACAGATGCCAGAGTCAAATTCTGTACTTGTTCTGGGACAATCCAACACTTCACCTGAAAAACTCAATTAAGGCTACGATGCACCAGAATCATGGTGGCTTTGCCACCACTTCTTGAGTTCTCATTATACAAGAAGAGAATCTTAGCATTGCTCTTGCACAAAAACATGACACACAAGGAACTGCTTCTTAAAAGACTTTCTTACCCAATGCCAACACAACTCTTGCTGTTCTGCATCAGAAATGCTTCTCCTAGACATCAAATCTTTTCCACCATGCACTAGATTTTCTCTCTTGTACACAGTTTTATGTCTGCTGAAGATTCCTATCAGTCATGTTTTTAAAAACTTAAATTAAAGTAGCTGGTATTAAGGACTTTAAAAAGAGCAATCACTTAGCTAATTCATCTTTAAAAGGTTTCCCACCTAACTTGATTCAGACATTATTTGCCTGCAAGGCAGCTCTAATAGGAAATATCAAGAATGATTTTACATAGTGGGTGCTAGTAGGGAAGAACCTAGTGGGGATCCCAGACCACTTTATGCTGGGTGGGAAAAAAAAAAAAAGCACAACTGAAGTCTGAACCATGCTATTTACTTGTTTGGGAGGAGACAGAGGACAGGAATATGCTATGCTCTGTGCTTCAAAATAGGTATCACAAACAAGGTGAAGGAGATGTCCGTGGAATTTTGTTGCTGTTACACATACTTTAAAAAAAAAAAAAATTTTGCTGAGAAGAGTCATTGCTACAGAATCTCCATATTCTTTAAAGACCATTATGCTCAGAAGGCCCTTAGGGGTGTAATTCTCAGGTCACTTTGAATTCCCCAGTCTGCACTAAAGCTGGATGAATATTCAACCAAATTTATGAGTCTTCTAGTTTTTAGTATGAATGTAATTTTTTACCAAGTTCTTGTAACAAACAGCAGTCTTACTATGTTGCTGCTATGAACTAATTTCTGCTTAGAATTACTTTCAAATTTAAATTAAAATTAAGTAACAAGAACTGCTACATTTGTCCAGGCCCTGTTGGGACATTCCATACTATTTCTTATCTTGGGAATTTCCTTGTGATAAGAAGAAACTATACTCTAATGCTGCCATCCTCATCTTCAGAATTTGTATTACAGTAGTCATTGGCATAAGGTTTAAAAACTAAAGCCTTTCCTATCAGTTTGAAGTCCCTGTGCATTTGCTGCAGGGTAGATCAATGAAAGCTCACTGAGAACAGTCTTGAGCACAGGAATCACCTTCTGGATGTTCGTATGTAGTGCTATATTTGGATCCATAGAAATCATTAAACACAGGCCTTGATTCTGCACCTCAGTGAATATTCCTTTTTCTACAAGTACATGCACACACTAAAGCCAACCTTGATCTAAATCAGTAAAAACACTGCCTCTTTTCTCCATTGTCCACCTGATTTATCTGGCACTCTGTTTGCTTGAAAATCCTAAAACAGATTTTTTTTTTCTTTAAAGGAAAACCCATGTGTTATTTCACAACAATAGTTCACATTTTAAAAAATTCCATTTCATAGGCCAAGGTGTTCTCTTCTATTACTGAATAACCTTTTTTTGGTACTACAACACATTTAAATGATACTGAAAAATCATCCCAATTCAAAGTATCTGTTCACCCAAAATCAAAAGCATTGCCTCACAGTGCTAAGGATATGTTAAGTAACTTCTTCATACCAGAAAATATCTCCATCCCCAACTGTGTGCCATCAGCAATGTTGGCAGAATAGCAGTCAGGCTTGTATTTTTATCCAAAGCCATTTTAGCAGTTTTGTCAATTTGTTTTTCATTGCTTTATATTTACTCAAGAAGTACTTACCATCTTCAAATATTGCTCCTATCTGAAATGACAATTCAGAGCTGTGTTCTGCTTCACATGGATAAACTGCTCTTGCTTTTCGGTGGGCAACACTGAAAAATTAAATTATGAATTATAGCAACTTTTTACTATTATGAAGACACCCTCTCAACCATTCTCTTTCCATTCACATTTGGAGATGACTGAAACTTTAAACACAATCTCACATGCATCATTACAGGCTTATAATTCATACACACAGCCAAAGCTGAAGCTTTACAGCTTACTGTTGGCATTTTCTGAATATCATACTCCCAACTTTATGCACACTTATTTTTATGACAAACTCGACTTTCAACTACAGTTAGATTTTTTTCAAGTGCCAGCCAGCAGTGAACTCAGTAGTAGGCAAAGCATACAGTACTTTAAAAAACTCAACCATGGTATGAAATAGGATTTTGTTATCAAGTGTTGGGATGAATTTGTGAATATACCCAGCTACTTTAATTAGAAAATCAAATATTACAAAACTTGAAGGAAAAAGCTAAGATGGCAAAGACCTTCAATGAAAAAACTCAAAATTCTTCAAAACATGGAAAACAAGACAGAAGGAAACTGAAACAGGATGGAAGGAAAGCTGGACAAGAAAGTGAAAGAAAAATGAAACCACAGAGAAATGTAAGGACAGAGGAAAGTCTTTCAGAGGCAAGAAGGCTAGGATGAGAAATTTGACAAAGGTGACTATGGAAAAAAAAACCAATCTGCATTTTAAAACACACTCAGAAAAATGCTGCAGGAGAGAGACTCTGAGCTGCCCACCCAAATCAAAGCCCTCATGTATTAACCAACAAACCACTGACTCAACCTGTGTGTCTTTTACCAAGGAAAGTGCTCAAAGAAAAATAAGATGAAGCAGACAGTTATTTTATTCTGTCAAAACTGCTAAGGTTGCATTTCCTGTTTAGAGATAAGCATTCACATACCATGGGAGCCTATTTTTATAAAGAGAGAGATAAAGGAGGCAAAAGAATAGCCAGAAAAAGTTGAAGCGCACACCGTACCTTTCCACTGCTCTGTCAGTGCCAGTGGCAGGGTTGGGGAAGAAGAAAGTGGGTAGTGCAGCATTTGTGGCAGCTGGGTTGGCAGATGGAATATTCATCCATGAGACCATCGATGGGCGGCTCTGACCAGGACTAAGAAGAAATATATTCAAGGCAGAATGAACAACGTGAATAAAATTTCTTATCGTACCAAAATATTTGAATCTTTATAACTAGACGACGTGTTAGATCTTCAAATTCAAAGAAAATCATATTGTCAGGCTGATTTTGCAGAAATGGCCATGGTATGATTCTGCATTTCCTCCTTGGAATTCTTTTCCCTACATGCCCTACATCCTAAGCTAAGAAGAATTACCTGAGATGCATGACATAAGCAATAAAAAGGAAAAATTCCTCATTCCTTGTCTAATAAAGACAGACAAAGTGAAACTGCATAGTGTAGGCTATTATTTGAGCTGCCACTCTGCCTTTACAAGTTTTGATGAATCTATTTAAAATCTTCTCAGTGCTGTACAGAGGCAGGTATGACTGGGAAGATTTCTAAAGAGGCTGCAGCTATTACAACATTGGGATCACGATGCTGGCTCTGGATTGAGATCTTGTTCATGGAGCTGTGCAAGCACTGCCTCAGTGGCTGCCCACACCAACACACTGCTCAAATACATAGGAAGTTAATGGCTGAACACAAAGTTGCCACAAGAGGAGAAGAAATAGCAGGCAAAATTTAAAACTTTTTTTAGCAAATATACAAAGTTTTCCCCAGTCTTAATTTCACACCTTAAAGAATTAAAGCGTTCCAGCACTGGAAGGCTTTCTTTGATTGCATGGACAAAACAACCGATAGCCCAAACACTGACTGTCAGCAGGGCTTTGGAACAAAGAGATGGACCTCAAGCAGCTCCTAAGCAGAAACAGAATTAAAATCATTTGCACACAGCAATTGTCACTCAAAAGTACAGACTTCCCAATACAGCATTTATGACTTGGTCTTTCTCCAAGATTAACTTCTTAGATAGCATAAATCTGCAAAGTACCACCAAAATCTAAGAATCCAGTAAAGAACGAATTTGTGGGGGTCTAAATGCACACCTAGTCAAGATGGATGGACCACAAGCAAAAAGAGCAATCAGTGATCACCCCAGTTATAAATTAATAAAAGAAAGCAGAAAAACTCAGATGGCTGATTTTAGTCTTATTGTACACTGGGATGTTTAATTTCTAGAAGAAATTATCCCTATTTGTTGGTTTGCGTAACATGAGTTACAATCAAATTCAACTTTTACAAACTGGTTCTCATAGCCAGTATATCTCATAGTCATTGTAGCAACTACCCAGTTAAGCAGACATTTATTTTGATTATTAATTTTTAAATTTAGTACATTATAAAAGAGTGAATGCCACATTCCTTATTACAAAACAATGGCTTTTCCTTGGGAAATGTGTCAGACAGTATTTGAATAAAAATTGGAATTCAAGTTTATAAAACAGCATTCCACAGTTAATTCCACTAGTAAAACTGAAACTTAAGTGGGCTGGAATCATAACCAGAAGGGTTTATCAAAACATGCTCTGCTTTTCAAAATTATCACATTTACCAAATAAGGGAAGGAATCATATGTATTGAAGTGAATGATGAGCGGGATTATGCTGAGTAGAAACATATTTCATGTTTAACTTTGGGAAGAGGATATCCAGTCATCTTTTCTGCATGTGAATCTTCCACTGCACAAATTTTTACATCTTCCAATAATGACATACATTTAGGAACAGTGTCTACATAATATTGGGGTTTAATTTATTTGAACTTGTCCTGTTCCTCCTATTTTTACCTAACAATTGAGAAAGTTTCCTCAAATAAAATAAAAACTTTCAGCTAAAAGTGACTTCATTCAGAGACAAACCAAAAAAAATTAACACCAGCATTTGGACCATTTTCTCTAAATACTGAGGATAAAACAATTCTCAATGGTACTGTAAATTTTATAAAGTTTGCCAGAATGTAAGTAATTTCTTCATCATTCCCCATACATAATGTCAACATGCAGAATTAACTTTAACTCAGCAGGTGAACACAAAACAAAGGTTTCCCAAAAGTGAATTTTAAAAAAGTATCCTACTTGCATAGACTAAACTCTTCTACTTAATCCTGAGACTTAGAGAAAAAAATATTTTCCTTGTGCTCCTATTTCTTAAATTCAAGTCAATCTCATGGCAGTGGGGTTGGAATGAGATGATCTTTAAAGTCCCTTCCGACCTAAGCCATTCCATGATTCTGTGATCAAGATTGGTGTTAGGCTCATTTCTGAAACCTGTAAAACTACTGAAAATAGAAAAATAACACTCAAAGTATATTGCCACAGGAGTATTAAAATGTCTCTAATACAAACTATTCGCAATTCAAGAGTGTTCTACTAAGTGGTCTTTTCTTCTGCATACCTCAATTGTGTGGTTTAATTTTCAACAAATGAATATTAAACCTTGCATTTATTAAATATTTCATTGATAGATGCATCATATTAATCTCTGCAATTTACTCAGTCAGCTCTAGAACAACACACACCACCTGCAGCTCAGACACAGAATTAATGACTTCAAAGCAATACTCAGAAGAGAGAGGACACAAAAGGAACCCTCTGACCCAGGGAAGCATTGGTCATTCATAAGAATACTCGGAATAAATACCAGATGGTTTCTTGCTGAGACTTGGAAAGAAAACAAAGGGGGGGGGGGGAAATAAAAGAGGAAAGGTGTGCACATAAAGGAACAGAAGATGAAATAAAATGTTGAGCTCCATGCCATGGCATGTTAATTTCTCAAGTTACAGAGACTCAACAAGAAGCGTAACCTATCAACAAGTAAGACTACACTGTCTTTTACCAGACAGGATTATATAAAAGCATATTAAAATTGGCAGGTTTTCTACAAATTCTGAGCCACTCCAACAGTTCTAGTGGAAAAACACTCCAGAAGTACAGGTATGTGGAGTGCTGGGCTGCTCCCTCCCCCAGTTTTTTGATGAATTCCCTTAATACTTTTCAGCTGTAGGGAAAGCACTGCAGCAGAATTTGCCTCATTTTAGGCTCCTGGTTACCCAGCATGAGATCATGCTCCAGGATCCAGCAGGAGACAAAAAAACCCAACACATTTTTCAATAGCAACAGTTTCACCATGTTAAGAAAGTAAAAAAAAAATTAAAAAAAAGTTGATAGCTTTAACTATTAAGCACATTCTAGAATTTATGGGTTTGATTGTGAGGGTTTCTTTTTTATTTATTGTACTTGGTTACCTCAGGAGCCACTTAATTCTTGTTATTGAAACAGAAGGTTTTACTCAGTAAGGAAAAAAATTTCCAATGTTTCGGTGTGTAAGCGATAAAAGGTTAGATTTTTATTGTTTTTTCCTTGAAAAGGTTCTTGATATAACAAGGCTACCTTGCTATAAACCTTTGCCCACCTTGTTTATCAAGATGATGATATATTAGAAAGTATTGCACATGTTATCATATAGGATCTCAACTTTAAGAAGCTAATGTTGAAGAAAACCTTCCTCCTAAGGCTAAAATGAAGGCAATGCATTTCCTGTGGGTAGGAAAAAAACCAAAAGCCTGACATAACCATCTCTCTTTGAGGAAAAAATGCTATTGTCTAGCATAGTGAACGAGGGGAAAAGGGAGGAGGGGGAGAATGGCTTTACTGAAAATAAGCTAGAGATTTTGCACTGATATTCAGAAAGAAACTTCTGAAAACAAGATTTTATTGGATGTTTATCTGGCTGGTTCCTAAGGTAACACAGCTAAAGAGCAGCCTCTTATCTTGAGAGCAAGGAAGAGAGTCTGTGAAAAGAATCTACACTGCAACTCTTGAGAAAAAAAGGGTTGTTTCATAGACAAGTTTGGCAGCTCCACGGCTGTCGTATCACAGTGTCTGGCTGACAAACTCAATGAAAGCGTTCTTGAAAGGTTTCATTACAAGACGACAGTGTGTATCAAAAGGTGTTGGCTATTTCTGATTCAACACACAATCCAATACTGACCAGCACCACGTCTTCCTGCACACTAAAAGCCCCTGTGCCTTGGTGAGTGGAGAGCAGAAAAACACATGTGCAAAATTCTAGAAATTGTCATATCTGCAGCAAAGCTGGAGACAAACAGAAGGCCAGAATTTCCCCATCTGTGTTCCCCCTGAAAAGAAACTCCATCCTCAAAATTTAAAGTATGTGACATGCACACAGCATTCCTGAACCCTCATTTATACAGAGCACATCAGTCACCATTGAAATAGAGGTTTTGTCAACTTGGATTGTGAAGTCTCAGTGAAGCAGCTAACACATTAGTGAAATGATCTTTCACGCCAGTCTGGTAAATCCAAAGCTAATGTCTACAGCAGCTGTCCCAAGTTAAAGCATTTTTAAATGATAATTCAGACAAAGCAAAAGTGAAGTACATCTATAAGTTTACAGCTCATCGCTATTCCTTTCAGAAAAAAAAAAATAAAAAAAAGTTAGGTGGCTGTGTTCCCTGGAAGCATGCAAAGAAAATAAAAGGAAAAAGAAAAAGAAGAAAAAGAAAAAAAGAAACTTTAGCTCATTGTAGTGGTTGCATCCACACCTCTCCCTGCCCTGAGCACAACACATTTACCGTGTGCTCACACAGCAGTGCTGCTGTCAAGCTTACAGGAAGCCAAGGAGATGGCAAGGTCTGTTTTGTATGAGCCACATGACTAAGTTACATTATGCCTCTCTCAAAGAAGCTGCAAAATGAGGGCTATTGCTCTGCTTGCATAATGAAAGGGTACAAAAAGAAGTGCCTGCTCCGCTAAACACGCTCCCAAAGTGCTGAGTCACTGGAGAGGTGGCAGCTGAAACAAAAACAAACTGCAGAATAAGCACAATGACCCAACAGCTGTTAGAGCATCTTCTTTTAATAAAATAAGATAATGACATTAGATATTATAAAAAGTTTTCAAGACAGGGAAACCAAAGTCACTCATCATTTATGTAAAACTGCAAATTCACACCACTGCCAGAAAGCACAAAAAGGAACTATTACCATTTTAAGGAGACTAGACATGCAGTCTACTGATGTGGATCTAACAAGGCTGATGGGAATTCATTCAGCAGTCAAACAAAATTAATAACTATCTCCAAGACTTCCGTTATGTGCAGAACACCACTATTTCTGCCCGCCCTTGCCATCTGATGGCTCTTTTAACATCAGTTTGCTCACCAGCAATTTCAACAGCTTGAGATTTCATGAAGAATGAGTAACTTCTTCCCAGCCTGGTCACAAAAACCCTGGATGGTGCATAGCACACATCTTGTCACCATTTTGGAAGCCTCTGTGGATATTAAAACCCCAGAAACTGTGCCCACAGTGTAGCACTTATACCACTGAGCTGGGTAACAGAATATTTTACTGTCAGGAGAACCAATTAGGAAAAATTCATAAAAAATGAAAAAAAGACTGAATTATTTCACCTGCTATTGGTCCCTTGCATGCTCCTGAAAATCCGTTTACATTGGTGCTTCCATTTCTTCTCTGGGCTTTGAGCACCTTTGGTATTTGGACTCTCAGGACTGTACCTTGCCTGCTCCTATAGAACCATCCAAGGTGGGATTCAGTTTGGAAACTGAATCTTACTATTCTTAGCCCAGAAATACAATTGCTTTAACAAGCCCCGCACCCACCCACGCACACAGTAATGAAAATGTTTGAGGGACAGGAATGCTTTCCATTCCCTCCAACTGCAAAATCCCAAAGGCCTAGAGAGGGAAAGAAGAACAGGCAAGGTAAACAGACACTCAGACAGTATCATCTTGAGGAAGGCTACTCCATATCCTGCATCATAATTCCATCCGGAACAACCATCAAAAGTCACCATGTTCCAGTTCCCCGGGAAATCCAGAGACCCTGCAGTCTCAGATCCCAAAAATGAACTCTCCAGCTGAGGAACAGGACATTATTTGTCATGATTTGAATAAAGAAGTGATCATGCAGTAAGTGCAGGGGACTTCCAAAAAAGGGGAAGGCTGACCCAATTCTGAAAACCCAGCACTGTGAGAGGTAAGTCTGTAAGGGCTGTAGATAAGCCCTGGCACAGGGCATTGTACTGTAAGCACAAAGAAATCTCGTGACAACAAGGGGCCAGTTACAGCAACAAATCTTTCCTTATCAGAAAGAGGTCCTCAGAAAGATTAATTACAACACATAGCGAGTCCAGAGAATACCAAGTGCTCAGCTTTTTTGGTTCATTCAGCGGTCAAGTGAAAGCAGACATAAGGCAGCCCACAGGACTTTAGGACATGACTTGTAATCCACCTTTTGACGAATCAGTCATTGCAATAAGAGAAACCTGCATTAATCCATCAGAGGTGAGCTGCCATTACAGCCAGAGCTCTGGGAAAGGCTGAAAAGGACAGACCTCACATCAATAAATGGTTCTGTAAGTAATTCTATAATCAACCCACAGTTTCCCACACCCTTTTTTAATTTAATTACATCACTCCATGTCTGATACTGCAATTTTGGCAATACCACCTCCTTCACTATAAGAGGACTTCAAATTACACTTTGTGTTTACTTGTTTAGGAATATTTATTGGACACCAAAGTGTATACCTAGTTATGCTATCACTGTTACCTTTTGCATGTGCAAAGCCATAGCGCAATAGGGTGTAGGTCAAACCTTGTATCACCGACTTTCAGCTGCTGGTAAAAAGATTGACTATTGCTCCACAGTTCAAATGCAGTTTAAGAGCTACCCATAGCCCCTTCTAATCCATATCTCCAAGACCATCACTACTATCAAAACAGTCTGGGGACTAGCTTAGAAAGGCTATCCAGCCTCTTAGTATCTGAAATCCTGAACTCCTCTTAGGAAACTACACATTTTTAACTATTAAAAACTTGAGTTTCATACACCACAGGAATAAAAATCTAAGTGATTAAGGTGCATATTTTTCAGTGCCAAGCAGGAAAGTACTGAAAGTAATGCCAGGGTCACATCCTCCAGCAACAGGCTGTCAAGCCTCTTGAAGAAAAGATGTGGCAGATTTATTTACTTTTTGGGCAAATGCAATAGAAAAAACTAGAAACTGTGTAGGACAGAGTCTGTATGGACACTTAAATCAGAAAGGAAAAAGGAAGAATCCAAATGCTGTGGTTAACATTAAACTGAGATTGCCATTGCTGCTCTACCTTAAAGGGAAAAAATGTCCGTACCAGTGGAGAGCAGTACTTTAGTCAGCTCACAACTATAATTATGAGTTTATGTTTGAGATCAGCTTGAGCTAAGCATCCTTGGATAGAAGGTATTTTCAAAGAGTACATGTTTATGACACAGTGCTCCATCAAGGAGAAGTGGTAATTTGCCCATCCTAGGCTATTTGGAGTTTGAATCCTGTGTCTACAAAACTACTCTGTAACTTTGTGATTGACAGGGGAAAAAAAAAGCTATGTTCTACCATAGAGTGTATGTAAAAATAAAACATATTTATTTTTAGTATTTGGCTCTAGGTGGAAGTGTGAAGTTAAAAATAACTTCAGGGAAAAGGTTAAAAAAGTTTAGGGTGCATGATAGTCTTAAAGCAGCAAACTCAGGTCTCCACTGAGAACCACCCTTGCCAACCATCACCCAAGTCTCTACTCACCCCTACAGCAGCACATGACAACACAGGACATATGTCTGATCCACACAGATCTTTAAGGGAAAATCTAGCATCAGGCAGACACACACTTATAGACATGAAAACCAACAGCTTAACGGGGCTTCAAAATGGCACATATGTGAAACATCACCTTCGAGTTACACCGTATGCACAGCACATCTTTAAATGCTGACATGACAATTGAGCAGTCAGGGCTTTGTGAGATATTTCAAATTGGTGGCAAAGCCCTTGCTCTCTAAACTTCTCTCACCACTCTGGCCATGAAATCCCCTCCTGGTGTCCATCAGGAGGTGAGGGTACATTTGCCTCCATTTGGTGCTCACCTCACCATGCTGGAAGCCATAGCTCCTTTTGTTTTTGAAGGTGGGACAAGGAAAGGGCATGCATCACAAAAATCTCTGCCAGGAAACATCATGGTGACAACAGCTATCATTCTAGAAAAAACATTCTTCTCCTTTCTTGAAAACAAATACCACAAAAAGTATTCTTGCTATCCATCACGTACTCTTGCTCAAAGCAAACTACTGGTATAAACCAGCTTTTGGAATATCTGACACATCTTGACCCACAATGCAACATCCCTCCCCCAGGAAACACTGCAAGCAATTCTTCTGCCACAAAGAAGTCACCATCACCTTGTTGATTGCATAACTCCAGAGTGATCGATCTCTTACAAGCAACACCCATGTGTAATAAACATCAGCAGAAACTTGAGAAACCAGATCCTCTTGTATAATTCCATCTCCCCTAGACTTGGTATAGCATTTGCTGTAGCTCAGTGAACACCTGCAATACCATTTGAGAGAATATACTGAGGCTTTAAGAATTTATTTTGTCCCAATTTGGCTCAAAATACAAATCATTTTGAAATCGTGCACAAACAGAAAGGACTGTTCTTCACCAAACTCTTAAGGATTGGTCAAATTTGTGAGAATAGTCTACAACCAACAGTTAGTGCTACATTTCCTGGAGCTGTGAGACCTGCCAGAGCTACATTTTGCCATTACTACAACTGGGGCTGCTCTGTGTTTTGGTTTGGGTTTGATTTGTTAAGGCAGAGCCCTCTGAGTCATTGGAACTAGAAGGGAAAGAGAAGCCGATTTGGGGTGAGAAAGTAGAGGAAAGAAAGAATGTAACATTCACATACTACTCTCTATCACTGTCCAGGCTTGTTACAGAGGTAGCTCTTAAGCAAACTTCACAGACAGGCGAGTGGAAAAAAGAAACTACTTTTGACAAATAATCTAAATGCACATACCATGTACCTTTTTTTTTCCTTCCAAAGAGAACTCTAAGTACTGTTTCCAACTGAGCAGAAAACCTCAAGCCATCAAGTCAGTTTTCCAAAAAACAAGTACAGTATAATTTTTGATGAAAATTAACAAATGCAGAAAAATGAAGTGTTCCTTCAAACACCTGAAGTTCCCAAACTCTCTGGATAAAACCAACACTTCTCTTTTTATTCTCTGAAGTGACATTATCAATGTTCTGCTGACCGTGTGTTCCTTAATTAGCTTTCACTGACAGTCAAGTTTTATACGAGCTAGAGCATCTTTTGCACACATGCACCACCTCTCTTTGTCAAATACAACAATTGCTAATTCTACCCACTTCTAGAGGATAAGGGAAGAGTAACTTCAGGCCTCTACTTAAGAAATAACATTAATGTAAATCACCTAAAAATCTGGAATTCTTTCAATACACACAAGAAAAAAAAATTGTTCTAGTTAATAAACATTCAACAGTTAATTATTTGTGTGCACATTTAGAAATATATATTCTATGACTATCTATATATTCTCATGTGTTACATACATCTACACATATATTTTACACTTGTTTCATCACCAGAGCAGGCTACTCAGAATGTCATTATGGAAAATAATTGTAAGAGATCTTTTCTCCAGACTTGCTCCTTCCACTCTTCTTGGCACTAAAGGCTGGAAAACTTTGTCTTGATAGTGGTTAAAGTCTGAATGAATAGCAAACCAGAGAATTCAATTCAAGTTCAACTCTGATTTAAAAACAAGTTATGGTCAGCTTTTTGTGTATAAACCTGAATACGTATTAGAGAAATAGGACTAACATTTCAATGCCAATTTTTGCTAAACTGAAGTCATGCTCAAACATTGAACATTTACAAAATCTACTGAAAGTAACAGACTGCACTTTGATTGGAAACCAGGCATTGAATTTGTTAAGAAGAGATTAACAATTATAATATTCCTAGACAATAGCATCTGAGCACACACTCATTGCAGTGTGTTTATCCAAACCCAAAACCTTAATAGTATGGCATCTAAGCGTAGCTTAATGCTTTCTTGAAATAAAACTAAGGTAATACATCATATAGAGAATTACTTATATAGTCACTGTTGAAATGTTTAAAAAAATTTAAAAAAAACATTTAAAATCTTATAACAGGTTACAGGAAAATTAACAAAGTTTCAGTAGAACAAGAAGATTTCCTTCCTACAAGCATTCAAGTAGGCTCTAAGCTCCACCACAACATATAAACACATCTTTTTGTAACAGAAGAAAACAAACACAATTATATGCAATTTCTAGAAATCACTCCTTACCAAACTGAATAGGGAAATGTGTTTCACAATCATACTAGTTGAAAATTCCTTACTTAATGTTCAGTTACTTACAGATTTGTTGTCCAGCCTGCAAGATCTCCACTGTCCATGATAAGGGGGTTTCCATCCAAGAGCCCAGGGGGGCTGCTGGAGAAGGCAGGTGTTGGAGACTGGGAAGAAAGAGAATCCATGCTCCCAGTTGGGGTGTCTTCTCTGGGAGAGCTGTGACTGTCAGCTAGAAAAGAGAGCACAAGTCAGAAGGACGCTCAAGGAATCTTCTCATAAAGCCAAAGAACCTATCTTGGAGATAATGGCCTGAAATATATATGAGAAGAAACCTTACTGTCCCATGTCTACTGGGTATTTCGGAGGATAAGCAATGTCCCAGTATTTCCCCAAAAGTCATCACTGCACAATTTCCTCCACGGTTCTCACCAGGCTTTCTTCACATACAACATATTCCCATTCCCCTTTGTAGTATGTGTTTTATGTGAATGAAATGCTAAATTTTAGGGAGGTATTTTCAGAAAAAGGCATCACTTCAGATAAGAAAATGGTTTAGGCTATGCACATTTGTATGTCTCCCTAAAAACAGTCTCTAAAGATAATTTAACACACATTTGAGGAAATGATTGCTCTCAAGCACAATAAGCACAGTCTTCCCAAACATGAAACAATGACATTTAGAAAGGTCAGAATAAGCAAGAGATCTCTAACACACAATACCCAAGAATGTTACGTTTATTACTCCTTTTTAATGGTATTACTTTCAAGAGAGCTCATTGTACTGTGATCTACTATTTGTGTTTGTAGGCTCCTCTTAGAGTATCACTCAAGAGGAAACATATTCAGATATGATTAAGAAAACATTAAAGGAACACCATTCCTATCCCAAGGACAGTAAGATAAAGTTACCAATGTGTCACAGTAGTCACTGCAAACTGTGCTGACACATCAAGCCAAACAGCACATTCTTCACTGAAAAGCTAACCTTCACCCACATAGCTTTTCTCTTTCAATCATTACTTTTTAAATATCAGCTGTAAATTTCATAAATTCTAAAGGAAGTGCATGAAATGAAGGTGTTTGAAGCCATTAAAGTATCCAGCACAGCTAAGCCAGCAGTCTCAAATGGGGCCTGTAGCTGTTTTCAATATATTAATATTTAACAATAACAAGGATCAATTCCAGCCACCCTTCACAAGGCTCCCTGCATCCTTTCCTCCATCCATCCTACTCCAAGTAGCACTCATGAACACAACCCACAGGCCTGCCAAATAACACCACCACAAAAGTCTAGAGTGGATTAGATACCGCTGCCCCCCACAGTCCTTGTAAAGGAGTTTTGCTCTTTTGGTGTCAAAAGTTTTTGGGAAAGAAAATGAACAACTAAGTCCTAACACAGCATCAAAATAATACAATCAAAAGCTGTTAAAATATTGTGCTTGCTTGACAAGCTATATCTCCTATATACAGTAATACACAAGATGAAGTCCTGTACAACATGACTTTCTAATCCTAAATGAATTAGCATCTGCTCAGGGAATAACTGAGCTCAATTCTACTCCATCAGGCTAAATAGTACTGTTGTAATGATTTCTTTCATTTGTTATTCCTTCCTTATTAATTAACTAAAAGTGCAACACCACAACAAAAAAATGAGAACAATGAAAAGCCATCCTTGCTGGATAAAATCCTTCTCACAATTTTATTACAGCTTCAGCCAGCTCAATTCCTTCTGCTACAAAAGCTTAAAGTTAGCAAAGCCCTTGCCATCTCATCCCCACCCCCTCCCAGCAGCTCTCAGAGAACAACTTCCCTAGAGAGTAAAATGACATACAACTAAAAACAGTGAAATGATAAAAGTGATCATCTTGAAATTTCTCCCCAGGCAGCTGCTAATTTAAGGATCTAAATTAGCCTGTAGTACCAAAGTGATAAGCTCTGAGGAGGAGAACATTAACCTGGGAAAGTGAGTCACTTGCACTGTGGCCCAATCCTGCTCACCTGGCACCTCCCCACTGCACCAAGGCCACAGTGCTGCTGCTTAACATTTACATAACATGGAATCATAGGAGTGTCAGGTAAAAACTAATTAATTACATCTCATTTGCAGATGAATGTGTCACAGTGATAAACATCTGAGAGATCAGACAGTGGTACTGCAACCTTACTTCATAAAATCCTTAGAACTAGACTTAAGTCCCTTTAATCCATCACAGTTTCCTTCCAAAGCAGTAGTAGCAGCACAACCTAGATTACCAAACTATATACACCATATTAGAAGGCCACATTTACCTCAACAATTCACTTAGCATTACTAAAACACAGTTGAAAGGAATAATTATCAGTTTTTTAATATTACAAATATGACCAATGCACAGCACCTCCCTACAGAAAGCAGAAGATATTCTGTTAAATTGTTTCTCAGAACACATAGAAAAATTTTTTTAAAACACTAAACATTTCAGTCACACACAAAAGAGTCAACAGTGGAGACTGTTGTATACAGGCAATTATGCTTGATATTATCATAAATTAAACTGTGTGCTAAATCTTTCCTCAAGTTTTACTTCTTCCTTCCTGAGCCAGTGTTTTCTCACAGTCTGTACTGCACTGAACACCAAAACTAAGACTGAGTTTTGAACACTAAAAACAAATCAGGTATTTAAACAGGAAAATACCTGCTAAATTCTATGGAATTAAGTAAAGACCCTCTAAAAAAATGTTCTAAGAAACTCTACATTTCTGATTTCTTCAATTATCTCCTTTTGTAAAATGAAACAATATTTTTATTCAGGAAGAGCCAATTCTGTATAACTGCATATAGAGATGACTAATGACCATCTAGCACATTTTCACGATTAAGAAGAATGTATGCTCAAAACTTAAGTCTTCAAAATATAGGGTCATTGCTATGATTTCAACAGCACAAAGATCTCACCCTCTATGTCAGTGCCAAAAGTTCTGCTAACTTCAGAAATTATACTAACTCCTGTACATGGCAGAGGCCACAGAACTGTGCCTCATTATCTCTTTATTCAGCTTAATAACCTGCTTTTGATTAACGCCCATCTCACATTGGGGTCAAACTACATCTTCCAAATGGTCATTCTCTGAAAACATCAGTAGATGATAAAGGCAATGAAGAATCAATTGGTTACTAATTAACATACTTGCCAATCAATGCATGCACCTTCACTTTGTTACACCTGATTTTTAGGCATGGACCATGTAATATGCACTACTAATTATTATACTATCTTTCATACCAGGTTTTTGTGCTGTGTGACGGTATTTCAATTATCTCCTTTTTAAGTTTAGCATTGAATCCCTTACTGGGAAGGATTCTGCAGCTTTGGAACCATGCACCTGTTTTATAAAGCTGTTACAATTTCCCAGTGTTCTTTCTGAAGAGGCTATGTCAGATGTGATTCTATGGGTTTTTGTTGTGGTTCCATCACAATGACATTAAGCATTAATTCCACCACTTACTCCTACTCATCAATCCCATTTGTACATCCAAGGCAGCCACTTGCTTTTGCCATGGCTTTAAATTAATAATATGATGAGCTGATTGCCCTCTGCAACCAACAGACTTAGCAGAGTCAGTGTTTCTAAGGATGTGCTCCGTTCTGTAGCTATTGGCTACATTTTCCATCTAAAATCTATAAATTTGTTTCTCAACAAAAGCATATTTATTTTGTTTGAATGGGTACAGCTTAGCACACAACCACAACTCCTGTTGCCTGTCATTATTTGCAATTCTCCTAACTTTGTCTCATGTGCAAATATATTGTCAAAGACTTGTGTTTACCTTTCTAAATACTGCTACTCCATTAGCATTCCTCCAGTTGCTTCAAACTTCTTCAGCAAGCTACAAGATGTTTTAAAAATTAACATTGCCAAGCTATACAACCCCATGACCACAGTCCTTTTTTGAGACAAGTTAGGTGACTTTGCATTATTCAAAATATTCACCTAGCAACAGGCCTACCTGTGAGCATTTCTGCTTGATCACACATCGATCGTCATAAGAAGTGTCAAAAAGAACTTAGTTCAAAACTTGTAACTTACAATGACTTCTAGCTATTTCCCCTTTTCCCACGCCCCAGCCTTTTCCTGCATTTTGCTTTGTAGCACCAGTGAAGACCCCAAGCTGCTGGAGACCCGCCTTTTAAGTCTTGACATGGTTTGTTTCTTACAGCATGTATTAAGGACATTGCTGGAACTGAATCAGCTTTATGGGTTTCCTTTTACCTCAGAAGTTAAGGGCTCCTGATATTGATAGTCTAGTATTTTTTACTGTTTCTCTCCTCTCACTTCTCTTTATCTCCAGCATTTTTCTCCAGTGAGCAGCATTGTCAGGTCTCCCACTTCTATGTAAAGGCTGACTGCCACATTGGACTGACAGGTCCTTTCAAAGAGGAGTTCCAGAAACTTCCTATTCTTCTTCCTTACCACTTGAATTCTAATGAGCTCTTACCTTATAAAACATGCAAGATTTGATTTCCTTTAAAGCTCATTTATATTATTCTTTGAGCATACAGTTTGGTGCTCTTGGTGCCTTCACCTTCTCCTTCTAAAAATGTCAATCCCCCTCCTTTTTCTCTCCTATTACACCCATTTTCGGGTGCCAAAGAGTGCCAGAACAGATGAAGGACATGAGGGTTCTCAGTACAAACGCAGTAAGTCTGTATGACATCTCACAAATTTTTGTCAACATTCCAGCCATCAACTCTTCACCTTTCCTTTTTCATATTTGTGGGAAGGCTCCGAGTGCCTTCACCTTGGCCATCTTTCTAGAGCTGCCATCAAGCTGCTTCTGCAATTAATGTCCCCATCCTACGCAAATAGGTGTATGATCCAATTTGACTCTCAAGAGAGTTAAAAACTTGTTTCACATTCTCACCACCTTTTGCATACTATTTAAATTTTTTGACTGCTTGGATCCTTTTAAACTGTCATGTAAATTATCTTCTTGTTTCACTGATCTAATCACAACACTCATCCAAGCCTTTGAGCTTTCGCTGTGCCTCTGCAACAGACACCCTCTGCTCTGCCTCTATGGCTGTTCATAGTTCAGACCAGCCTCATCTAGAAAACAATCAATATCTCAGGCTGATCCTAACAATTCACTGGTGAGTCTAACTCCTGCTACTTACCCCTCACAATTTCTAACCCAAATATTCTTCCTCCTTCCCCTCCCTTCCCTGCCCCGTGTCTCAATTTCTCGTAATGACAGATACTCACAAAGTACCTGCACAGACTAAGACCTACCCCATCCGGCTTTTCTCTAGCAAATAGATGATGCTCAATTCCTTTTGCCTTTCATCTGAATGAGCCTTGGACAGTAAAGGCTCTCAGACTCTCCTTACCAGAAATCTGAACTCAGCTTCTACCTAACTGAGCATGACATGTCTCCCCACTGCCTTTTTTTCTCCTTTTTCCATCTGGCTAGTCTAAGAATACTTTTTGTTGGCATCCAAAGTTGAAAAAAACACCCTGAAATACTTTGGCAGTGTCAATAATCAGATCCTTACTTTACTCTGAGAATTCTAAATAAGAAAAAAGCATTTGTATTAAGAACCATGAAAAGCAGAGCATTAACACTATCAGTTACTTGCTTAAGTGGCAGAGTTTTCTTCCAACTTCAGCTTAAGTAAACTGATTAATTACATACTTTAATGTTAAAAGCAAGACTAATCTTTAATGTCAATATTCCAACCAACATACATAGTTTAAGGGTAACCAGAGAATAAAAACAGTCTATGAAAGAGAATTTTTCTGGAGTACATGAGGAATATGTGACTGTTTCTGTTGAGATACACAGAATAGGCAGAACAAAACGGTCATGTGTTTTAAGTGGTCATCACACAGTCAAATCATGGTAAAATAAGAGGATAAAAATCCATCTTACTGACTTTGGCACAAACAGGTTGAGTAATAGACAAGGGATGATGGGGAGAATTCATGAGGGGGATAGGTTAAAGATGCTGCAAAATCCCTGATGCCACCTTCAAGTCTGATATTTTCTGCATCATGAGGTGGGGAAGCAGCAGCTGCAGTGCTGTGCAGCCACCCATCCTCCCCCATCAGCACCACAGCTGCATCCAGCTCTGAGATAACAAACATTCATCCCCCATAAATAGCAAACTTTCCACAATAATACAGAAGTTCAACCAAGTAGAAAATGGCTTTGCTCTTATGTTAATTTGTGGGTATGTGCTGTGTTTTCATTTTAACAGGAATCTCATAGGTCAGGGATAGAAAAGATATATTAGTATCACAAATATCCTTGATCAAGCATGTACTTAGTTCCAAGTGTCAGACCTTCAGCATCTACAGAAAACAGATATAAAAAACATAACCAAAGTTGCCTCCCACAGTTAATAAATCTTTTAATGATCCAATGAAACACTGTACCAACTACTCTGGAAAGGATTCAGCCATTCCTAGAAAGCTAGAAGTAACTCCATTGGAGAAAGGTTTCTGCGATAGAGTGATCGGAGGACTCTGCAGTCAAGAACAGCCTTTTCTAGATACAGGCCTGGGCCCTTTATTTACTATTTACAGTAACACTCATCTTGTGATAAATCACACCAAACACCAGGTGAACTCAGACATTCTTCTAATTCAAATTTTTAAAGTTTTCTGAATTAATGAAGCCAAGTCATCTGTTTCTGAGTAAATTAACTGTGTATGTTCATTTGTCATGCCACTAAGACTGGTCAACTGTTTATTATGCACCTCCAGATGACAGAAATTGTGCATTTTAAACACGTTTCCAAGTCAAGGTGAGAGCTTGATTGAAAGCTAATAGTAACCTATTATTTGGTTAAAAAAATAATCATAATGAATGCTAAAATTAAACAAGAGTCATTTCACTGCTCCTGAAAAATGGGTATTTTGGAGGCCAGATTCTCATAAACACTGAGAAAACAGATTTGTATTACCACATTCCATTATCCAAAAGTACCTGTTAATATCCCCAGCGTGTAGCAAATCCTGCACACTGCTGCACTGCCCTGGTATGCAGTTAGGTCTTACATAAATTTAGACATCATAGACTCATCCGGCCTAAAGCCAGCAGAGCAAATGGACAGCAGACAACCCATATTCCCATCAGTTTCATGCTGTCACACAGAACACATGCAGCAGGAATGAGATAGATCCCTGCACTGCTAGTTTTTTCTCTCAGACAAAACAATTAACACAATTACCTGAGTTGACTACAGTTATTTCCTAGATAAAGACCAACTTTGATATATTTTTCAAATGTGCACATGTAACAGCATGTGAATCTTAGACACATAGCAGCTTTGCTGTAGAAAGGTTGCTTTTCCCAACTCCATAATGGTTCAGATACGTCAGGAAAAGGAGGAAGCTGCACTAGACAGAATTTGCCTCAAGACTGGATGATGCAACTCTAGAATTGTAGCCAAAAAGGGCACAAGGCGTTTGAGTTGGGGCTAGGAAAGGGGAAGAAAGGTGTTCATCTGCAAATTACTTAGGTGCAAGTAGAGTTTGGGGGACCATCATCCTGTCCTGGCCCCCTTCTTTTTGATATTTTTTTGTCTATTTTTAAAATGCAAAGTTAAATTTCAAACAAGCATCTTTCTAGAGATATACTTAGTATCATTAAACAATTAACCTGTAAAAATTAAACAATTATTTCAATAAATATCCCCCTTATTCCAGGTTATCTCATGAAATTCAGGAGAATTACTGCTTGGGTTATTTTACATCAATGAAATCCCAAAGACACATAGCCTTTCGCTGAGCAAGCTAAAACTAAAATGGGTAAAGAGTCCAAATTTATTCCTCAAGCTGTGGAAAAACAGTTCAAGACAGAGTCCCAAATACAACATTGGGATGTTAATTATATCATATAATTAAATTTTGAAACACAACAGAAATCAGATACAAGCATGCAGAGTGCTTCCTCTTTTGATTTGTGTACACCACGATAACAAGAGCAGTATCTAAACTCAAAGATTACGCATTCTTAGCAGAGCTGGCTTGGCAGGAAACCACACATGATCTCCGGCTGTACCAGGCTGGCCAGATGCCAACCAATTTCACGGCTGGAAAATGCAACGATGAACTGAAGCTACTTCCTGAAAAGCCTTACAAACAATAAGATAAGTAGACTGTCCCACCACTTTCATAGTTTTTTGGTAGCACTGAGTAGTTTGGGTTTCCACCAGGCCAGGCAACACTAACCTATGGTCCAGCCCTGCATTGAAACATACAACAGAACAGGTCTTGCCTAATCCATGAGAATGAAAACTGTGAAAAACCAGAGCAGATCAAAAAGGGGTACAATCACCAGGCCTAAAAGTTCCCTAAGTCACAAGCACTTCTTAAATACCATCAAAAACCCCCAGCCCATGAAAATATTCTTCCATGTTTCCTTTTCTATTTTGCTGGCAATTCAGGAATCAATCAGCTGGCAAATGTCTGTTAAGGGTAATTCCACCCCCAAAAGGTAAGGCGTTCAAAATCTCTTTCCCTGAGCTGTCAAACAGAGGTAACAACATTATGCTGTTGTCTCCTTTTCTCTTGCTATTTAGCTTGCTTCACTTGCAATCACTTCCTATGACTTCTTAAAAGAAGTTTCTCACCAATAATTCCACAGCCCATGGTTTCTTACCAATAATCCCACATCTTGACCAATGACAAAGGCTAACTGCTACCACACTGTGTATGTGATGGGCCTCTCACAAGAACGCCACTCTGAAATATTTTCACTATACTGCTGTCACTTGTCTGTGCCTCCTTATTTTGTTCACCTCTCTCCTTTTGCCATAAGAGTAACTTCAACAGAGGAATAGATCAAGCAGGATACCTATGGCTTATTAAAAAAACTACTGAAAACAAGCTAAGCAGCCCTTAAGGGAAGTTTTGTCAGTTGTTTCAATTGAACATCGAGGTGACACGTTTGCTGATCTCCCCTAAGAACACCTTCAATCTCCCTGTTGGTTAGGCAAGTCACAAGAACAGCTGGGAAGGAAAGAAGTGACAGTAATGTAATTCACCTTGCACTAAGTGCAACTTTCAAAAGAAGAAAAGAGAAAATAAGAGAGACAAAGAAGAGCAAATAGGACAAAGACTTCCAGAAGTTAATGGGTGAAAAAGAACACATTTTTTTTCTGATTGAAGGAAAAACACTGATGGAGTTGGGAGCAAAACAAGAAGAGGAAGACTTAATTTGCATATCAGCCTTAGAGAAAGTTCACCCACTCTCCCCTGCAAGATCTTCTCTGCTATCCTTGTCACCAGTGAAGGGAAGCAAGAGCATCCCCTGTGAGGAAACCCCTAATTCAGTGAAATGCACATTCTCATCCACAGGAAGGGGACTGAAGAGCTGAACAGCTACAAGTCTTTGTTTTACTTACACTCTTGTGTGCTGGGTGAGAGAATTTACTTTTACCAATAGGGGTTGGCCAGGGCACAGCTGGCATGGAGCAAAGATACGTCAGTGACTTCCATGCCTGGGATTAATGGCTTTTAGCATGCCAAATTGGCCTTCCTACAGCATTATGTGCCCCTGCATGTCTGTGTGCAGAAGGTAGAGAATTAAAGAGATGAAGGATTATTACAGGAGATCAGAGATTTTTAAATAATGTCTGGCCTCAAGGAAAGACTGACCCATTCTCCTGAACTCCCTGATCCTTCTTGAAATTCAGATTCTAGTTTTAAGTCTATTCAAGTTCCCTTCCCCTGCCCCCTGACTCCTGTTGTATGCATGTGTGTGAACACGTGGATGTGTTTACTTTGAACATTTCTACAGCCTCTAGATTTCATACAGCGAAAGCAGACAAGCACTGACAATAATACTAAGGCAATTCTCACACCAACCATGAATATTGGATACACCTCATTCAAAAAGATGTAAAAGTTAGGAGATGTTTACTACATGATGACACAAATTTGATTTTTGGTAACAGTGCAGCAAGTAGACTGTAGCAAGTAGATTATTCACAGAGAAAAAATGGCCAAACAATGTATATTGTGTATACAAAGTATGGGCCAAAATTATTCCATATCTCCAGAAATAAATAAGTACCTCCTATGGACCCAAAACTTTCCAAGCAGAAGTCAACTCTCTGATAGGAAAGCAGCACCCACAATTACATAAGAAAAAGCTTTACCTTCACTGGCAGTAGCTCAAAAAGACTTTTAACTTTGTATAGCACACATCCTACTCAGAGCCATCAGGTGGAAAAAGCTGTGATGGATCACACAGAATTGCAGGAACTATTCTTGCAGCAAGATGAAACACAAACTCTCTTAAATTCCACATGGCAAACAGCAGTCAAGCTGATCTGCGCCTCATGACTAACATTGGTGACTTATTTTGTGACCGCATAGCTGTGCTCTGCTCAGCTGTTAACAATAGCTTTGTAAGCAAGCGTCGCAGGGCCTTATGGCTTTTTGATATGCCTATGTAGCTGCTTTTCTTTCCATTTCCCCTACTATGTGCCAGGTTACAGAAACACTTCCAAGCAGCAGATTCAGAAATAGAAAGAGTTCAAGGCCAGGTTTCACACCTGCAACCTTGCAGCTCTGGGCTGTTCCAGCCCTGAAGACCAGTCTCATTATAAATCCAAGGCTTTCTCTAACACCCAGGTTTTATGCTCAGTAATTCCAAATGAAGTTTGTGATTTCTTACTTCTGTGTTTGGGGCAGGAAGGGATGGGGGTGAGCAGAGACAGGGAATATTGCATGGAAGCTATGTAGCCGTTACACATATCACATATTACTCTGACAAAGTAATTTAATTGAATGCCACAGTAATTCATGCAAATTAATTTATCACCCAAATATGCTCTCTCACTCCAATCCCTACAAAAAATCAAAACCAGTTACTCCTATTCAATACTAACATACCATTCATAACTATGCTTCCCTAAGTACTTCAAAGGGCAATATCAGTTAGCACAAAGTTTTGAAGGGTTAAGAAGCAGTTGTAACTTTTATTTCTTTTAGAATTCTGCAGAAGAATCTGTTTTCTAAATCACTATAAATACAGTATTTAGTTTACAGCAGCAGCAGAAAGCTATCACAAACAGCCCATATGAGTTCCAGAGTGAGGGGGTAGGACACAAATGCCCTGAAAAAAGAACAATGCAGCCCCCCTTTGACACTAATGTGCTATGTCCACTTATGGGCCAAGGAGAAATTTTGGCACCTAGAGGGAATTCAAATAGAATAAGGCATCAGCAGGCACTGTGATTTAAGATGTATATTCTGGTTTGTTTAGAAAACAAGTTGTTCTGTAGTTGGACAAAGTGCTACGCAAGACCCATTTTTTGACTCCAGGTGTGACTTATGCAACTTGTGCTGACTCTCTGCTCATCCTGGATAGACTGCATTACACTGCTTACTTTACACAGGACTTTTCTTCCCATATTGCTCTAATAGCCCTGCAAAATATTTTAATAATCTCTAAGTCTCTGGTATTGGAAAGAAAAAAAGAATGAAACAAACGAACAAGAAAAACCCCAAACCTGCTGGTTTTGCTACAAGACAAGAAAAGTAGATAAAAATCTAAATAAAATAGTAAGGGAACAAAATTTTAAATGTGCATTGCCCTCTAGAAGAAATGTAAACAGAGATCTCTTCTGACATATACTGACTGTCCAAATGGAAAATAAAGAGTCAGTGACACTTTTAGAAGAACAGGATAAACAACTCCCTGTTCTAGCTAGCAGTCTTTCCCTCTCTGCATAGAGATGCAAAGAGACAATGAAAAGCCATTTGTACATAGCTGAGACTGTAAGCCACAGGAGTTTCTTCACTGCTATTCACTCTAAAATTCATTCAGATAGTGAGGGAGAAAGAAGAAAGCAATTTCCATCAATTTAAAAAAAACACCCAAAAGTGAAAAAAAAACCACTAAAAAACCAAATCTCAAATCGTCATTTTAGAAGGCTAGAAAACTCTGGAAATGCTTCTAATGTAAATCTCAGACAACTCTGCATTTTGCTGAAACAAGAACTTTGGGTTTAGGCCACATATGAAAGTAGATCAGAGTTCCCCATTAGGTCCAGTTCTACTTAAGACACTAGGATGTAAAAAAAACTTCAGAGAGAAAATTTCGTATCTGGCTTACCACAGAGAAAACAAGAAAGAAGTTGAAAGAAAGAAGCTAAAAAAAAAAAAAAAAAACAGACAGTATCATCTGTGACTTAAGTTGATCTTTCAGGAAACAAAGATCCTCACGGTAGTAAATATAATCCTTGAATTGTTTGCAAATAGGTCTAATCATCTAATTGCCATGTACAAGGAAGGAAAATCTATGCACTATCAGAATTCAGTACAGCTAATTACTAGAAGGCAAAATAAAGATTTTTATCAAACGTTGTGTGTGTTCTTCAGCTATTATATCTATCAATATTTATATATCTTGCAGCCCGTTCTGGGTGGTTGCTGCATATATTTTGCGTGCAGTCAAGAAGCTTCTCGACTGCAAACGTGCTTTTAAAAAGAAACCTGGCCCAAACCCTGCATTTCCAATTCAAGCAGTGGATTCTGAAGCCTGTTAACTCCCTGGAGCAGCTGATAGCTAAAGACTTGTTTCCGCTTTTCTAACAATTTCCTGGTTTGCATAACAATCCTAAAAGAAACACACTCAAGAAGTTTTCCAGCACAGAGAGATTTTGTCTCCAACATAGTTCTAGTTTTAAGGCATACAGAATATTTATATGTAATTACAATAACTTTAGAGATATATTTGTCTACAAATATATTTACATATAAATATGTATCAGCTGCTTGTTTAAAACAAGATTATGATAATTTTGCCATATCCAGGAAATACAAAACACTGGCTTGTGCCTGCTGCTTAACTCATGCCATTGTGAATAAGGGGGGGCGGGGGGGGAGGGAAGGGGTTTAATGTTTAATTTCCTGTTAAAAACACACACAGGATAAAATCTTCCAAAGAGCAGTTATAAAACATGCATTTGTTAGCCAAGAAACTAGGTAAATATGGAATGAAGCCCAGGCCCACTTTTATTCCTTTATTCCCCCTCTGCAAAGAACAAAGCAACTGAAGGCCACGGAGTGTATTTGGAGGCACTGAGCTCTACTCAGAGACTAGATAATTCATGAGCCTGGCTGATTTACACACCCTGCAGCCACTGGGACAGTGGCTCCGAGCATGCAGTGACGCAGCTGGGCTCAAGGTACTGCAGCGCTGCATGTGCACAGCACACGTGCCCAAGAGCCATCGTCCCAGCTATATTGACCACTGTCCTGGCACAGCTGCCTGGCTGAACACAAGGAAAACAGCCACTGGCATGGGGTCAGGAGCCACCAAGAGCCTGAGGATACTGCTGCCTTCAGCACGGGCTTTAGAAACCAGGGAGGGGATTTTTTCAGCAGTTACAAGGGGATGTTATTGTCAGACCCCACCAAAATTTCACCTGCAGCAGTTCAGCCTTCATCTCAGTTTTAATACGTATGATGATGTATTAGGCTATTCTGCAGTTCACCCCACTATAACTCCCAGACAAGTCCCAAAGTTCTGTATGATATATAACTATTACAGCCTTTAACAATCTCAGCTCTTTTCCAAGATACCCAAATTAGACAGGAATATGGACTGTATTTAGGCAAAACCGAATCTTTGTAATGGTTTTCAACAGTAACACCATCTTTTTGGTTCTTAGACAAAAATCCACCAAGTGCTTTCTGTCTACTGTGTTTGGGTTAAAGTCAACTCCTCAGTGCACACCTTGCTTCATGGAACTGGAAAAGTTTTGGTACTTATGTTGTGCTAGGATTTACATTCAAAGTTAGATGTCAACAGTTCTGTGAGTGGCTTCAATTTTGTTTTGTTTTTCAAATGAGGATAACATTTATTATTGCAGATGTAGCTTGAGAGCTTTCTTCGTTTTTAGCAGCACATTATTCAAATTAACACAGCTTAAGCTTTTTAAGCAGATACACCTTAAACATCTTCTAGTCAAGGCATTTAGTTTCACATTTGATGCAAGAAAAGAAAGGCACAGATTATGTATCTCTGGTGAATCAAATCCGATGACAGGAATGCTGAGTTTCTTGCTGACTCTTTGCAAAACTGGCTTTGACACTATAAACAGTGCTGAGTTTATTTCTAAAATCTGCACTTAGCAGCTGTTGTAGGTATTTGTCTTCTTGCCTTATGAAATCAACCACTCTTAACCACCAGTTTAGTGATAGTTCACCAGAGTCTCATGCTACTGCATGAGTTCAAAACCTTCCTGTTTATTCTGACTTGCTGTAAATGGACTTTGTGCCCTGATCCCATGGCTCTTCATGTGAAAAGACAATTGACTAAAAACATTAGGAGGGAGAAAAGGAATAGAGTGGAGAAAAATTGTAACACAAAATGAGCCCTGACTTGCCTCCTCAGTACTGTACACACCCCCAAGCCATGAAATTTCAGGAAAATGGTTATGTTTCTGGCCACCAGTCAGAATACATAAAATGTTATACACCCTTTGCCTCACTGTATGTTGGTATTGTAGACTCCACGCAAAAGTAAGACTTTTCTTTTTGGTTTGTTTTCATTGCTTTTCAGCAGTAAGGCAAGTTGACAAGTATTTACTGCTAGTTACAGTAAGGTATTAAAGATTCAAGTTGAAGCAGTGGTATTCTCCAGTGCAGTGGTGACGTGAGCCTTTAATCCAGATGAATTTAACTGTAAAGTGCATTAGCTCTTCTCATAAAAGATTTGCTTTAATTTTAGTTCTCTCTCCATTTATCTTATGGCTGTGTAATCTTCAGTAGAGGTCAAAGAGATTTCCCCAAAGAAACAGGAGCTGCTTCTTTTTTAGAGGAGAAAAGCATATTTAAGACAGCCCATCCTACTTTTAAACGTAAGTCACAGGACAGTACTCCCTGTTGCCCTTTCTCTGTAGCCCTCCTTCCTTCTTTACATGTTCCAAAGCAATTAAAGCATGTGCAGTCACACATGTATACAAATGCAACATGAAATGAAAACACCTCCTGGAGATAGGATACACAGCCCATCTGATGCAAGGACTGAAATTATTACTAACATCTTACCATCATCCAACTCCAGGCAGAGATTGTAAACAGCCAGAGGCCTCTTAATACGCTGTCCCTGTCTTCTTGACTGCCTTGGTGGGGCATTTGGAGGAGATACTGACATAGAGATTGGCTCAGGGAAAGTGGCATCAGGCAGGGTTTTGAAAATCTGCAATCAAGAACACAAAGGGTGTTAATTATTTATCATGAAGAGCAACCTGTGCAATGCAACTGTAAACCATTATCAAACAACATTTGTTTTGGATTTCATTCAAAGCAGACAGGAGCCAAAAAATCCATTCCTTCAAGTTTGGGAGTATGCCGTGGCTTTTTAATGAGTGTTTTTAAAATAAATAAATAAATAAATAGATAAATATAATATGGAAATAAACAAGAGCACTGTCTACACATCAACCAAGCTGCCAATCAGTTAATTCAAACACAAAACATTTGCAGCCACACTCACCAGCTAGGATGGAGGGGAAGGAGAAAAAGAAGGATACTAACTTTAGGAATCAGTAACCAAAATGCTTTATGGCTTTAGCTAGAACCTATAATTCTGCCAGAATACCAATTTTAATTTTCAAAGCTTGTGGTATCATTGTATCAGCCATTTTAAGTAAACACAACATCATAATCTTGAAGGGAGCAAGGGGAAAATTTTGTGGGTAGGGGTTTATAGTGAGAAATACCATAGTAACTAACCACGTGAGAATTTATTCTGTTAACTATTGCATATTGTGACAATTTTATACTAGTGACATTCACAAAGATGCATATAAAAGGGATTGCATTTCCCTTCATCATTTTATCTTTTGAGTCATGACCATCAGTATATCACCCCTCCACACAGAATACGATGTTATTTCTCTCTGAATTAACCAGCAACAGAGATTTGCTGGACCTGATAGTGCTTTAACTGTCACACACAGGGGATGGTCTAACGGTGCTGATTTTCTTCTACAAAATGATCAGTGTGCTGATGTGCAATTTAACAGCAGTTAGTTTTACAAGTGATCATGGCATGAACGAATTGGCTTCATATGTATTTCACCAAAGACAAAGCAGCAGATAAAGAAAAACACAAACAGAAGCTGTATGAGTAAAGTCCTGTGTCTGCGCAGCACCTCCCAGCAATGCAACACAGTGATAGAACAAGATATAATGAAACAGTATATGGTGTTCTTGTACTTTGCAACTTTGTAACATTTGCTATAAGGATACAAGGCAAAGAGGAGAGTTGCAATCAATCTTTGAAGGGGAAGCTTTTAATGAAGTAGAAATTCATGCAGAAACTATAAAGGGGCAACTCAGATAACACATTTCTGGATAATAACAGCACATGTCAGGTGCAGTACGATGCTAAAAGGTGAGAAATAATGCCATAAGCACCAAGTAGTAAGGCACAAAACATCAAAACATCACGTTAAAGGTACTCAAAACCCTAAATACAATCACATTCTGGCCTGTTAACCCTGAATATTAATGTGTAGGAAGAAGATGGCCCAACATGCCGTGTATACACTGGCTTACAGCCATTTAATCATCACTCTTGTCCTGGCAGGTAGAAGACTGTGCAGGTACAAAATAATCAAGAAATGCCATATTCCACAAAAACAGTGGAAAAATTAGCATATTCCCAAACCTGTGCAACAGTGGGCCAGAAGCCCATATATAGTGTGCAAAGGAAAACTCCAGTGGAAATATTACGTTCCTTCCCAATAAGTGAATGTTGCTGTAGGGGAGGTAAAAAAGCTGTAATTTGAAGTTTCCCCATACCAGCATTAAGAAAACTGTCTCCCCCTCCTTCACATGCCTACAAACAAGGGACTACGAGAGAGTGCCAAAATAGCAGCTCTCTAAAAACAAAATGTTTACAAAGAGAGGAAACAGTCCAACCTGGTTCTCCCCAGCGCAGACACAGCAGCACTCTCAGGCAGTGACAAAGCTCTAATTGTGCTCACAGTTCTAAAGCCATTTCTTTAAAATGATGCAATATATAATAATGAAATCTAATGTGCACCTCCATGGCATTTGGCTAACAGTACCACACTGCCCCCTTATGTGTAAATACAAGGCTAGATTGAGCAGGTTTAGGGATAAATATTTGCTCCTGAAAAGTTCAAAGGTACCAAAATTTGAAATGCCATCCTTTCCATGGACTAAGCATTGCATTTGGGCTCTCTGGCAAACAACTCTCTGCCAAGAGGTTTCAGCATATTGTATATTGTTTACTATGTCACATTCCACAGCTGTGTTTATTTGTACAGCCTTATCCACAGATCTCTGCTGAAATTAGTGATGGTGAGTATTCCCCAGGAGTACTTCATAAGAAATGAGCTTTCTTGGATGCTTCTAGGTGACTTGCACAGGTAGCAGTGAAGAAGTTCTTCAGGGCTTTTTGTCTCTCACAAATACTGCAATATACTCTTCTAATACTATTAGCATGAGAAACAAAGAGTCATAAAACCAAAAGACAAAAAGAGTTTTTGCTCTTTCAAACAGTTCATAGTTGTGCTCATCCCTGATTTTTTTTCTTTTTGTCTTTTTAGTAGGAAAAAAACATCCAGTCCAGACCAGCCCTACTAGACTTTTTTCAGCAGCAGACATTTCTTTCTGTTGCAGGGCAAAGCCTCGGCCCATATTACAGATTTGCAAAGGTGAGCATCTGAAAAGCAAGCAGAACATCAACCTCTTCTTTCAGAAATGCACATACAGCATTCAGTTTCTCTTTCTTGCTTTATTTTCACTTAAACAGCCAAGTATTTTTCATCATGCCTTGGATATTTGCCTGCTGCATTGAAAGAAGCATTGTTACATCTGTCTGAGAATGAGGGGATGAAGACTTGCTTTATTTTAACTGTGGGGAGAAAAGTTGGGTTTGGTTTTATTTAAACTTGCTTCTAACCTTATTAACTATTTAAATATCACTGAAGTATAAATGCTTCACAGCTAATAAAAGATACCAACTGTGAGTGACCTGTTGTCAGAAGCCCAGTGTGGATGCACACAAGACTGATGAATTCAACATCACAAACACACACACACACACACACACACACACACACACACAACACGAGCACCAGAAATGGCACAGGTGAGCAAGTTCAGGAGTACCATCCTGCATTACAAGCAGTTGCTATCAAGGCATGGCAAGGCAATCACACTGATCCAATTGGAGAAAAATTCTCCCATGGAAGAACAGACTGGAATGTGCTGTTTAATAGATGATTGCTTCACTACTCAAAAAACGCATGCGCCCTCAAAGTCAGATCTACCACTATCACTCATCTGGACTGCAGAAGTTACCACAGCTTAGACTAATTCCTGTAATAAAGACAAGAGTGAATTGAACTATGTCATTCTAGAAGTGATAAAAATATACTAAGCCAACCTCAAAGTTTAAAGACTTCACAGTCACATCCAGTGTTACACACTTTTTGAGGTTGTGGCCGAACTGCATGAGATTTATAGCCTATCAGTTCTCTACAATTTAGTTCTCAAAAGTACTGGCATCCTGCTATTGATCTGCCTGGGAGTAAACTTGGAAGGTAAGCATAACAATTTACATTTGGGGGAAGACTAACACATGCAGCACTCAAAATTTTAATCAAGCAACAGATTCTGCTGTTAGTCCCAGTTAGTCCACTGTTATAAACAGTTCTTCAGGTTTGATCTTATACGAAAGCAGAATTTCAAAATTCTGCACAAATGATTGAAGCAGGGGATAAGTCTCCAATCCTGCTGTGTAAAAATTACAACAAAAAAGCTCACACTCTGCTGGAGCAATTTAAAACTCTGGTAAGTCTAACCTATTTCTCTCTGTGCAGAAGTATAAAATGGATGCTTTACAAGGCTAAACAAACCACAAACCATCTTGGGCATACGGCAGTAATAACAGCTCTGTCTAGAGCAATGAGCCCAAGACCATCCCTACATATAACCATTCCAATTCCTAAATCTGTGTCCCACAAAGTCTATGGCAGCATTTCTTGAGGGTAATGAGCCAAATTCAACATACTATCCTACTGTATTCTACCAGCAGATCCACATGGCAGCAGCCCAAGGAATTTTGCCAGATTCCCCTTAATCTGCAACAACAGAGTTGGACTCTAGATCCTCAGCTCTTACTAGAGCTGATTTTGGATATTCAAAAAAACCATGGCTGAGAGGATTTAACTTGGCCTATTCCACAACTTCATGACTAGATGTATAGTTGTACATGGAAATGTAGATTGGATTCTGCTGTTACAAGAGAATACTGATCTGTTCTTTCTGGTCTCAAGCAGAACTAATTAATGAATTTCAGTACGTTTGCCAGGAATCACTTTAGGAAAAGATGCAGACATCAGGTCATCTCTGTCTGCTTTGTTTCACTGGGGTAATTAAAATTTCCTCTAAAAATCAGTGGGAGGCAAACAGCAAGGACAGAGTGGGATGAAAAAGAGGGGAGAAAAAAAACTGAAAGCATAGTAATAGAGCTAATGAGGATAAATGTATTAAAAATCATTAACAGCTCAAAGCTGTGCCATGATTTTGTTGCAAGACAAAACCCCTACCACTCCCATAACATCAACCAGCCAGAACATGCATCTATTTCTTTGGAATACACAAATACAAACCAGAGAACAGGAAGTCACTGGGTAATGCAAAGGAGGCTAGAACATGCAAGGTCATTCCAAATTCTTTGGAATTCCACTAGTGGGATAGGCTCCATTACTACATTCATATATTGCAGAGGACAGTATTTCTTAAGGCAAAAACAGAATAAAAAGTTTTTATTTGGGCAATTTCCCTTCAATACTAACTTGATTTGCCATGTTAAATAAAAGATACACACACAGACACTTCAACTAATGTTTATTGAATAATACAAAACACCATCCAGCTATGACACATGTACTGCTCTCCCCTTACACATTTTATCCCTATGGTACTCCTTGCATTTCCATGACAACTGACTATAATATATGCTGATCAAAGACTATTTTATACATTAGCAATTAATGGGATAGTGCTAGAGGAGCTTATTGCCACGGTCTTTCCTTGACTTAGCTTCTTTTCAATGTAATGCAAGCCCAATTCTGGTTAAACCCAGCAATCTGCACAAAACCAAAAATCATATATTTATATTAGAGTCAAAAACACTAAAAAAAAAGGCCAACTGTCTTTGTGGTTCACAGTGTGCTCTTATTCTGACAAGTTTTCAAAATTTTTTTCCTCTTACAATAATGAAGACAGTGGTTATACAATCCTTTTTGCCATTTTCTGAAAACATAAAGCAACAATGTCTTTTATGTCAAATTACAATTTTACTGTAGATATAGGCATTTCAGGAATGGCAAGGTGAAAATAAGCATCCTAAAACACATTGCAGCAGCTCAGCCACTAATTATAACCACTAACCACTAATTGTACACTAATTGTAATCCATTTTTTAACAGTAAAAACCACATTCAATAACATGAACAGTTCTAGGGTTTTTATTCCCTATTTGAAGAGATTACAGAAGCTAATTGGAGTTATTAAAAGTTTAATCACAATATAAATTAAAAAATATAAACTTGTAGAGAGCTAGGACAAAAGTTTTATTTCAAAACTGATTTCTGCACCTATTCTAACAATTTTATAAAACTTCCAGAGTACTGAAATCTTTTTTAAAAAAAGACTCTTTGTTACTGTAGCTTCTTGCTGCTTTCCTTTTTTACTTAACAATGGACAATGTTAGATGAACCTGTTTCATTTCCCGTTTTAGTCAAAATGATCTATTTCTTTTTCTTGTTCACAAACAAAATTCAATAACTAAAAACTACATGCACTAGAAATTCTTGATAGCTAAGTAGAATCTGTATTCACTGTGAAAAATGTGATTGAAATTGATTACTTCATAGTCAACATTTTTAAAAGGTTTACAAAATCCTTCAATAAAAATTATCAACAACTTCATCAGAATTCTTAAATAACTTACCTCACCAAGGCTACTATCGTGTCCACTCCAACACAGACAGGCCTGCCTCAAAGCAGTTATCCTGACTTTTGCACTTCAGCACCTATACACTGTAAAATATGATTTTCTGTGCACTGCCTTCTCTGAGATTGCACAGGATGTAGATTTTCTGAGGTTTTGGATATCGAGTCTTGAATCCCACTAAAAACCACAAAACACCTTTATACATTATTCACAATCATTATATTGGGGGGTGGGGTGTGGAATCAGATCCAGAGCTACAAACTACCTGTGGCTCAGTCTCTAGAGGGCCACCAACCAGAAAGCATCAATAATGCTCTTGATGCTGCCTGGCACACACTGCTGAATTACAGTGCAACACTGGATGCAGCCTGGAAAGTAACCAGGTATAAGTCAAAACTAGAAACAGGAAACATCCTTGGCTGTGAGCCAAACCACAAAGCTCTCTAAATAAATAAATTAAAATTGAATCCATCCAAGACAGCCTTTTCTTCATTGCAAAGATATCATTTGTTGAGACCATCTGCCTGGCAGCCTGATCACCCCTAACTAAATGAAACATTGCTTATAGGGATTTGCGGACACTGAGTCTCAGTCTCCTGACTGGAGTACCTGCTATCCACTTTTACACAAGAACAACTACAGGTCTGGACAATCTGCAAACTACAAGAGTGAAAAAAGAACCCAGTGAATTTTCAGACAAACCTCATATATCAGTAGACTTTAACAGCCACTCATTTGCCCTGATTGCCTTGAACTGTGTAGTTCATGTTTGTGATTTAATGAAGAAACTACAAGACTACCAAACACAACATTACAGTCTGGAGGACAGCTGTGAAGGAGGAGAAAAAAAAAATAACCAGAAAAACATACCAAGGTTAAAAACGTGTGTCCTTTGATCGCTCACGAATTATGAATTTGTTGAGTCAGCCTTTCTAAAAGTAGCACTCCTGATACAAAGACTGCAGCTTCCACCGTATTGCATCGCGCTCCACCTTTTAACAATTCATGAGAAGAACACTCCTGATAGCAGCCCATTCACTGCTGTCAACCAATCCATTTGAGCCATTGAGGGAGATGAGAGAGTTAACTATATCCCAGGCCGGGAATACCTACACATTTGTCCACTGCACCAGCAGGAACAGCAGGTTCACCTTCTCTTCTGTGCTCACCTACTCCAACTCACACCAAGGAGAGAATTCTAAAAAGGCTGTCTTTCCTTATTTCACATAATAGCTATGTGTATCTTATTTAGTTACAGGAACTACTTAAAACAGCAGAGAAATGCCTTAAAATTAAAATATTAAAGAGTCAATCTAATTACCTAGATTTCCAAAACATTACATACTCCTTAAAGGAAAATAATTTAGAAGGAGAATGTTTGCATGTATTTTCTGTTACAAAGAGTGTGAGAAGTCCTAAGGAGATGAAAGATGGCACTTGGAAACCTAAGATCCAGCAAAAATAAGAACTATGGCTAAACACAGCACAGGTAACACTGATCTGCCCTTCAACTGTAATAAATATATAAACATACATACACATGCACATATACACACAAAACCACCATATATATACACTTGTTTTACTATAGATTTCATGAACAGATAATTATATATTGAGTATCAAACCCTACATTTGACCCCCTACCATATTGTCATTGAGCAAAGCATCTGAAATCAATTACAGTATCTTCAAGATTTTGCAAATGACACAGTTCCAACAGTAGCCAACCACACAGCCTCACCTGTGTTTTCTTTTTCTCAGATTTCCTTGCTGCCAATACGAGGAGTTACCTCCTCATTGCTTTGCAGAGTATTTTCTGGGTTTTTTTTGTTTAAATAGATTTTTTCATTACATTATGACTATATGGTCCTTGGAGGCAAAGAACATACTTAGTGTAAGTAGCATGCACACAAAAATACTGGAAATAAAAGTATTATCAGCTGACTGTCACATATTTTTTATACAAATCTGTTTAATGGTTTGAAATACGCCAACCCTTCTGGTAAGGCAAAAGCTTACTAGAATTCTAAAGAGTCCATGCAAAAAATGTTCTTATGTCCCACAGTTTTTGCATAAGAATTTACTTTTTAAACTCTTAAGAAAGGCAACAACTTTTCCCCTCTCCATGTGCCCTGCAATATTTTACAGAACATTTTCTTTTACTAAAAAAATGTTATTTAGAACTTCCATTTAAGCAGTCTCCATAAGGACTTCTCCCTTGTCTCCCCCTCCATACATGCAAGCACAACACCCTGACCATCAAGACTGAAGCAAGTATTAGTCAGCTTAATTCCACTACTTTATCATCCTTTCTCTTTACCTCTTTGGAACATTGCTGTGGGCAGCAGAAGATGAGATCTCTATCACTTTGAAATTTTGTATGAAGTTGAGGGAAGTTTCCCCAAATTAACTGTAAATACAGTAGGGCAAAGCAAGAAGTGCTGTACTATGTGAAGACTATGTACTATTTGTATGTACCATGTATTTGAAGTACAGCATCTCAGCAGGCCTCTTCCACCTCTGAGATTATGACTTCTGTTTTGATTTTCTTTATTAATACAATATGATTTATCACAGTGCATGTTTTGTTTCTTTTGGACCAGTCTAGCGGCATACCAATCCAGGTATTGATCCAGACTGCTTCTAATATCATCAACTGCAGTCACAAACGTGAGTAGAGATTTGATATTCAGTCTTCTTACTATGCATAAACCACGTTTAGAAAACTGGAGTCTTTTAAACAAACAAAATAAAAATTGCAGTCAATTTACCACACAATGTGTATGTGTCTCACATGGAAGGGCTTTCTGCTATCCAAACGGCAGATAAAGGATTTAAAGAGTTTGCTCACACTACAGTGGAATGAAAGAGCTGCTCTGACTCCTAGAATTTCTTTGTTGTGTCTATTGCCCTTTCTGCTTGAGACTCAGCCAATGATTAAGGCATGCAATTAGAATTAAGTTCAGGAACAGTTTCAATGACACTTCTGATTAGTTACATGCTTCAAGTTAAGCATGTGCTGAATACCCTCCTGAATACCCTCACATGTTTTTACCACAAACTCTGCACTAATGGAGATACTTCAATGTCATTTTTTCCCCCTCCAAGTTGAATGTTTGTTGACTTGAGAAACATTCAGCTTGCGGAGGTTTCAAATTGCTACACCACAGCAAACTACCATAATTACACTGCATTGCTTCTCAGTCCTCCCTTGCAGCCAAAGGCAAAGCAACAGGAAAGCTGAAACAAGCCCTCTTTAGTATTTCGCATGTGTCCCTTCAATGGGCCTTCAAAAGATCCGCTGTGTTGCCAAAAAATAGCCTTAAGTTTATGTGACAGTGTGGCATTCTACCCTAAAGCATTTACCTGCAACAGAACTGCTGGATTGCCAAGGGGAGACCGTACTGCTCCATCCTCTAAAACAAACAACTGACTTCACCCACTTCCATTTCTTCTGTCTCACAAATATTGCATGTATTATGCACTGTAATATGTTTTAAGACAAGATTTTTCAAGGATTACTACATGAAGTTGATGTTGGCTTAAGAGCTCAGTAGTATTAAATTCTTTTCTTCCCTTTTTAGTTTAGAAAAGAAATCATGAAAGCACCCAAAGTAAGAATAAAAAATTGTTTTTCATAAAACAAATTCCCCTTAAAACTGTTTTGAACAAATCAAAGCGAAGCCAAAAATGTTTTGTCTAAAATATGTAAAATCTTTCCCCTTTATAAAAATATTGACAGAGAAAAGGTATCTGCCCTATATAGAAGAAGTACTGAGTTTTTCAGAATTAATGTCCTTGAGATAATTTTGTCCATAGCTTGTCTGAATTCTAGAATAAGGTATCTTTCACAAAGCCTATTCACTTTCAGCATATTCTGGCCTCCCAGCCTCCAGAAGGAACTTCTGTCTAGCCCCTTGCTTTTTTCCTTCTGATTTTCTTTCACTGTAATTTTCATCTTCTTTCTGTTTTTATAATCTTGCTATTTGTACTCACTATTCTTTCCTCCCCCATACACTGGTTTAAATATTCCAGTCCCACTGCGATTTTTATTCCAACCTCCCCCATCATCTTCTTTCATTTCTTAGACTTTTTTTATCCTGGTGCCTTTTTTTTCCTTCTTAAAATAATGTTCAGGGAATTGAGAAACCAAAATGGCTCACATTACCACTGAGGCATCTCTAAATGGCAAATAAATAAGCCCTTTGAATAGTGACATTCATTCCAACAAGATGCCAAAACGTTATAACAAACAGCAAGATGAACGTGTGCATGCTCTTCACGCTGCCATGGCACGGACCACCCTTCCTCCTCGCCACAAGTCAGAGAAAAAAAATCAGAAGAGCTGAAATGTCCAAGATTTCAAATCAGTGAAGCCATTGGGAAGAAAAATGAATTGAAACCCTTGAAACTCATTTAGGGGAGGCAGAGAAATCAAACCCCTTTTTACAAGGCCTAGTTGACTAAGGCTTTTCATCAGAAGATTACCTAAAGGCCAAGATTGTTCCAGGCACTGTACAAGCACAGCTGCAGCCAGCCCCTGGGCTTGTTACCCCAAAGCAAAATGAACACAATGATGAGACACAAACATGAATTTCTTGATGCTTCTTTAGTGAAAGAAAAGATACGGGACAGGAAAATTAAGGGAGACCAGAGAAACATGGCAAGAGAGAAGTGGACAAGACAGCCCAGGATGAAATGATGCTGACCTCAAAGACCTGCAAAGCAAAGGGAAACAAGTGCTGGTGCATACAGCCCAGGCAGCACAAAACATGAAAACTCTAGACAAAGCTATGGAAAGATCATTAAATATCAAACCCCTACATGCTCCTACTTTGCATGGCCTGTTTGGCTGTTCTTTCCCTATAGCCATAGGACAGAAGAAAGCAAGACAATTTATGGTTCAAATTATCCTCTGGATTGGCCTTGCTTCCACAACAGGTGATTTGGAAGGTCCTGGGTAAAACATCTCAGCTTGGGTCTAGCTCTTGTTTTTTCTTTCAAAGCAGAGATCTGCTTGGGCAGCTCACCTTCTGAGTGGGCACTGTGAGAAATATTCTGCCTGGCAGAGACTTGTCCAGAACGGACAAAAGCTAAACAATTCCTTCCCTGACATTCTTCTATCACCTTCCTAGTCTTAATCATTGTGCACTTGTAATGCCATTTAAGCAACAGATCAGGCTGCATGGTCTAGTTTCAGTATTCCAATCTCAGCATTTTGCAAAAGATGTCTTCCTCAACACACTATAATTGGCTCACAGACATTGTTTGGATGGACATACTCAATCTGTTAAAAGGTGGAAGTGGTACTGACTGGTTTCTAGCCAGCAGGAAATAAAAAATAAAAACAAACAAAAAAAAAACCAAAACCAAACACACACAACAAAAAACAACAAAAACTGCTTATTCACTAAGCATGATACTCTTATCTCAGGGCAAGTCATTGTATTCAGGTTTCCACACATTAATTGCACAGAAATTCTCTAATTAGAATCCAGCAAAGTGATGATACTGGAATGACTGCACCATGATTTCAAAGCCAATAACCCAATTATGTCCCCTCCTAAACACGAACAGCAAATCTCGTTCAGTAAAGCTATCCACATAAGGCATAACAGACATTGATGGAATTTAAAAATATTTGAGGAATCCCACAAATTTTTTACCATTTTGCCTACCAAGTTACTGTATCTATACCAGAAATGCTGATGGCTAGTGCTTCTGAAGCTGGGAAGTTTGTTAGTCATTTCCTTTGCTACAGGGGAAAAGAAATGCCTCTCTGCAGAGTACCAGAGCTGTAAATTACATCTGCACCAAGTGTGAAGGGTCAGTGGGCCTCCACCTTGACTCCATCACTCTCCTACTATTCCAAACTTTGCTCCTATCACCAGAAACTGCTAAGAATTAGCAGAGTCAGAGTAGTGGTTGAATGAAATATTTTAAAATATTTTAACCCACAGCCGGTGACTTTTCCTAGGATTTCTAATATCTAATGCAAGACTCTCAGAAAGTCTGAAATGCATAGAAATTCAAAATAACAATATAAAATGAACACTAGACTGGCAATGACCCTGCTTGCCTTTAAAAGTAGGTCCTTGGTCTGCCCAAAATGAAGAAGGGTCACTTGTAAAAGCAACATACTCAGTTTGACTGTAAATTTTTTTTAATGCCTTAAGGCACCTCTCCATTGCCCTTGTTAGAAACACACAGAGGTCACACTTGGGGCTGCCTTCCATTTTGGAAGCAGCTCTAGCATGGGAGAGGCTGCTGCAGGCAGACCACTGATGGCAAGTTCACTGTTAGAAAAGGCAGTGAAATAACAGAAATCCCTTTAAAAAAATTATACCCTTCTAGTTCTAAAGAAGACATAAAAGCAAGGAATTATGGAAAATGATGCAGTATTATATTGATGTACTTTCCATTCCTCGCTTCTCCACATTTTCAGAGGAGCAAGAAAGGCCACTAATGTTTCAAATGTAAAACTGATGTCCAGTTTTTAAAGACACATGACTGAGCTAGCATAAAAATAGGAAGGTGCTAATCTGTGGTGATCTAGTCATTTGAATAAACACAACTCAACCTCCACATGTTATTAAAACACCCTGGCTCTGCTCACTCTCTCTCGACTTTCTTTGATATGCGTGGTCACCGCAATAGCTTTAAAATCATGAGCTCACTGCAAGGTTTACTTTCATTTCTAAGATCCAAAATTAATATCATGGCTTAGAGCTCTTGGAATATTTATTGCATAGAGCTTGAGCCACATGCACAGCCCAGTATTTTTCCAGCAGAACAATACCATATCTGCTCAGTGTGCGTGTGAGGACAGCATTACACCCTGAGTCAACTAAGCCAACAAAACCCACCGTGTGGACACAGCTATGCCAACAGCAGCTTTGCCCAGCCTGTATCAATCAGGGAGGGAGCATAATTACACTGTCAGAAAAACTTCAGACATAAGATTATTTAGAGTAGATAACACTTGATTTAAATAGCCAATTTCAACACTGTTAACCTTTAAAGGAAATAACAATTTCAATGCTCGGAGTGCTTAAGAAAGGAGGGAGGAAAAAGCATATCTTGGGATTTTTCCAAAGCACTTCTTTTTGACAGTAAGAGTGAGGGAGATGCTGTCCATCTCCCAGAACAAAACATCTCAAATATCCAGTTACAGAAATCAGCTTAGGGACTGCCAAAGCTGAGTACCCAAATAAAGAGACCCACAAAGGACTTTTTTACTATTTTTATTTTTCATTTCAGATCCCAGACTACATGCAGTGATATCCTGGACAGTACCTTGTGCATGTGAGGCACTTTAGTAACTGGCAACCTTAGTAACAGCAGCAACAATAACTTCTATTTTCAGTATTACCTCAAATACAAAGGCTTAAAATAACACACATTCAGCTGAAAACAAAGGAAGTGTTAATACCTGGTTCTCTCATAATGCTTTTTACACATAAAATTTAGAGTACAGTAAAGTCTTTTTTACTGTAGGAACTCTGAGATAAAATGATGACATAAAACAGTGAATTCAGACCCTGGTCAAAGTACTGAATGGAAGAGCTAAAAACTGAGCCTGGGCTTTCTCTTTTCCAGTTTTGTATCACTTTTGCTCAGAAATAAACCAGACGCAAATATCATAATGCAAATCTATTGGTGTACTATACACACAGAAGCACTACTAGTGCCGTGAAATATGCATTCCAAAATGCCAGTTCACCTATGAACAGGAGTGATTATCAACCATAAATAACCAAAAGCATACAGTGTATAGAGGATATTCTTTAGAATTAAACTGTTAGTTTAATATCATGTTTAATTCCATGCTTAAACCCATGAAGGCTAGCAGATTGTTTTAGACAATTCTCAGAAACGTGAAGATGTAGCAAAACTTACCTTCTCATGATTTTCTATAAGGATTTCAACGACGATATTCTGAAACTTCAGGTCCATGATGGCTGCTACAGTTTCTTCCTGTGGCCTCATTAAGGTTGGTCCAAATACTACCCCTAGGTTTGCCACAGTCATTAGATTGCTCTTGGCATGCTTTGAAACACTTTTTGAAAAGAATTGAAGGAAAAAACAGGAAATGGGTTATGAAAAATTTCCATTACTGTTGGAAACTGCAGTCTACAAATGAAAACATTACATTTCCTTAATCTACGTTTTAGTAGTTTGTTTTGTGCAAAGTTTCTTCAAATAAAGTCGTACTAAATTTTCGAAAGCTGAAAAACCATTCTTCCACCGGCAACTTAAAAACAAAATCAACCTCTTACTGAACTTAAATATATAAAATGCACTTAGCCTTGGACAAGGGCAAGTGTGAAACCAACTTAAATTTGCTAACAGATCTCCACTATTCCCTTTGCCAGAATTTGCAAGAAGAAAGTATAATGTTCCCTTTCTCACTTCAATCAAACCCTCAGCTGCTGGCAGGGCTGCTGAAGTAAATATATCTATGGCTTCATTAACGTCTTAGATTTCTGCCTTTCCCGCCAAAATATGCACAGCGTGAGTCAAACGTCTTGTCTGCCTTTGCACGTTTGGTTCTTGGGGTTGTGGATGACAGCATCAAAATGGGCTTCAGCTCCAGCCACACTTCACTAAAGCCCTTTGTAGTTAAATAAAGGCAAAGACAAGAATTCTGACAAGGTAGGAAAGCAGGTCATAGCACTTACTTCGCTAAATGTTTCACCAAAATTCCCAGCATCTCTTTGTTCTTTTCTGGGAGTTTGTGGACCAAAAAGTGAACAGCATTGACTCGAGACTCAGGACTCCCACTTTCTATGGAATATAGAAATAAGTGTCTCAAAAAAAAATTAAAATAAAATAAAATTCACAGAAACACAGACCTTCTCCCACCCCTGCATGGAAACATACTGCACACACTTTGCTTCACCACTTATGTATCTCCAAACATAGCAACACTAAGCATATGTGCTGGTTTTCACAAGTAATATTGTTCTAGAATTATCAACTTATTTGCTTATTTTGAGAACTTATCTTTCAATCCACATGCAAAATGGTGTCTTTGTTCATCTATTTTTAGAGACTGATAGATGCAGTTATTGTTTTGCTGCATTGGACTCATCTGCTTACAAATACACTGCAAGGTGAGCAGCGATGCTACCGGGTGCCACAGAGAGGAACTGTACTGCTTTCCATTTTAGCATCATTAACTGATTGTCCTCATGATTAGAATTTGGTTTTGTTGGTACTGTGCAGCTAATGATACTGTATTCATGCTACCTTGCACTGGAAACTGCATGCAGATTTATATGCTTAGAAAATCTAATGACCTCTGAAGACACAGAAGAATAAGCATGCAAAAAAACCTACTGAGAATACTACAACAAAAGTTCTGAATAGCAATGGCATCTCCAGTACAGTACAGAATAAAGATAAGCAAAGAGCTTTTTATTTTTGTCTGTTGCATGTCAAATTGAATAATTTTGGCCCCTACAGGTTTCACTGTACACAGATGAAAACAAGAATCTGTAAAAGATGAAAATAAATCATCTTCCTATTTCTCAAAGTTGCATTAAATCACAAAATTACATCTTAGTAGTGATTATAATATGAGGAATGGAAGTATTTCTATTGCCTATAATAATACTTACTAGAAAGTACAGACTGAGAAAAATTTAGAATTTATTCTGAATGCAAGCAGTTTTGACATGAGGACCACTGATCAGGTCCCATTTTTCTCTAAGGCAACTCTGATTCCTAAGTGTACTTCCTATAAAATACAACCATATTTCTTCAGTGGGTATTGCTTCAGAATTTTTTTCTTTGCATATTGCTGTAGGTTTCAGGGCTGTATTTTATTCTTTTGCAGCAAACACCCCTGCAAAGATTGTGAGAAAAAAGGGTACTAAAAAGCAAAGCACTTAACTTCTAGTGAGCTAATCAAAATTCTCATAGAAAAAAATAGGCCTTCTTTAAAGTGAGACTATTTTATATATATGTGAAATCACAAGTTGCAATTAAAGAATGGTTAAACAATTTAATTACAAGATACAGTCAAGGCTCATACATTTCAATCTATACTGATATAAAGAGAACAAAATTGAAGGAAAACCTTTTAATTTTGGCTCCTCCTCCAATAGTTTCAGGGAAAAGGATACTCCTTGCCATTTCAAGTGTTGTTTTTTTATAGCCAACATAGGAAACAACATTAACTACCTATTTTTGAGTATACCATAACTCAGATCTGCAATGTTGATTAAATTTCCCTCTGCAGAATCAACTCCTTTACTGAACTGTTTACTACCTATGAACACCGTACTGTCCAAAACATGTAACTTCAACTGAATTCCTTTACTGAAAGAGACTATAAAATAGAGAAAGAAAAATAAAGTGAGAAACTGTTGGCAAAACTTCAGAAGTACAGAAATTATTTTAACACTTTCCAATAGAAACGTAAAGACTCACCACATAGGTAAAGATGTTGAATTTTGTTTAAGCACTTGCCTGCTAGCATGTGCTTTGGCAATGAATTTCCTGAGCTTATTCTCATTTTGAATTAAGGACCAGAAGAAAACACATTCTGCAGTCCTGGAAAGTCATTATAGCAATCGGAACATGATAAAGCAATTGTCTCAAAGTTTATTTTAATTTTGCTTTCCACAGTTTGCCAGAAGTGCTACAGGCTGGAAAGAAAATCAGCTAAATATCTGTTTGATACTTTGCCAAAAATTTTCTTACACAGTTTCCCTCTATCCTCTTCCAAAAAAATTCGTGTACTCTAGATACCATGCAACGGAGCTACAAATGCCGTTGTGTCTTCTCCAAGGCAGTATTTGAACTGCCACAGCATAGTCTGGCCGGCTCTTTCTTTTCTTCTAACACATGAGGAACATTCAAGCCAGCCTGGATACAGAGCTAGCAAGGCACTGAAAGCAAGGGTCAGGCAGCTGTACTTTAAGGACTCAAATGAGCACAAATCAGTGTACTTCCTTCTGCTAAGCTTCACATTACTTATAAATGGAAGGCAAAAGAAAAAAAAAATAAATCACAGATTAAGTAGTTGCTTATCATTGTACAATTAAGATAATAAGAATGAATGTTTACGATGTCTATCCAGAAGTTTTTCCATAAAAGTAAAAACTCTGCTATGCAGTCACATTATAGAGCTAAGTAATAATACACACATACTGGAACTGAATAATGATTAAAACATACATATTTTTAAATAATTTATTATCTCTTGTTCCTGTATTTTCACTGGGATGAAGCATTTTTCTGAAATTGCATTTGCAGAGTGTTCCTAAGGCCGCAACAGTGAGACAACAAAAGATTTCTATTTGAACTACAGTCATATATTTACTGGCAGGAACGATGAATTCTCCGTGCAACTCGTATGTCATCAGTGGCTCTGGAAGGCTTCTGTAAAACAAGGATGATATAATAACTTTAACTACATCCTCCTCTATCTACATTTAGTCTCAGCAGGAAACCTTTTTAACATTCAGTAACATAATGTTACTTCCTCATAGTGGAAGTAACCATTGTTACAGAGGCCCTTGAATTCAATAATTTCTAGAACAAGTTGAAAATTTGGTATTATCAGGAAAATAATGCATTCGTTCACCTTCCATGAGCTGAAGGGATGCCTTCCATCTATCATAAGATACCTTTCCAATTTCAACACCAAGATTGTTTCTCAGGTGAAGATTGTACACAAATACTGTACAATTAATTCTTCATTAGCATTTTTAAAACGCTAAGAATCACAAGTCGATGCCTTACTGGAAAGACTCTAAGGTCCTAACAACAGCCACCACTGTCAGGGTTAAAACCATTTATTAAATTGACTTTACTGATGCTCATGAAATATTGGAGTAAACACTCAGATGGGAAATACAGTAAGAGAGAACTACTTCATGTACACTTTTTCTTTTTTTATATACTTTTCTATACTTTGTACGACTTGTATCTTTACAATATTTTTGCAGCACTCAGTGATTGTAGTAATATTTTATTTAATAAAAATAGATTGAAAGTACTGTTTTTGTGTTACACTCCAACAGATACACAAAAGTTCTACATTTTATATTTTTAGGCAATTTAGTAAAATAGTTTCATCAGGAACTGGTAAAACCATTTGAATAGAGAACATATTTTAAATTCTTATTTTAACTCTCAAAACATTATTGCTATTGCATACACATCAGAACAAGGGTCAGAAATACATTATGAAAATATTAAAAATTTCACAGCCTTTTCCCTTTTCATTCTACCATGCTGAAAGACAAAATGGAAACAAATTTTAACAATCTTACCTAACTTTCAGTAATGAGTCTCAGGAAACTTACTAAAAATTCAGGTTTCTGAAACATCAATGAAATGCTTTGTGTCTAACACAAAGGTGGTTTGGGGCTTGTCTCAAATTAATGTGTTGCTAAACTATTCTTCTTCCCCCAAGACAAATAACAAAGATAGTATTTGCACAAAATGAGTTCCTATTCTAAAATATAGGAAAAGTAAGTAGGGTGGCTTAACACACTGCATAGGTTACTTAGATTAAGAATTTATAGTAAAAAAAAATAATAAAAAAAATTATTTTATATATGAGAGACAACCTTACCGCAGATACTGCTTCATAGCACTAGTAATTGTCTTCACTTCCCAATCTACAGAGTTTTCCAGGTCAACTTCATTGCAGGTTTTTGAATCTAGAAAATAATCAGAAAGAGAAGAGGGACATAAAAAAAGGGAATTCTAAATCAGTATGACTTACATGAACAGCAACACATTGACTTCGACCACTACATATCTGCTCATGTGAATGTAGAAGCAACGTACTTTTTATTGTTGTAATTATTATTACATTATATGAAGAAGCCTAAATATCCAAACCTGTTTATAAATTCCATTTTCATATTTTGTTTTTAAAACTATTTACTGGTGATTTTTTTGTCTTTAATGAAAGATTAAAGATCACCCTCATGTAAAAAGATCTCTATAGCAATTGAAATTTTCACACCTCTAATTAAACAGGGAGATGTTCACAAACACAAGAAAATGTACAAAAACAGTTTAGGGAAAAAAGACCCTCTAAGAAGAATTTATCTTTTACTCTTATTTCTTATTTAAAGTGCCACTACACTGATAAATTCTTTCCATAGCTTTGCTTGTAAACTGTTGATGAGAACAGTCAAAGTGCAGCACAACCTTCTGCATTGTGTGAAAACCTTCAAGAGGTGCTTCAGAGGTAGAAAAAGGAGTCTTTGCTGAATGTTTGCCTTACTCGATTGGTTTTAGCCACAGGACAATAAATACTTGTTTACTTGACCATTTTTCAGGTTCACAGAACTCCCACCTTCTCCCATGTTAGTTGGTAGTGTCTTGGAACAAGAGAGACCAAACCGAAAGGTTTGTCTGATTGACCCATCAAGTTAAAGAGTTTTTGACAGAAGATAGAAAACGACACAGCACACTGGAATGTTCTGTGATCAAAAAAACAAACAAACAAACAAAAAAACCAAAGAAAACCCTTTTGGCCTCAAAACAGAAAGCCATAGCTAGATGACACAAGAAGAGCACACGTATAGCCCAATGTATTTGCTGACTTCAGGCGCTTGAGCTCCTGGCATTATTCACTGCTGCACGTTTCCCTCAGTCACTCCAGTGAACAGCAGCAGTGGCTGACACAGATTACGTGTGGACCAGTTGATACAATTCAGAATTCATTTGTTACTTGGCTTGTCAGACAAATGACAGACACATTTAAAAAATCAAATTAGGCTCCCTGATTAAAGGTGCAGTCCTTTTACCGGGACTAAATAATTTTGTTCTAAAAGCTGTGCCAAGCAATTATTTCTGTAACTGAATATTCTCCCTCATTATATCAATTATTTAAATCTCATTTTAAAATACGGGTCAGATAATATTTTCTAGCAAAACGTTACTCGCCAACCACAACCCAAAACACTCAAGATGGTCTCAGAAATAAGTTTTTTCCTCTTTTTAGCAAGCTAGCTGTTTCCATGTTCAAATTCCCTTTTTTGAGAAGACAACCTGTCTCCTGAATTAATTAAATAAAAACTGCCATCACATCAGAAGCTAGTAAAATCTATGGGGGTTTTGTTACTAAACCACCATGCAATACTCTGTTTTTTAAATAGCTACTTCATAATCATCAACCTCCTTTACATTCAAAGTATGTACTCTGTTCATTGAAATTTGTTGATGAATTTTGGGAGGAAAACAACAGGCATCTGAATTCCAAAGCAAGCCTCTTAAAATAGAAAATAGAAGGTACTGTTGAAACATTTAATTATCTCTTGTCAAAAAAAAAAAAAAAAAAATCAGCCCTGCTACCAACCCTGTTTGATTGTAGAAGCCATCAAGATTTAAAGACATTTTCTTCATTTTTGATTTGACATCGGCTTTACATTGCTCTGTGCCCTACCACCCAATGGATTTCACTCTTCCTGCTCCATTTTCCCCTCTACTTCAAACAACCCAGACTGTTTTAAGAACTGGAACCTTGACCAGATTTTTTTTTCTTTAAATTACTGTAGTTGTTTTCATGCTGCTTGTTCACATAACAGCCACTGTGCACTAAAGGGCAACTTTATGCCTATAAAACTAACCATGCACATTTAAGGAACAGCTTTTGACAGATCAGCTCTAAATTTTATGCACATCTGTCTGACAATAGGACAGCCAGAGTTTATAAAAACTGTCCAGTTCACTAAATTTGGTTTGGAGGAGACTGCCTCTGCTTTCATATGCAATATGCCCACTGTAGGTGTGCATGCATGTAATCATCTACTGTTTATAAAATAACAAACAATTTGTGTAACTGTTTCAAAACCTGCTAGTTTTGGGAAGGCAGAAGTACCTGAAAGCTTCCTTCTACAACATGTAATATGCGGTATTTTTCACACCAGACAGCATCAGAAATCAAACCTGAACTCATCAGTAGAAACTGCAAGTTCTCAGCAGTCCCTTCCCAGAGGCAATGGTCCATCTGAAAGCTGATCTATGCAGTGGCTTGTACAAAATCTATGTAACAGCATGTAGGAAATGAGCCACATCAGATCTGTAACACAGATCATCAATGAAACAGGAATTGGGCCCTGATGCACTTCCAGAACTGAGACTCCTGACAGCTGACAACTCACACTGCACTGCTTGTAACACAATTCCATAATATTGGAAGTTCTGGATTTCTATCCCTTTCTACAATGAGATATCTGGTTAATTTAACATTTTCCCTTAAAAGGTAAAGAGTGTTTTCCTCACCAGATGCCTCCCTTTAAATTTAAACAAGATCATAGCTGCAAAAGGCACAATACCAGTTGCAGGTAACTTCATGGAATAAGCTAATTGTGAAATTAACTTTTTTTTTTTTAATAGAATTGTATATTTGATTGCTAAGCCTTATTTTGCAGAAACTTAGCTCCACTAGACTTTTGCATTACAGATGAAAATCTACACATTCATAGTACTAGAAAAGCATATGTTGGTCTTCTCATACTCTCTTGACTCTTAGTGTACTTTTCACAATTCTAGAGAAAATATTCTGAAAAAGAGACAAAACTACAAAAAGAAATTATGTCCCTGGCTACCATTTGGAATATTCTTTTTTCACATCAGGCCTTTCCAACTGTGAACCTGATGGTCAATGATAGGTAGCTTAAAATACTTTGAAATCTTATCAAACATTTTAAAATACAGAAAGTTAATATGAGTTTTTTATGATCCTGAAAAATCTTTCATATAAAAGGGTATCTAAGAGTATGCCCAGAGACAAAGGATTAAAGATTAATCAGTCATTTTAAATTCTCTGTACCACTGTATATCAAAAAGGAACCCTCTTTGTTCTTCTCAGAGGACAGACAGATAAAGAGCACAGATAGGATCACTTTCAACAAATCATCAGAAAAGAGCACCTGCTTGCACCCTAACTTTTTCTTCTTCAGTATTTTTCCTCATCTCTACTATATTCTTCCTATGTGAAATAAATATATGAAACTTGGGAATGAGAAAAAATGTTTCTGATTTTAAAAAATAATTAAAAGCAGATGCTGGAATCCCCAGTAAACTCTTCCAGCTGCTACTGAACCACTGGCAACCTGAGTCTATTTAATTTGGATACCAATAATGGCAGCAAGGAGAATCTGCCTGCCAGACCTGCACGCCCAAGCTAAGCCAGCAAGAACAAAACTGAAAAGCATCTTATGATACCAAATGCATTCAATCAAGGCTCTCTGAGTGACAGCACGTCATTCTTCCCATGGTCAATGGCTAAAGATGGTTACTGCTTACTGAGGCTAACCCCAACACAGATAAACAACTATGAAAATCTGTTATAGATCAGTCATTTTTATTAATCCCAGTTCATATTTCCAAGAAGAGCCCTTTTTCTATAATATTTTAAAGGTTTACTAATGGAGTACTTCAGGGTGCTGTTAATATTGATTAAAGTAAGACATCATAAATTAATATTTAGCAAGGTCATTATGACAGATTGATATGACATGCAGGTCCTCAAGTCTCAAGATGCCTTATCATTTCTGAGGAGACAGCCTGTTTGAAAAAATAAAGGAAGGAAAAGAAAAAGTCTTACAGGTGGCACTGAACTGACAGCAGCATATAATATAAAAGCGCTTTGTCATTCACATAATGTCTGGGGTAATGAAATGAATTCACTTTCTGGCTTCCTTCAGTTTGCAGTGCCAAAGAACACTGTGTTATCAGCACAGATGGAGCATGCATGGTTCTGGAGAAGAGCCTGGTGCAAACTGCAAACAAGCTTCTTTGCATACCAATGAATCCCTGAGAATCAGACCTTTGCTGTCAAATGACAGGTTTGGAAGCTCTATAAAAATGAACTAATCCCAGTGGTCTTGTCTGACTGCATGTACTGTCAGTGCTCAGGACAAGGAAGGGGGGAACACGGCACATTTTGCAGTCATGGCTACTACTTTGGTGAGAGATATCAGGCAGATGAGGGACTTCATCTAGGTGCCAATATTTCTCTTTTTCCACTCCTCCAGGGACAGCAGAGTGGCAAGAGAGCTACAGTCACTGGAATTAAAGATGCATCAAAATTTCCATAAAGAAAAGGTAGAAAAAAGTTTCTGATAATTATTTTAGCTAGCCAGGTATAAAAGAGCCGAAGACGTCACCCATATATAAGAGCTATACAACTAAGTTTACAAAAACAAATCCTTTCTCCATCCCCTGCTTTGACACATTGCTATTATTAATACATATATCATATCACTCCTCTTAAATCAAATAGCTCTTTGACAGTAGACCTAAACTAGATGTCTTATTTTGCACAGTGTTTAACTAAAGACACATAAGAGTGTGTACATTTGTACATTCTAGACAAGGGAGAAGAAAGGTAGAAACTTCAAACAATGAAGCAACCAGACTCTAATTTTACTGAATTTGGTATTTTGAATTTTCTGATCACTTTTCTTTTCCATTTAGGCTGCTTTAATCCCACTTACATCAGCCTTACACAAAGCACATTCTTTGCTCCTACGTGTCCCATAGCAGTTCTTAATTTATTCATACCAACTAATCTAGGTTTTTGTAAAATAAGGGAGCTTACAATGACATGGTGATTATTTGCATGGCCTAGAGCAAACTACTGGTAGGTGCTTTAAAAACCAAATATTGACAGTAAAACAACATGAAATAAAATAGTGAAAAAATATTTGTAAAATAGAGGCATACCCATCAACAAACTCAGAAGTCTCTGGACCTTTGAACTCACCCCCACAACTCTGTACAATCCTTGGTCATTTATACCTATTATGTAAACAAAAAAAAAAAAAAAAAAAAAAAAAAAAAAAAAAAAAAAAAAAAAAAAAAAAAAAAAAAAAAAAAAAAAAAAAAAAAAAAAAAAAAAAAAAAAAAAAAAAAAAAAAAAAAAAAAAAAAAAAAAAAAAAAAAAAAAAAAAAAAAAAAAAAAAAAAAAAAAAAAAAAAAAAAAAAAAAAAAAAAAAAAAAAAAAAAAAAAAAAAAAAAAAAAAAAAAAAAAAAAAAAAAAAAAAAAAAAAAAAAAAAAAAAAAAAAAAAAAAAAAAAAAAAAAAAAAAAAAAAAAAAAAAAAAAAAAAAAAAAAAAAAAAAAAAAAAAAAAAAAAAAAAAAAAAAAAAAAAAAAAAAAAAAAAAAAAAAAAAAAAAAAAAAAAAAAAAAAAAAAAAAAAAAAAAAAAAAAAAAAAAAAAAAAAAAAAAAAAAAAAAAAAAAAAAAAAAAAAAAAAAAAAAAAAAAAAAAAAAAAAAAAAAAAAAAAAAAAAAAAAAAAAAAAAAAAAAAAAAAAAAAAAAAAAAAAAAAAAAAAAAAAAAAAAAAAAAAAAAAAAAAAAAAAGCATGAGATCAACCACAGTCAAATTTAGCATTCAAATTTTTGCCCCAGGCAACTAATTCTTTTCAAAGACAGACAGACTACATAGTATGAACAGTCCTGAGAACATTATAAATAAAGTATTACAAGGATCTTTTCGTTACTCTTTGTTTTTAAGATGAGTTCATGTTATGCTTTGATAAAGGTTTCATGTACCTCAATTCTAGTTCTGAAACTGGGAGGAGAAGAAAACAGGGACAAACCTTTGCTTGCAAATAAATAAATAAACCACTGTCTAATTTCAAATTTTTTAAACTACCTTTTGGGAATATTGACATCCACATTATAATAATGCAAGACTCAATAAATGCTAAATTAAGAGTTCTTCAATAAACTTAATACTTCTTCTTTTTCCCCCAATATGTGGTAACTAAAACTTAGGATGAAGAAAAACTTAAGCCTATTCCCAGTCCTCAAAACCAATATTTTTTCAATTTTATAAATGCTTTCCATTTAAGATACAAGGCCTCATTCCAACCCACTGTGCTCCACGTGAGTTACATCCAGAGGCACCACCAAAAGTTACTGAACACTGAACAGTTTTGCTCGCGATGAACAGAGGAGCCATGACAAGCACAGTATTTTGAGTCCCCTACTCCCATTCTACATGAACATGGGACCACTTTGCTGTCATTCCTCTGCCCTTCCATTGTCTCACATGCACTCACTTCTCCACCCCTTTTCTTCCACTGCTTTTGCTTTCCAATACCCAGCTTTATTCCCCAGGGAAGTAAAACTGTGAATATAAATTGAAGAAAAATGGGAGGGAGAAAAGGGACAAGGAAAAAAAGGGCAAAATAAGGTAAGTCTTTGTCTGCTGCATTGCTTCAGAGCCCATATTTTACCCAGGGAGGGAAAATACTACTACAAAGCTGACACAGCTGTTTGAGAGGCCTCATAATACGCAGCCATCTACAAACAAAATATACCTTCATAATCACACTGGCCTGGAAGAGTAGAAATGCCACAAAATACCTGTGTTTCTACTTCATGGGAATCTTTTCAAATAACAGATTATGTGGTATTCTTATTCAAAATATCCTTCAACAAAGGAAGAATTGTGAATTCCCAGCTTCAATACCAAGCTGTTCCAACCCAGAGAAGGAAAATTAAAACCAGTCATATGAGAAAAAGTTTCTCCCCAAATAAATATTAGATGAAGTATGTAAAAATCATTAGCCTTTTAATGAATTACTGTCAGACAGAGCCATAATACACAGCAATAATTCTCAATATGGTAGAGAGAACTTGGCATTTTCTATCCCCTCCTCCTGCCTAGCCTTGCTACATCTTTTCTCTCTTCTCTCACTCCTTCCTCACACAGTCTGCAGCGGCCTCAGCCATCCCAGATCCAAGATGCAGGCGCCACTGGAATGGTGCTGAGCTTTAAGATGGATGCCGGTTTCAGAGCTGGCTCAAATTAACAGAATAAGCCAGATCTCCTTTATTTTATCTGTGCTCATCAAAACACATAACTCTGTAGTATCCTCACAGTTTAGCTTTGTACCAAAGGACAAAGCCAGCTATGTGGCCATAATACTATTCCTCCCAAAAGATGAAGTTACCAAACCAGCCAACTAAGTTTTCCAAATATCCCTAGACCAAGTGTGATAGCATGCTATACACCACTTGGAAACCCAAAAAAAACCCCCAAGAACACAGTCCTTGACACACTCCAAACAAGAATGCACTACAAATCTGTCCTGAGAGCAGCAAATACTTTTTGCTCCAAACTTCTCAGAGGTGTCCAGGAAAATTCTGGTACCAAACTAACACCAAGCTTTGCCAAAATGCATCACACTTTTTTTATACAACGTCTTCTACTACTTTTAGTACCACAGAACAAGCCTTCTGCATCATATGCAAGATGTTAAAAAGCTGAAGAAATACTGTCACACTCAGCTTTTGCTTATCTCAGAAGTTGATTTGTGACTTCCTATGCTTCTAACATTAAAGCTGGGGGGCAACCAACTGTGCTGACCCGAAACATACATTTACAGGCTTAGAAATATCAAGGTCAAACCGCAAAACCTATGCTCAGTATTAAAGCAGACATGATAATGCAGAAGTCTCTGGAAAAGGGCAGTATTGAAACTATTACAATCCTTCAGCAATAATCATGAGTCTGTGATAGAAATAATCAGATAATTGATTGGTTTCAAATTCATCAGCACAGCTAATTGCCAGCAGACATCAAGGAGTGCAAAAAAGGTATTAATATTTCAACACAGTTTTAGACGATACCATTAAACATACTTTCAAATGATGTTTTATTTAAAATATACAAACCTGGTTTGAAACAGTCCTATTTCTGATTTAATCTGCACACTTCAGATCTTTAGCACATCCAACACTGATAATGCTTGGCATTTACAGAACACAATCGACAGGATGACTCATTGCAAGGAATAGCTCCCCACCGACTGCTGAAGGATTCAGACGCTGTGTCTGCCGGCTCAACCGCTATTGGCAACTTGGAGCGATAGAGCCCCGCAGCACAACTTCCTTCATATTTACATTATCTCAAGATGTTTGGCTGCCTGATACCAGAATTTGGCACAGGTACACAGTTTGTGAAACATGCTTAAAAATGTAAGGTATTGTAAGCAAAATAGTAATTTATAGTATCGTAAGCAAGGTACGTAGTAGGCAAGTTTACTTTGTGACTGGCATTGTACGTGAGGCTGACACAGACTTGCAATAGAGTTGCAAATACAACTTTTTATACCAAAATCCATAGCACAGAAACAGCCATACAAGTGACACTCTAAATTCAAGGTGATGCCAGGAGCGTTTTTGTCACTTGAAAAGGTTTTCTGGTCCCTCTTCACCACGTACTTTCTGTCTGAGGAGCAGCCAGCCTGGACGCGCAGCTCAATGCTGCCACCTCTCTCTGCAGCTCAGGTTGGCAGCTCCGGTAGTTCTAAGCTCAAGACAAACCCTGCTCCGGCAGACGCTTTACCCATCATATCCCCTCAGAAGGTACAGCCACCTACTTGCACACAAAAACATGCACAGAGTCTTTATTAGTGGAGAAAACAGCTCTTCGATGTTTCTGTAAGCATCTACCCCGTTCTATTATTCTCGGTAGAGAATTATAAATTAAATACTCCAAACAAAAATGCTCTCTCCAAGACAAAACACAGGTGCACATCCAACCAGCATGGTGCTCAGCATGTGAGAGATGGGATGCATATCCTGATGCCTCAGCATCTCCTACCAGGTAAAGCAAAGCCAATCTCTTGTGAGGCAATGCTGAATCAGAAGCTCATGTGCATTTTAACCAAGACACTGATTCTCGTGCTTCTATTCATTCAGAGCAAATAATTCCCTTCTTGGCTTTATAAAAGGGAACATAACTGGAAAAAAAATATCCAGCCATTGACAAGTTTATGTTCAATATCTCTGTTATGCTCTTCTCTCTCTGAATACCAGACTACTTCTGCTGTGACATGACAAGACTATTCTCAGTTTCCACCCACACTAGACTGTCCTCTCTTTCCACCCACGCCAACCTCACACCCATTATGATTAAAAGAGATAAAAACATGGCACACAAGCACCATCTCTGAAGAAGCATCTGTCCTGTTTTCTCCTGCTGAATATAACTTGCTTTTGATGTGTTATCATTGAAGTAAAATAACCAAGTAAAAACTGTTTTCAAGAAAAAGTATAGGTAGAAAATTCCACAACTTGAGAGATGGATTTTCTTCACCATACAACTATTTGGCCAAACTCTTTTGAGACAAACAACTGAATGCTCTCCTGGCCCTCCATTTGTTTAGCTCAGCAGGCATCAGCAGAAGGTCCTTCAGGGCTTTTTTGTTTTGTTTTGGAGTTTGGTTTTTTTACTTGGTTTGTTTTGTTTTTAAATGCAGTTGATGTTAAGTTCAGAATCAGTAAACAGAAAATCAATGACTGCTTGAAATGTAATGGACAAATCAAGTGGATCGAAACCAAGCTACATGCATTGTTGAGTTCCTGGAAGGTAATTCCTCACCTAAATATATTCCTGGAACCCCAGGAAAAGAAATATTCTTTGGACACTGATTTATTTTCTTTTTTGAAGACTCTCCAAAACAAAATTAATAGACACAAGTCTTTTTTCATTGGTAGTAATTACCACGAAGCACTCTATTGACCGCACATCTTACAAAGGCTGTGTAAAAGGGACAGCAAAGCTGAAATGTCTCCAAAGACTTTGGGAATTTTAATTCTCTTCCTTGTATGTTTCAGGCCAGATCCTACTATGGAGAGAGGCTGTTAACCCATGAAAGTTCATAATTTGTCTTGAACAAGAGTTATACAATATTTTGCACCTTGTTACATGCCCCTAAATCAAAGTATAAAGGACACAGTGAACTTAAACCTCCATTCACTTTAATCTATCCACTCCAGCCCTGAGGAAAAAGAAAAAAACTACAAAAAACATTTTTCCAAATAGCCACTTCATGAAGAAAGTGTTCACATTTTTTCCACAGTTACGCTGTTTCACTTTTCTTGCAGGGTATCAGACAAAGAAAAAATTAACCAACCCAGTACTTGAAGAAAACTATTTGAATCCACTTAAAAATAATAAATCAAAATATAGTAAACTCCACACTGCTTATAGTAAGCAGACTTCATGAGGTATTGTAAGGTAGCCAGTCACTGTACTATAGGCCAAAACTAGCCTTTCATTACATGAGCACATGCTACCTTTTTCATTAAATCTGCCTCATTCACTGTAAAGAGAAGATCCAGACTATATTGAGCCAGGGTTTTGCAGTGAAGAAAACTCATCTGTAAGATGCCAGCTTTATCTGCAATGTTTCCCAGCTGAAATATTCAGATTGTAAATGCCAGTAACAGAAATTTTAAAGTGATGAGACAGGCAAAATTATCTGAAAAATATTCAAAAAGACAGAACGAACAAAAATAACATGAGATAGAATATGGCCTAATCTGGAATAACATCGTTAGTGCATCAGACAGGACTGATACAAAAAAGTCTTAGAGAAAAAGGACTTCAGATGCTTCTTGCTGTTTAAATGCAAAATTCTAAGTATCAGAAAGGTTGCTTATCTTGCTAATAATGTTGTGCAGTAAGTATAAATGGAAGACACTGTTTTTCAGTAAGATGCTGCAGTGACAGCAAGGATGACGCCATTCTTCTGTTCAGTTATCTTATTTAAACTGGACTATGATACACAGAAAGTAGTAAGTATTCTGTCCTGTGCAATACCACACCTTTAGAAAAAAAGATACAATTCCTGAAAATTCTTCCTGAAAAGCATCCCCTTTGGGAGTAGGAAGGAAAGTCAAAAATTTAGGGGAAAACCAAAATGCACACAGAGAAATCACAACATATTTTAATAAACTGAGGAATATACTGTAACCAATGACCTACTTCAAGTCTTTACCTCTTTTTTTAAAAACCACAACAAAACAAGCAGGTTCTCCACACAATGCCATATATAATGCAGTGAGCCTCAGAGTGGCTGGTCACCACACACTTCAGCGAAGCCTCTCCAAAACCAATCCCAATTACTTCTTGAATACTGACTGTCTGCACACTGACCTCTCTTCCATCTCCAGTTCTGGAGGTACCACAATGAGTACATGCAACAATAAATCCTGACAGCATCTTTGTCCCTGGTGTGATTCTAACTCCATGAAAAGCGCTTCAACACTTTTTGTTAATCACCTGCCTGCTCAGCTCCTGTTCTTCAGTCTTAAGAGACTAAACAGAAATGGAATACTAAAATAAATTACTGTTTTAATAGCAAAGCAAAGGTGCAGGCAGTGCCTACAAAACACAGGTTTCTCTTTGCGGCTGTGCACGAACATTGGTTCCTTTGTCAAGAGAGGTGCTATTCCCCACTTGTGAGCACTTCTGGTAAATGCATTTCTTGAGAGAAAGCCATACATAAAAGGATGGAACTGGACAACTCCTGCCCTGGGCAGTGTAATCAGTGAAATGTCTTCCATGGTAAAGTCTTTTTCAGAGATCTACAGGAGACTTTATCACACAGGCCTTCTTCACAGAGCAGACCAGCTGCTTCACCCTCTTCACAAACAGGTTGGGTTGATCATTACCTCGTGTTTCAACAGCACTGATGCACTTTTTGATGATGGTGAACCCTATCTTATCCAATTGTGCACCTACAAGGGGGAAAAAACAGGTTTGGACAGTTTTAAAGCACCATTACAATTATGTCTTTCACTGAAAATAAAGTTAGACAATCATATAGCTAGTACTTTTGAGGCAAAACTGTAAATATTCTGAAATTGTAGAATACATCACTTTTTCTAGAGAAATTCTGCTTGTCTCCTTCGCAACCCTGCCTAGCCCAAGTAAAGACTTGTTTTGGTGATAGTGGCTTCAGTGAATCTGTTCACAGCAGCATCCTTTGAAGAATGTGATCTCTGATTAGTTACACATGTTGGCAGATGCAAGATGGAATTTAACAGTACTTACTGCAACATCGACAACATCTGAGAGAGTTCACCAAATGGGACAAGGAAGTACTTATGATGAAAAAACATAATCATCAACAGCAGGGCTTTTACTGAGTCCCACCCTCAGCCAAAGAAATTCCCACACTAAAGATACAGGACACATGTATATAATTTCACAGCAGTTAATGATCTGACTACATGAAAGCAGATGCATTAACAGGACAACAGCTGAGCTCCAGCATTCCTTTGTTGTTCCTATCTTGCCCTTTTTCTTCACATCAAAACTTCATTTAAAAGCTTATATTGCAAAACTGCCCTTCCCCCAAACATCTGGCCTTCTTGCTCCTGGGGACCTGGTCTTGCACCATGAAAAGACAAATCTGTGGAAAAATTTCTATTAATAACACCAAGATCCAGCTTTAACCAGCAATTTCAAGCTTTTTAAAAAGCAAGCATAAATTGCCTGATAATCAAAGAAGGATACCTGTTTTCACTCTTATACTTTGCGAACAGAAGAAAGCCAATGTTGTCTAAAGAAAGCCATCTCTTCTATTTCCATATTTTGGTTTATATCTTAAATGCATGCATTCAGCTTTTTTGCTGATCTTGACATTCAGCTGCAATTGCTTTTAAGACCATACTTACACATTCTAACAGATGTGTACACACAATCTGTATTAAGAAATTGTCATGCATTTACATACAAATTCACCCTTGAACCAATTTCAGGCATGTAGTAAATTGGCAAAAACAATCAGACTGTTTCTCCAGCGTGTGTCCAGTCCTACAGTTCTTATGCATGTACTGAGTTACCGTAAAAACCCATTAATTACAAAACCAACAAATTATATTCACAACTCAATATTTAAAAGTAAAATAATTAAGCCAGATCCACAGGAAAAAAAAATTACCTTTGCCTTTCTCAGTTATAAAATATTAACAAAATCAACCTTAATGCTAATTCAAATACTTACTTCCCTCTCGTTTTGCATTCACTTTATTCAAATTGATGAACAGCTGACACAAAAAGAGTAAAAAGACATAAATTATTTTAAAGACTTTTATGAGATCAGAAAAAAGACACCCTGAATCTTAATGCTCAGTAGGCATTAATACAGCGGTTTGCAGCCAGAATATACCACCAACAGCTCTAACAGCAGGACCAGAAGTCTGTGCCCCCTCAGAACATTGTTAGCTACAGCCACTGAAATTAACTGCGATTCATGTGCTCCATGTTTCTATGTTTCTCTGCAGGTTAATTTCCCATAGTTTCAAACTCATTCAAATTGTTAGGAATTCGATGAATCCTGGGACTTTTGTCCCAGTTTGGCATTCCCAGAATTTATAAACTTACTGGGGAGTCCAGCTCAGACAACACGTCATGGTAATAAACACCTCTGCAAATGAACCAGATTAGTGTAACAATGATGTCAATAAAACCTACAACTACTGGGGCAGACACGTGACTGTGTCATTGTCTAGAAAACCCCATTATTTCTGGCCCACAAGACCAATGTATTTATGATTGTAATAATAAATAGTATGTTTCAATTCAACAGCTCAGACTTGTTTCCCAATGCGAGGCAGAAATTAAGGAAATTCACATACAACCTCAGTCTCATTTACAAGAAATTTTTTGATCTAATTTAAAATAAAACAAAATAATAATACCATGTAACTCACTCACGCAAGTTTTGCCACTGGAATGCTGCATGTCAGCATAAGACTAAGTGAACATGCTTATACTAGACATTTTCTACAACACCAATATTATCATTGGGATGGGAAACCATTTATAAAAATTGATGCTGTCATTACAATGAAAAGTTCTCACATCAGCATTAGCAGTTATCTACACTGAGCTTTACCAAGTTACTCATCTCTCCTGAGTTTTATTTCACTTTTATCCTTTATTCATTGAATCTATAATTTTGCAAACTACATAATCCCAGTTTATTAAAATATAAATGTGATCAGAAAGATTTTTAAAACTACACTTACGGCTTCTTTTCCATCCAAGGCTTCCATCCACAGCTTCCTGTCTTCCTCAGAGAATGCCTGCATGGTCACAGGAACTCCAGGCCTGCAAATGTACCAACACTAAGTAACTGCATTCATCAAGAACTGAAAAATTATTATCAAATTCTATTTCCAGCTACAAGCAAAAGCCCATTGGCCTAAAAGTCAGGATTCATTTCTTTTGCTTAATAACTGAACACTGCTCATCTTGAAAATAAAAGCTATGGAAGTGATACATGCAGTAAGAAATAGGGAGAATAGGGAGGAAAGTGAATGCAATCTGAAAACTATTTATTTTAAATAGCTCGTTTATCACTTGCTGATTCCAGCACTTGCTGGAGTTACTAAGTTTCATGAACTGTAAATAAACTTGGACTTGCATTGCTGTTAGATGAAAAAGTTAATTCAATATATTATCTTTAAAGCAGCAACAATGATCATAGCATACACGTAAATATCTTCTGAAAATAAATATCTTAATTCAGTAAAAAACTAAAATAAAACCATTTAGTTCTTTTCACTAAATTACAACTGTCAAGGTCTCAGAGTGCCACCAGGAAGCAATATATCAAACTTAGTATATGCTACTTGAAACATCATTTATTTGTCTTCAAATTAAAGTCAAAGGAAGCAAAACCTTCCCTCCTTGTCCTGTATTGGAAAAAACTAAAATCTAGGTAGTATTTCAAAAGGATAATGCTCATTTTCAATAGAATAACTTTTTCCTACCCTAGAAGACATCTGCTATCTCCTTAAGATTTAAATTTCTCTACATTTACCACTAGTCACCTTCAGCTAAACATAATGGAGAACTAGAAACAGAAAAAAGTATAATTTCCAACAGATTCAGCCAGAATCTTGGCACCGTCAGAGCCACAAATATCAGAATTTAAAGAAAATGTAACTATCTCAGCTTTCCTTTCAAAAGAAAAACATGCAAATTTTCAGCTATCTCCAAATCATTCCCAAGGCTGAATGTTTGCTACTTTAAAATCTTCCCTAAAATTTTATGACCTTGCCTCCTTCCAAAGCACAATAACAAAGAAAACCCCATGCCCAGCTGTCAATCCCTGTGCTATTTTTTAACTTGGACAACCTGAGGGATAAGGGTGGCCTGAACTGATACCAAGGAAACAAGGTAATGGCCTGCAGCACAGAACTAATCTCCATGGGAACATCTCAGTACTACATACATATATTATTAAAAGAAAAATGTCTGATATCAAGGTCACAGTGGACCAGTTGCGTCTATAATATCTAGACAGAAAGATGAAGTAGATTTTTCCCACTTTTACCAGAGAAGAGAATGAAAAACTGTTTTGCAGGATCAAGGAAACACTGCTCTCCATCCATCTCTGTATAAACTCCAGATACCCCACTGAGAAGATGACACACAGAGGGGGACAGACTGACATTTCTCACACTGCTTTTTAGCAACTTTATCAGACTCAGTTTGAAATCTGTTATCCCTACTGACCAATGCACTGACCCAAGAGGAGCTGATGCCAGGAGTTTAAACCTTTACTCCCTTTCGTGCTGTTGGGACAGTGTCAGAATAGTTAAACCACATCCTCCTCAAATCAAAAATGCAAGCTCAAACCACACTGTAGAGTGATGACAAACATCATCTGAACTGTAAATTACTATCTTGTCATCTGTCACATGAGCTGGTAGTTTTCTGATGGTAGTTTCACATCCCTTTGCCCACTGCTTGTAGGAATGAACATGCCTCAGGCCAGTCTGACTGGCCACACAAGCTCAGCAGAGCCTCTGATTCAAGTTTGAGCACTTGATCCTTATCACAGACATCTGCTGACCATTGGCAATCACAGGACAGGAGTCCTGACAGCACTGGCCGTGCGTCATTTAAAGTGACAAATACTAAGAATTTGATGGGGAAAAAAGCAAAAGGCTATACAACTTGGAGACCTATTGTATTATAAATTTGAATGTAGTTAACTGGTATAAGTAAGAAGCAAACATATAGATTAAAAGCATCTCAGAGGGGGTGGATGCAAAAACTCAGCAACAGTCCACTAATTTATATCTAGCATTTAATTCTAGACATGATCCATTTCTGCACAAATACAATTTGCATCCAAAGAATGTAGCATTACCATAGCCATATTTATTTGGAGTACTCCATTAAGTTGGATTCTCTCACCTTCATAAATGAAGACTAAAAGGCTGTTGAAAACCAATTTATCAGATTCTGAGATCCTTTAGTGAAAAAAATTAGTAAGTCTTTTCCTGACAAATAGAGCAACAAGTGGTGCTTCAGACAGACAGTGGCAACAATGTTCAAGATGCAGTGGATGATTACACCAGCCACAAAAAGCTTCAAAATCCCAAAAATCTTATTTCCAATCTGAAAAACCAGCATATACCCTCAGCAACATATCATTTTGGAATGCAGGATTTGGGACATGAAGTGGACATGACTACATGAATTATTAGTATTTCACTACAGCTATATGTACTTTAATTTAAGCCATATTTCTTCACTGTGTTAACTCTAAATAACTTCTCTTTACTTTTTCTGCGCATTTTTAATGTGAGCTCAGGCAGTGTCTGCATTTCAGATCAATTTCTCCCTGCTTCTGCTACACACAGCTGAGGTAAAACCCAGTGAGTCATGGCAGTGCTTGCTGCCCCTCCAGTGACCATTTCCCACTGGAACTCTGAGTGAGGATTGAAGAAATCAGAAGAAAACACAACAGTAATTTTGAAATAGTTTTAACTACTACTTAGAGTTCTTAGTGTGCTTCCCAAGCTTACCTGTCTGAAGCTTCCAAGTCAAAACAGAATCGCCTGTCTATTGTATCTGTATTTCTTTTGGTACAATAAGTAAGGACGAAGAGCTCCTCATCACCCTGTGAAAAGAAAGTTTTTATAAGCTTGACCCAGGTTTTATAAGCTCCAGTAAGCCAGCTGTACAAGCCAAGTAAGGTAAATTTATATTCAAATAATGGCAAAACCTAAGCTGAAAACTGACATTACTATAGAATTCTCCCATGTTTGCTGTTCACTTCTCTGCACAATAACACATAAATTCTATGGTCATAGAATGGGACATAAATCTAAAAATATTGATTACATTTTAGCTGGTACTTTACAGAATGACTGAGTGCAACAATAAGTTAAACTAACAAAAATATTTTGCATTTTTACAATATAAACACATAAAGAGACTTTTCCCATTTTATGTCAGATACAGGAATTTCCACAGTAAAGGCTATTGCTATGTTACCTAGAGCAAAGAAAGTGTTTTTTACTATCTGTAACATGCCTTACAAAACCAATAATTTCTTTCTTCAAGACCAACACCAGGATCTTATTTTACCCAGGAATCAAACTCATCTGTGAATGCTGCATGAGTTGTACCAGATTAAATCAGGATTAAGTGTACATTTTAATTATTTCTTGTCTTATTCAGCATCCCCAGACACAGAGGGTTGTCACTGAAGGAGCAATTGCATTGTGGGTTTCCAAATGGGAGATCTTTTAATACAGCAGAAATGGCTTCATAAGTGTTTTAGAATGCTGAATGCTTAGACACACATACTACATACTATACTAAAATGGCTTATTGCAATTAGAGTAAATTAGGATTAAAAATCCAGAGAAGTACTGAAGTGATTAAGGAAACCAAGTAACACTAATATTCAATACATCCAACTTTTCCAAAGCTTTTGAAAGATTCTTTCAATATATTCGTAAATACACAGAGTCCTCGAAATTTTGAAAGCCATCTCCCCTCTGCGGAAACTAATAGTATATAATAAATTGATAAAATTCCAACAACATGATTTTCTAACCAAAACTGAAGACAGGGCAGGGTGCTGCATTTACAAGCATATTGATTCAAGCTGTAGTTTCCAGATTCAGATATCCTTCTTCCTTGAAACAATGCATGTTATCCCTATTAATACATTCATTTAATGTGTCATCTTTAAAGGTACTGAGTGTCATCAATTCCCAACTATTTCAGTAGGAATTAAAGCCATTTAAAGACAAAGTCACGGGTCTTGTATATATCAGATGCTAGCAAATATATCTGAAATTATATACAGTTATCAGTACAAATTATATGCCTATGAAAATCCACTTTTCTCGTCCGTCACTTTTACTACTTACATCTCCAAAAGAAAAACATAAGTGAAGCATGTAAGAAAGAATTTTCTAAATCTATTATATTTTCCTGATTTATACTTAAATAAGTTAAAGGTCTCATGGGAAAACTAGATTATAAATAGTGGTACATTGCATGTTATCTGTGCCAGATCTTTTGGTCTTCTAAAAGGAAGCAATTGAGAAGTCTAGAGAATTCTTATCTATTAATCCATACTTTAGGTTAATGTCCTTAAATGGCAGACTGAATTGCATGAGGAAAGACAAAAATAAAGGGCAAAGAGAGTAGAGAGGGAAAGTACTTGACACATCTTATCTGACACATCCTCTGGTCTTGATACAGGAGAAGTGTAACAGTGGAATATGAAAATATACATACAACTTTTCCTCCTGATCTGTGTTCAAATGGGATCATGGAGAACTTCTTTGTTTCTTTCCTGTACATGCAATAGTGCTTCACCCAGCTGGAACCAAAGGGAGCAGGCCCTATATAACACAAAAGCAATAAATAGTATATACTTTTTCCAGTTTCTGCATTTTTTCCCTGCTTTCTAAAATGATCCTTAAGAGCCCTGATTAATTCCAAGTAATGGAGTATTTAAAGCAAAGGTACAAATTAAGAATATTATACAACATCATACAAATGTTAACCAGTGCTTACTATATTCTAAAAACTGATGCAAGTTGTATTTCACACTGATGCTTAATGACAAATGGAAAGAATTATTAATACATCTTTGTCTCACTACTACAGACAAAATAATTTTCCCTATAAAGCAAATATCTATTTGAGATTTTATTAAGCAGAGCACAGAAAGGTAGATTTACACCTGATAACTTGAAGGTAAGTAACTGAAAATGAAAACATCTCTATTGCAAGTACTACACTATTGATGAAAGTCTGATCACTTCTGACACCTGAACTCTCTCCTATTAATCACTGCACACCCTATGCAGAATACACTTATTTTAGAGCCCAGTTTACTGCATGTAGTATTGCTGAGATTTGCACCATAACGTCAATTGTTCAAACTTGGATTCTGACCCTTTGTATCTCCTTGCTTCTCTTACTTTACTTTTCCTAAAAAAATAGGTCTGCAAATGAATCTTCTCATTCTGTAAGGGCAAACATCTTAAAAATATGATTTATGCACAATGTTTAAAAAAAAATACAATAAATTGTCATTCCTTGAGCAAAGCTCTGCAAGAACTCTGTATCTTGTTTGGCTTTTTTACTAGTGTGAGAAAGATTTATAATTGTTTGAAGTGTTGACAGGATATGATTTGTGTGACATGTACCTTCACAGCAAGAATTTTAACACAAGCTACCTAACATATAGACTGTTTTTGACCCTATCATCACAATTAGGTAATGAAAATGTATCGATGAATCAAGGAAATGACACTCAATTTCATCATACTCAACTAGCCCAATTTTCAAAAGCTAATTTGACAACTTATCTTGCTGGCTGACAACAAACATTTGACAGTTCCAGTGGAGGTCATTAGTAAGGGATTAAAAATAAGATGAAATCCATTCTTTGGTCAAATAAAACTTCCCTGAATTCAGTCACTTTAACTAAAAATTGTCACACTTCCAGCTCCATATTCTTTTTATGAGCCACAGCATCAATGCTGTAAGAGACTTTGAACATTTACTCAGATGACTGTTTAATCAACTGTAAGTTTTTTACATCTTTATGTTACCTGTAGAGATAAGACTTGCCTGTATGCTCAATATGGGCACTACGGAATACAAAACACATCTTACTTTTTTCCTGTACGTAGAGGTAACCTTCCATCGTGAAGTGATTTGCTCTTTTATGTTCCTGAGGATTTCTTCTGATCTTGTTCATGAGCTCCTCTACCTCTGACCTTGTTCCTTCAAAACGATTTCGTGTCTAAAATGAGACAGCAAAAACCCTTTGGTAATGAGAGTGGAAGACTTACTCTTCCTGGTAAATAGGAGTTATAATCATGTCCTGAGCTTGCACAGCAAGGTTTTGGTTGAGGGTGGGTTATGGAGTGGGCCTCTGTGAGAAGGTGATATAGAAGCTTCCTCCATGTCCCAAGGAGCCAATGCCAGCCAGCTCCAAGAGAGACCCACCACTGGCCATGGTCAAGCCCATCAAGGACAGCATTAAAGCCTCTGGAATAACGTATTTAAGAGGAAAAAACCACACAATGAGAACTGCAACCAGAGAGTGGGGTGGGAACATGTGAGAGGAACAGCTGTGCAGACACCAAGGTCAGTGCAGAAGGAGCGGTAGGAGACCCTCCAGGTTTCAGAGCCAAGATTTCCCTGCAGCCCCGGCGCAGACCATGGTGAGGCAGCTGCGTCCTGCAGCACATGGGAAGGACTCACACTGAGAGTCTCAAGTGGGGGAGACTCCCTGCTGGAGCGGGGGAAGAGTGTCAGGAGTCCTCCCCCTGAGGAGGAAGTAGCAGTAGAGGCATCATGGGAGGAACTGACCTTAACCTTCATTCCCCTGCACCACTGAGGGAAGAAGGGGTGGGCTGGTGGAAAGGTGTGTTTAAGATTCGGGTTTTATTTCTCATTACCCTACCTTAATCTGGTAATAAACTAAACTTATTTCTCCCAGTCAAGTCTGTTTTGCCTGTAAAATTGGTCTGTAATTGGTCTTCCTGTCCTGATCTCGATCCACAAGCTCTCCAGCTGAGGAGAGGAATAATAGAGCAGCTTCAGTGGGCCTCTGACACCCAGCCAGGGCCAACCCACCACAGATAACTATATAATGAGACAATGATTCAGGCCATTTTAGGAGAGTCACTCCACAGTTTCCATATATATGTTTACTCTCCAAGTTATCTGATATCCTCCAAAATTTGTGTGAGGTTTAGGTATCAGCTGCTATCACTGTGGAAAGCACACAAAGACTGCTGGAGCAGGTTTCTAAAACAATGCACTGACCTGTTCAGACAGAAGTGAAATACTCAGTGCAAAATGAATTTGATTATTGAAATTTCCTTAGAAAAATATTACTACATATATTGGCTTAATTCATGACATTCTTACTTGTTGTCAGGAAGTAGAGGATTTTCTATGGTTATTGAGGAAAAGAAGTGACAGGAAGGTCATCAACAATGTATACAGACTGAGACTACACATGTGCCAAATGTTTTGACCACACACAAGCAGAAGCATGCAAAAACAACCCAAAAAAACCTCCAGTTGATTGTTATTCCTGAATGTCACTTATTTCAAAGTCTGCAAGCAGCCGGAAGAGAAATATTTATAAGAATATTAGCAAAAACAATCAGAAAGTAACCATGCCACCCACAAACTATACAGTAGGCCTACACAAAACAGAGTAGCTCACACCTGACACTATAAACTCAGTTTGGTCTGGAAAACACTGGTAAGTGGTCAATGAGAAAATCAAACCAAAACAACCACGGTAATACCTGGTTTTCTCCAGATAAACACCTGTCCAAGCAGCAAACACTGAAAAGATACATTCAAATTCCAAGCTGGTATTTTCCCCAGCTGGCACACACATTTTGAGGAAAGCACATAGTTCCAGATGCATGCTTATTTTATTTCTGAGAGCACCTTTATTTTTCTGAAAATGCTGCCTCATCTATTTTATTTTTGCCCCAGGACAAGCATACCAGATAATATGACTTTTAGAAGAATCAGCTTGGGCTAGAAGGCTGGGGTGGGTCTTGTACTTTCTTTCATTTGAGGGGGCAGAGAGGCAGCGAGAGAAAGGCAGGGTTTGGGGTAGGGTGTGGAAAGGAAATCTATAAGGTAATTTGTACAGAACCTGAATCAAAGGGAAGGCAACTTCTACAGTTATGCTGGCAATTCTTAAATCACTCTCCATATCCAGCTAGGCTGTCTGTACTAAATCTTGTACCCTTCAATGTCTAACACATCAATGCAGTGTTCTGCCAGCAGCTCAGCTGTACCACAGCCAAGCCCCAGTTCATTTATCTTTTGAGATGTCTTGTTGATCTTCAGCACAGAGGAGAAGATGTCATGTCCTCTCACAATCTTTTCAAATGCTTCCTTCTATTCTCCTTTTACCTTGAATAGTTGTTAAGCCTTGTTCTCCCTTCTCTCTACAGCCTCAATCTATTCACAAAACTTGAGCTGCAAAGCTCAACCTCTTTAGACTTTGCTGGGGTACACTGTGATACCATTCAGTCAATTGAAAATGCAGCTGTTGAGATTAGCTTACTTTCTCACTGCTCATCACTTCTGCAGATCACTTCATTGGCTCTTTTCCATCTGTATTCTGAAACCCAGCTCTTCAAAACTGTATCACAGCTTCACTCTGATGTTTCATCCTGCATCAGCTCCCCTATATGCTGCTCCTCACTCTGTTAAGCTAAGCACATGGGAGGAGCAAGCCTGGCCCAACATTTCCCCCTCAAGCACTGACTTCTGCCACAAAAGTCTGCTTATGAAGTTACTACTAATCAGTTCCCCTTCTCAAACCAAACAACAGCTCAAAAGGAAACTTGACATTTGAACACACAGGATGAAAATTAAAAGAATGGTATCATGACACACAAATCACGTCATTATGCATTACAACAACTGTAATCCTCTCTTCCACCCTTCCGCCTCCCCGCTCGTTAAGCTATTTCTAAAAACAGACTGTCCTCTCCAAGAAGTAGTTTCTGTGTCTTAATTCCAGATGCCCTCAGAGGTCAACAAAACAAATGCACTACCGGGAATTGGTTGTTTGCAGTAAGGTAACTGGTTTGCCCCCTACCAAGAGGCCTCTGGCACACCCAAGCTCTTCTGAACAAGCTTTATTCTTCAACAAATCTCAAGGAAGGAAACAGGCCACCTGACTAGTGACGCTGTCAGTCCTGTTGCTTCAGCCTGTCACCTTGCTTCCTGCTCTCCCAGTCCAGATCACGCTGGGCAATCTGGGGTGAGGGCACACTAAACTAGTGATGGCCCCTGTTAGCCTGTCCTTGAAGGAACACATCACTTTGTCAAATACACCATGGGTGCTAACACCAAGTCTCCTTATACAATTTTGCACCTCCACCCAACAGGGATGTTCTTGTCTGAAAGGGCTGCTGCAAGATAAACAGAAACTCCAGGTCACACTGCTGTGATCAGCTGGTTTTCTTCCCTTTTCTTAGTTATGGATAATGTAACCCTATAGGGAAATGACCCTCAGACATGACCACCACATATTCAATTTCAAAACACATCCAAAACGCTCAAAACTTTGGTATTTCATAACCCATATTCTGAATTATCCAGTGTTGGATACATTTTTAACAGACTTCATTTGTTTTTAAATAAACTTTGCATTCTTTCTCCCTCAAAAAAGATGAAGAAAGGAGTGGGGACTTTTTACTTCATGCTTGTTTTTTACAGTATTACTAGAAATGACAAAGAACTCACTGGAATTAGCGATGATTTGTTCAGTGATGTGGTTGGTTATCCAGGAGATGGCACCATATTCCCAAACTTCACAGGCAATGCACTAACACGGAACTAAGTATTGGCAATACAAATACTGCATATGCAGCAACTTCAGTGAGTAATTTACTCACAAAAGTAGACTCCACTTACATTTTGTATATTTATCTGCAGGGCCATTTTGTAATGATTGAAATCTTTAGCAAGTTCATATCCCTGATGATAGAAAGTGAACAAACCCTGAAAAAAGGATAACACCTGAAACAGAAATAAAAGATTTGTTAGAATGAAAAACTCCATTTGCTTGAATACAATTGCTGCACATATGCTTTTTTGGAAAGATCAGAGATGGCAAAATTATTATTTTTAAATAAATTTCCACTAATGCCTACACTTTATGAGTAATATTTAAATCCAAATGATGATCTATGTTTACAGATATTTTTGGGAGCTCCTGTGTCTGGAATTTCACAACTGATCTCTACTTTCCATTTGACTATAAGGAATGTATATCCCGTGATCCCAAACTTTTCTATGTAATGTTTTCCCACAGCTGCTCTGATACCAATGATGTCTGGAACACATTTTTGTGCACAAGGAGGTAATGATCATTCTGCCTTTTAGTCACCCTTTGCCTGGTCATTCCCCTCTCTGCTAAGCACCATGTGGAGATGACTTTTATATCAGTTGTCTGGTCTGCTGGAAGAAGGAAGCTTTCCCCGTGGCTGTTTTATGTGTGCAGATCTGACTTCTGTCAGAACCAGCAAATGATCCACTTGGCAGTTTCTGACTGTAATGTTTCAATTTAAAAGAATGAACTACAGTGGAAACAGGGTGAGGTGTAATCCTGTTTAGTTCAGGTTGCTAGAAAGAAGGAATGACATATGAAAGAACAACTTTCTAAAGAGAGCACACCAAAGAACATATTTAATTAAGTCTGAAGTCATATAGCAAATGAACCATTTTCAAAAAAGGCAAAAAACACAAACAAAGTATTATTATGGGGAAATGGAATAAGAATTTGGTACAAAATAATTTCAGTTTTCTAGTCTAGTGTAAACGTCAAGTACAAATTAAGCAACATAAAGTTCGGCCCCATCCAGAAGGACCTTTCAGAAATGAGTAAGGGACATGTTGCAAGAACATAATTTGAAGATTCATTACTCTAGTCTAGCTCTGAGGAAACTTCAAATGGTCTAAAACATGACAACCAAATGCAAAACTATCTAGGATTAGAAAAATATTAAAAACTAGAAAATGGAAAAAAAAGAACAACATGTCTACACAAAAAAACCCCCCACACATCCATTTTTTCACAGCATTTTCCCATTTTTTAAACAATGTTAATATAATTGCAGTAATTTATTCCTCCTTAAGGATTTTAGTAACTTTTTCATACAGGAATAAACTACATTAAAATAAACAGTTCTTATTAACTCCATAATGACCAGCTACTTTGATTAGGCTCATTGAAACTTTGTCTCCTTATTACATTTGCACTTGTGTATTAGAATAAAAGGGCACACTTGGCCCAAAAGCACAGACTTCAGAGCATGAGCAAATGAAAGTCACTTCTACAATACATCCTCCCTTTATCTCAGAATTACACTTATTGTTCTCTTGTTGTTTTATAAATTTGTATTTATACTACCAAGCAAATGCACATTTCAGAAAATTTTTGAATAAGTTTTTCAATAAGTAGATTTAAGAAAGTCTGAGATCAGTACACATAGGATTTTCACTGAAATTCAATGAAGACCCTTGATTTCTGCACAGATTCGATTGCAAGGGAAATTAAACATAGTAGGCTACCCAGTAATGGGCTTCTTATCCAGCAGCAACCTCTTAATAGATTTATATCTGCAATTCTTCACTAACAGGCCATTAAGCCCAACCTTCATTATGAAAATTAGATTCCTTGCATTAGTCAGCAATAACATTTCATTGGTTAAAAAACCCAAGGCAAGAATCCTGACACCAACATCATCTTGAATCCCCTATTCTATCTCACAAGGTGAATTGAGGTTTTTGAAGCACAGCAAAAAGTTTCACACATTTTCTGAACATCAACATCAATGGGTTCAAATCAACTACAATTACTGAGGTAAGCTTTGAGATGCCTGGCTAAGTTTATCTGCCCCAGGAAGCTATGCAGGTGTAACAAGTTGGTTTCAATTCTGTTAAGTCATGCACTTGCATGTTTTTCAGAACACAGAGCTTGGCTTTTGTCCAATTCCATTCCTTCTCTGTCCCTTATGAAAGATAGAGTGGGTTGAATTCACTGATACTTACAGGCTCCACACACTCAAATTTCTTCCGCTCCTGTATCTCCTGCAACTTGCACACGTACTCGAGGGACAGCTCATAGAAGTGTTTTCGATTCTGCTCCACTTGGTTATCTGCCTGCATGCAGAACACACCTCATGAAGTTTCGCAGACATTTTGCAGACAACTTCAAGATGACACACACATACAAGCAGCAAGCAGATAATTTTCATGATATTTGAGGGATTTGTTACAACATAGATCATTCATTTACTTTTAAATGGCAGCAGCAATTCCCTTCCACTAGGTAACATGTTGTTTTGAATCACGAGGCTAAATTTTTTAGAAAAATTCCAGCAACACCTCTTCAAGCTTCTTTTCTAGAAAATTCAACTTTTAATAGTATTGCAAAGATGCAATGAACATCTTCCATTAGAAATGGGGGAAATCATCTTTCCAATTAAACCAAGGAAGAAAATGTTATTTTTGAAAACTACCGTGCTGGTGCTGCAAGTTTTACCCTATAATCCAAATAACTTGTAAATAGCCAGAATGCTGTTGTACCCATCCCACACCTGTGCTCATTCTGACTGGCAACAAATGCGGTAGAAAAGAAGTTCACTTATTGGTACAACACTTCAAAAGTTTCCACAGAGCAAGTATCTAAAAATGCAGCCTTACTACCTGCAGCTGACATCTAGCACAGCTTTGCAAAAATTACACCACCATATTGATGCTGAACAGTTACATTTCTGCTGCCATCCATCTGTACATAAATATTTCATTTTTTATCATCTGTGTATTATTTTATGCAGTTATTATTTAAGGTACATGTGCCCTTCTGAAACAATGAATCTTAAAACTGGGTAATAGAAACTTTTTTTAAAATACATTAAAGAATGGCTACAAAGGGTTACTCTAAGTGACTAACATTTAGTCTTTGCCCACAAAGATAATACAAAATGCTTCTACACTGAATTAGAAAACGAAATGGAGAAAGGGTTAGGTGAAAGGACAAGACTTACTATCATAGCCTCTCTCAAATACTGAGACTACATCCTTCAGGAAGAACAGTGACTGCTGTGCTTTAAGAGGATAAGCCAAATTAGATTTAAGACAGTGTTGCCATAAGACGTGCTTGGCTTTATTGCTCTGTGCTAGAAAACTGTCAGCAGTTAAAGGGGCATAACCACAAACACCATTAAAAAAATAAAGCCCTGGTAAGTATTTCAGTAAGCAAATGTGTTTCAACAAGCCATGCCATTTTGATGCATCCTATAAACTGTGGAATTGTTTGAGTTGTCAGCTAAGCTTCTAACCATATATACATGAAGGGTACCACAACACCCTAGAAGGAGACTATGAAGTGGATCTTTGAGGACATCTGGCTTACCACACAACCTGAAATATAATATTCAACTCACCCATTGTGTTGATTCATCTCAAGTCTCCTGCTAATAAATTACCACATCTCTCCTCAATTTTTTGAGGCATGAGCCTCCCCGTGGACCCAGCAAGTTACACTGTAGTGGCCTGTTTCTCATCAAATTTTTGCCACATTTATCCCTGCATCCTTTATTTACTCCAGTCAGGACCAGACACAAACTAGCCATGTATAATACTAAATTAGGAAGTTCCCATGCAATTATATACACTTATTTTCTAAGCTTGTGCAAGAAAGTTTTTCCTGTTTAGCACTCTGACAACATGCTTTCTTTAAATTGCTTATACATACATACTTCAAAAGTAAACATGCAAATGCAAGAGCCTGACTAAAGAATTTCAGACTTCTTGCTCATGACACTTTGAAGGACATTTAAAACAAATCTATTTGCTCATTCTAGATTTCACACATGCTTTAAAGCTTCAGGCTACATTTCATACAGCTTCAAAATGCCTCTTACAGGAATTATGTATTTTTCCATTGAGGTTTCATTTCAGATTTGATATTGAGAACCATATTTCATTGGGTGATAATAATCAGCCCTTTATCATTTTTTCAGTGCCAAGTTCTTTGGCAGCTGATTGATTTGACAAAAGTAAGGTCCTGACAAAGAGCCATGCCCAGTACCTTCACAGGGACAACTCAACTTCCCAAAAGACACTTGTTTACACTTTTGAGGGCTTATGTTGCAAATGCAGTGTGGTAAAGTGACATCCCAGTGAAACTTAAAAGCAGAGAAGTTCCTGGGTAACTTTGCCAGTTACATTAAACATTTTTACAAAAAAATGGCATAGAATACTTGGGATGGGGCAGAGGGCAGGGACATGAGTTATTTCTGAAGAAAACATTAGGGGTTTTTTTTATAGTCTAAGCATTAATAATTCTGACATAATTACATTTATCTGGGGGAAAAAAATATCCTTCTGGCTACAGAAAGTCTCTGCAAGATTTCCCTGCAGTCTTCTCACATACTATTTGCTGTTGCTCCAGAAATAAAAACTATTACAAATAAGCATGATGATAAATAAACCCAGAGGGTCAGAAGGAATGCCAGGCAAAACTTATCTATCAGTTATAAATTGTCAACAAACTTTTTAATAGCATTACTCAAAAAAATCCCAAAACAAATCTTTGAAACATGAGAAAATGAAAAGACACAAACCCACTTTATTTGGGAATACAAGTCTTGCTGTCCTCTGCACAAAAGTATTATACGGACACTTAGTCAATACTTACAATGCAATGTAATCAATGGCAAAGCCTTGTAAGAAATGCAGAGTTTTTCACAGTATGTTTGCACTTCACTCTTCCCTTAATTATTTATAAAAAATGACACTATGTTCACTGCTTCATACACACACAAAACCCCTGATTCAGAAAGTGGTGGAGGTACATCAGGAAGACCAGCAAATATTGATTTTCCCACCAGCCTTTCCAGATGAGAATTTTTTTCTTTCACCACGAGGAAAGCTGTTTCTGCATTTGCATAAGCATATTTACCTATTCAAAAGCCTTCCGCCCACACAAAAAAAGAGCAACAACAATACCTCTTGTAATTGTAGCTCTTTCTTCTTAGCTGATAAATTCAAATGTTTTTCTAACAAACTGTAGTTCTTCTCCGTCTCTTTATCAAACTTCTTCTTTTCCTCCTAGGCACAGAAACAGAGTAGCAATCATGTAAATATGAAAGTATACTTTTCTTGCTTCTTTTAAATTCAAGTTAATCAGAAACAAAGAGAAAAAAATATCACCGCTCAAGTAGAAAAAACATACTCCATCTCATCTTAAAAATTAAAGGCTAACTTGAAATTAAATCCCATCACATCATTATAGTGTAGCTTATCACAGATGCTGACATCTTTAAGTCAAAAAGCAAAAAACCTGACCTCCTCTTGATTTATTGCATATTTCATTACTTTCAATGATCATCCACACCACCTTGGTTTTGAATAGAGGACTTCAGTGGAAATACCTGTTTCACTGAAAAAGGTAACTTGTAAAATTGACAAGGGAGAAGTTTGAACAGCCAAAATCCAAAGCAAATACACCTCCATTTTCCATAGAATTTCTTCATTTTAAAGCTATACAACACAGCTACCTCTGTACTGAATTCCTATTTCTACCACAGTTTTGTTGTGCCCATAATGGGGGGGGAAGCCCATAAAACTTAATATCACAGTATCAAAAGAGAAACTCACAGACACGTATGAGTATCATTTGCACAGTGCAAATCCATTTCTCTGACCACCAAAAGCAATGTATTGGAAGAGGGACAGTCATTAAATGTTTCTAGGAAATCTGAGTTTTCGAATCTAATTTAATAGAAGATATTGTAAAACAAATTGTTTCTTCAGTTCCAGTTTCCTAACACAGTGTATGAAGGCAAAAATCAGTATTCATGAATTCAACCAACCAGTTTTGAAGCTATTTTAGTACATCTAATTGCAGTTGAAAATAATCGCAAATAAGTAAAACCAACTATTAATTGCACATTCAAAAAGTGACAGATTTACTCACCAGAAAGATACTAGTTCAATTAAAATATTTTTTTCTCATCTGTAGATTTGAAATCACATTTAAATGTATTCTACCCAAACCCCTGGTTAAACTCTACAGACATGATCTCCCCTTTTTTTCTCCTCTTTACCTTTCATTCTGTGTAATACTATATATACTATAAGAGACACACGTTTTTGCTCCCTGAACCATTAGATTCTGAGGATGGCATTATATTAAAGAGGCTGTTCAGGATTGCTTCTCAGCAAAGACTTTTACCAAAAACTTTTTCTCCACCATGAGACTCAGAATTTCCTTTAAAAAAGGATCCACAGTATTTGTTATCAAATATGAAACATTAAGATATGCATATGGTAACAGTGTGATTACAGCTAAGATATAGCAAAGGGGGAACTAGGAAGAAAGAGTGCAAGGAAAGAGGTGAATCTTTGTGTTTATATTAGCAAAATTTCCATTGATCTGGTGAACATTTGAATGCTCCCAGAAAAAAATAACTTCTTGACAGGAAAAGCCAGAAACTTTACACACACAGCTTGAGATTAGTGCAGCAACACCTTTCACTAAGGGGTAATTCAATAAGGGTCTCAGCTTCCAGCTCTATGAAGCTAAACTTTCACCCTCTTCTTTTTCTTCTTAAGCTTAACTCAGACCATTTCATCAGCAGGGGACATAAGATGAGGAAAAAATCTGAGACAGCAGATTCAACTTCTATTTTGTAATGGTAAAGTGTAAATCTTTCCTAAAGCATGTACTACACAATGTTCCAGATATATTTCACCACTAGATGCCATAGCTTAGTTTTCAGAGCTAAGCAGAGTTGTATTTCCAATGTCAGTGTTTTGATTACACTGAATAAATATTCAGTTAAGGATATTCCAAGAGCTAAGTATTTTTAGAGGATTTTCATTTAAATATTATACAATTACGTAAGACTTCTATTTAAAGGTCATTGAGAAGTCTGTCAAAAAGCAAAAGTTTAGATCACAAATAAAAGGCACAGCTTCAGAGAAACAGTATGCAGGGACAGAAGGAAAGAAACATCCATCCAAACAAAATGGGAGATGTAGACTGTGTGGATATAATTTGTGTTAGAAGCATTAGGGAGAGAATTCTGACTAGGAAATGAGTGAAGAAATGTGAACATTTAAAGCAGTAGGAGTTCTCACCCCCAAAACAGCAATATTCTGTAACAGCAAAAATACTGCTGAAATAATGCATTCATTACACAGCTGCTGCTATGACAATTGGTTACATTCAGAACAAATTCTCTCTTTCCTTGGAAGACTGGCTGTATTACAGACTAAGTTTTTATTGTGGGTTGGTTGGGTCACCTAATATACTTCTCTCAAGTCCATAAAATGACACAAAGCTCCTTGTACCATTTGAACTGAAAGAATTTATGATCAACAGAGCTTTTTCAGTCCATGAACACTGATATCATATGCAGAACATGTTAATCATTCCTGCCAAAGTCAAAATGTATAGTGCTCTCATAACTGAAACATTGCCTTAGCTACCAAATATCACTGGTGATGAAGTCATCATAAAATAAAACACATGCAGGTATTTTGAAAATGTATTGAGTTTTACAACAGAAAACTGTAACAAAATTCTGGTTTATTTCTCTCTTTTTTTAAAAAAAACACTTAAATTTCTCACTGCAAAATGGAAGGTAGACAGGTACCAATTTGTCCTTGTTACTTTTATCCAAATTTAGTCTGTATTTAATACATGACATTTACTTCGCCTTTTTTTAATATACACAGCTTAATGACAATCTTCTAAAAGTAACCAAACACTTTCACTAAAAAGAAATACTTTGAATGAGATCTTTTCTTTAGCCTCTCCATCTCTATTTTTTCCACTCATACAGAGCAAATGAGTTATGTATTCAAAACAACAAGTTAAAGACAATTTTCACTTGCATGTGGCAAAAATGCAGTTAAAAGCATACAGATGAGTGAGCTCCTTCAGGTAGTTAATATTTTTCAGCCTTTGATTGTGCAACTGCAAGCAAAAATACAAAGCAGAACAGGGTTACTCATTAGGAAGGGGGCAGGCCGTTAGCAGGACTGTTCCAATTCCACACATAAGAGGTGAGGAGAAGGAAGGGAAAGGACACACTCTTCTCTTTTTGAAACATTCCATTTGTTTCTGAAGCAAGTTCTCAAAGTAGAAACAAAAAAAAAGTGTGAACAGACGACATATAAACAACAATATGCTTCTGCCAATTACATGTCACTACTGCAATGCAATCCAAGTAGAAAAATTGTAAAGGCAAGGAGGGACAAACCTTTACAGCTCCTAGCTGCTCTTTCCTAAATCTTTCCAAAGGTTTGATCAGAGTTTCAGTAACACTGAGTGCCTAAAGAAACAAAAAAAGCATGGGTTAGGTTTCTGTAGCCAGATTGATGAGTCAATTTAGCATCAGCAATAAAATGAAGAAAAGCAAGGAAGCTCTGGGGTTAAAAAAACAGAAGCATGCAAGTTAGGACTTCTAACTCAAAAAAAACCAATCACATCTCTGAGTTCATTCAAGCTTTCAAAATTTCTGTCTCTTATTTCAATCCACTACCAGGAGAATTAAATATAAAACAAATGCAGAAGTTTCAGAACCTTCCAAGTTGCACCCCAACTGCAACTGCTTCATTTGTGCCAGTCTTGCAGATCAGGTTGAAGGCCACAATGACTGACCACCAGAATGAGACAGAGGACTAAGGAGTTTCATTAGGGCATGCAAAAATTTCTGCAACACGAAGCACTACAGACATCTGTGGAAAAAAACAGTGAGTAGCAAATAATAATAATAATCTTTTAAGACACAGTTAAAGCCATTAGACATTGATATAAATCCCCAAATATTTACCCTCTTAAGTACATTAGTAAGACCATAAGTTAAGCTAAAATCAACAGGTGCAAAGTAAATAAACAAGAGGTTAAATGACTGGGTGAGCATCCACCAGTGCACTTATGGTTTAAAGCCTCACAGCCATACTAAAGAGAAAGAAGGAGGACACAATATCCCATCATAAGACAGAAATTTGTATCTTATTAGATCTACAGAGATGCTCATTCACATGAAATTTCACTGAAGATGAAGTAGGGTTCTGTTTGGTGCAAACAAGACTTAAAATTTAAAAAAATATTTGAAATTTCAGGAAAGGCTGAAACTTTTTTGAACATAACAGCAGCATGGAAAAGATGGCAAGAGCATTGCAGTTGTGGGGGAGCAGGTGGGATCCTTTTGGTCTGTCTTAAGGCAGACCCACAGAGTCTAGGACTGGGCTTAGCACAGCCACTGGGCTAAGATGCCAAGAGTTCAGGCAGAGCTCCCTGGAAGCCCCCCTGACATACAACAGAAGCCTTTCTCTCTCTTTCCTCCCCCCTTCCTGTCCCTTTATAGCGAAAAGCTTCAGATAAAACATCACAGGCTTCAAGCAGCCTTCTGGAACCCTTCTGAAAAACTCTTATCATAAAACACACACGGGATGTACTGGAGATCTGGCACAACACAAATCTGAACAGCACTGTCTGCTCCCACCCATCCCTGGAGCCATGCAGGGATTAACTGTGGGAGTCATCCTGCCAATTCACTGTAACCGGAGCAACCCACATTTCTAAAGGGCCAGGACAGCACTCAAACCTGTAGCTAACTGGAAACCCACATATCTGGCAAGTCTGGGCTAAACTGGGTCCTGCACAGTCATCCTCATAACAGCTACATCCTAACTTCAGAGCACTTCTTCTCAGCACAAAACTTCTTTCTGCATCCATTTCCCGATTTTGCCAAAAACATTTAAAGCACCCTTCAGTGCACCCTTGGAGGGTGAAAGAGGAAAAAGAAGAACTTGCAAGTCAGAGCGGAGAGCGTGGAAATCACATAATCAATCCTTCTATATTGGAAAACTTAAAGTTTAAATTGTTCCTGCCAGTTTCCTCTATATTAAAAAAGTGAGGGAGAAAGCTACAAGGGGGTTCCTTGGAGGAAAACTCTGAGAGGATGGCACAAGCTTCCACAAAGAGCACCACAGTCAGTGGAATCATTTCAAAGCATTTAAAGGCAGCAACTGAGCACTTACATGGTTAGAGGGTTAAAAATAATTAACAAATGACAAGTTGTGTATTAGTTGTTTGAACTTTTACACAAAAAAGTGTAAGGTTAACAGGCACTGAATGTATGCTGAACACAAAGTCCAAGTCAAAGAAAACCCTGATGTAACAAAGGAAAAATAAAAAAAGGCTGTGCTTTATAAACCAGCAGGGTTGACTGTAAATCACTTGCTCTGCTACTCCTGTGCAGTATTAACCATGGGAACCAGTACAGGAATTTGTTTGAAGCAGAAAATAATCTTTAAATCAAAATGGGATGTTCTCTTCAGCAACTGCCAACAAGCAGATTCCACTGCTGCCAGTGGGATGATATGCCAGTAACTCTTTCATTAAAAGAAAAACAAGCTTCTCCTTCTTCCAAAAAAGACATTTCTCATTTTGCACAACTTAAACTTTTGTTAACAGATGCATCCCCAGCTGCCTGCCATAAATGTATCTATGATTTGTCACCCCCTTTGCTTTCTGTGCCTGGGTTAAATAACAGGACTCTTGATTATTTCTGTGTAGAGTGAGATTTTGCAGATCTTTGGTCATTCTCATGGAGCTTCATACCAGGTCCATATAAAAAATACAAGCCTGGTAAATTGAACAGTGAATTACAGATATGTGCTTCTGATTGCCAGAAACAAAAACAAAGTTCATAAATAAAACATGTCCACTACAAGATTAAATAGAGAGGCATTCCCACTGTTTTCCAAGACACAGAATCGAGTGTTTGTCATGAAAAGTTACAAAAACATGCATACTTATTTATAGAACAGAAACATTATTTACACTGCTATTCATTCTCAGCTTATTTATAACTTGAGAACTCAGAACAACTTTTTTTTTTTAAACCATGGATAACAAATTAGAAAATAGGAAATAAACTAGGGATTTCTTGAATATATATGTAATTAGCACTTGTACCTTCCTTAACAACTAGAATTATGTTAAAATATGAGATTTCCAGCAAAAGTTAAAGTAGGCATTTAAGTTAATTTATATGAAACTAGATGTTCCTTCCTTTTTCCAACTTCCGTCTTGGGTCTTAAATTAATTTTCATCCCTCTACTTCTCTAATCTTGAGACATTATGACAGGAATGTACTATTTAAAAGGACACTTAAAAATCCCTTTCTTTACATCTCTGATCTATCCAAACCTACATGAAAAAAATATATATTCAATTATTTCTGGCATGCAAACTATGGCATGGAAGTCATAAGTCAATCAATTTAACAAGGTCATGTCTCAGGTAACAGTATCTTAACCAGCTTTACGAATGTCAAAGTCTCAGGAATACTTTAAGAAATGTTTAACCCAATGTGCACATGTGTCTCAGGCAGACAGTCTCAAACTGCTTACACTATTCCTGCTCTGTTTGCAGCACCTGCAGAAAGGTCAAATAATTAACCAGACTTGAACATAAGCCTGGCAATAGCAGCAATAAAGCCATCATTGTCATCACCACCTCAGAAGATCACTTCATCCAACATTTTCAACATCCTGAAGCATGCTGTCAGCTTTGTGTGTATGTCTATTTCAGATGCCTGTACAAAACTCCACTTGCTCAGACAGAGAAGTTGTACAGGATAATGATAATCTTGCCTTTTCCAGCTCCATATCCTCCAAAGAAATAAGCAACAGGCCATAGATTAAGGGGTCCGGCCACCCTTTCCTGCTGCAGCCCACAAAGGCACAGACTAAATCCATTAGCAAGCTCATTCACAGATGTTGGACACTTCCTCGGTCAAGTCAACAAGACCCAACAGGTCACTGAGCACTCAGTGCCACTCCACGAGATGACTTCGTTGAGACTGTCACTTCTTCCCTTCCCAGAAAAGCTGGGAGCAGAGGTGTTTAGGGAAACACTGCTTCTACAAACACCTCCTGGGCACTGGAACCCCATGGAGACAAGACCAGGCACCACCGTTCAGTGCTCTTCCTTGCTTTCTCCTGCAGGGGGCAAGAGCAGGTTCCCTAAATTCCCATTCCCTTTCCAGGCACAACCAGGCTTATATTGCAGAGGAGGAAGGCTACTTGTGTGGCCTTTAAAGGAGCAGCAACCCACAAGAGCTCACCCCAAAGTTCAATCCAGCCTCTGTGGCTAAAAAGGCTATAGCAACCTAAATTAATCAAAATCCATTATTAGACAAATGCAGCATTGGTCTCCCAGCCTTCATCCTAAAAATGTCCTTAGAGCTCAGCCTTCACTGGAAGCACTGGAAATTACACACTGCTCATCAACAACTCTGGTGGTGAGGTCAATATGCATCCTGGCCCTGCTCCATTCTGAATGAAAGCATTCTCCCATAAAAAACAGGTTTACTGAGAAAGAAAAACAAAACAAAAAAAAAAAACAAAGAAAAAAAATGAAGCCATAAACATACACCTTTCTGCAGACTGCACAGTGACTGACACAAGAGTGCCAAGCTCCCAATTCCCTTCTCAGGAACTGGAATGCAGATTGGATGCCCTGTGTAAAAGAGGGGGTTTAACTTCCCAGCATACCAACTGGAAAGGTTTATTTGTAGTCAGGGGCAGGATTATTTCTCCCCTCAACAAAGCAGCAAGGGAGGCCACCAAGTCAGTAAAGTAAAGCTCATGAAACTGAGCAAGTGTCAATGAAACCAGATCTGGGAAGGAAGCCTTGCCTTAATGAGTGCAACAGAGAAGGCAGAAAGGAAGACATACTTAGCAGACATTCAATAACAAAGTAGTTGACAATGCTGCTAAATAAAGAAGTTTACTTTCTAATAAAGACATTCACCACTACAGCTGCACTTCTACTTATAGAAGATAGAGTTGTGTTTTTCCTAAAAAAAATGCACCATTCAGCCAAATAAAGAAGCCAATTCCGGTACCTCCGATGTTGGAGGAAAGGGAATAAAAACCATTATTTTCTCCAAAAAGCTTTCATACTTCATATAGTGATTTGCTACTGGAATTTCTCAAAGCATTAAGACCTATGCTCGAAACCCTGTATTATGAAACTTTGCTGATACATTCCACCACTGAGGACATCAGATGCTACTTGCAAAGCCTGAATCTCTATTCTTTCTTTTCCCATGAGAGTATGATTTGCTCTTAAACACACTCCCAGGTAGCTGCACAACCTGCTGCCCTGCCAGCCCTACAGACAGAGGGGTGTCTCTTTCTAACCACTTCTCAGCACAGGTTTTGTATTTACTTAGAGCACTGATGATTGCAGACAGTGCAACCCACACCCAAGGGTCATTATTTTGTTTTCAAATCAAGTCTTCTTCTAGTAAAGGTGTCTGGATTTCCTCTCTGCTCTAGAGGTTTCCCTGTAGCTTTACAATCTTAAATAACAAAAGGGCCTCAGTCACATATTGGGAATGCAGACACAGAATTTTTTTGGTTTTTAGAAGACCTGCAGTGTATATAGACTAAAGGATTTTTAAGGAGGTCTCATAGCACATTAATACTTGTGTGTCTTTGCATGTGCATAGAGGCTACAAAAAAGAACTGACATCCACTGCTCTGGATTCATTTTCTGTGGAAGAAGCCATCTGATAACAAAAGAGCCAGGTGGACAGGTGATATATCCGACTTAAAGACAACATATTTTGTCCATTACTGAAGCACCAGGAGGCACCTGTAACAAAACGCATCACCTCCCTCTTAGGTGTTCCAGAAAATTACCCCTCAAGGTTTGGTAAGAAGACAAGAAGTTTCTCAAACTGTTCCAGGGGGAATTTCCTAGACCATTGAGCCACTGCCTCACAAGCCTCAGTACAGGCAGAATCCTGTGCTCTGCACTTCCTAGTTCTTTCAAATACGGTAGCCTTGACTTGCAGTAAATACAACACCTGGGCTCCAGAGTTCACCCTTCCAGTGAAAAGTCATTTCCTGTTCAGTGGAAGTTCATGACTGACCTAAAGGACAGACAGCTAAAACTGCCTCCTATGATCCCTCAGCTGTGTTGTGCCCTGCTCTGAAATTCTGCCTGCATTATGTCTTTCGTTATGAAACTGCTGGCCTCCAAAATCCGATTGGTATCATAAGGAAACAATAAATAATTTCCTTTTTNTGCAGTAAATACAACACCTGGGCTCCAGAGTTCACCCTTCCAGTGAAAAGTCATTTCCTGTTCAGTGGAAGTTCATGACTGACCTAAAGGACAGACAGCTAAAACTGCCTCCTATGATCCCTCAGCTGTGTTGTGCCCTGCTCTGAAATTCTGCCTGCATTATGTCTTTCGTTATGAAACTGCTGGCCTCCAAAATCCGATTGGTATCATAAGGAAACAATAAATAATTTCCTTTTTAAAAAAAAGATAATTAAACAGACAGTGGGTTTTAGTAAAGATTATTTACTGAAAGCTATTTAATAGTCCTGTCTTCTGAATAAATTTATTCTTACACAATACATTCCACTACAAAGAGAAAAATACTACAGAGCCATAATCATAACAAACAAGAAAACAAAATAGAGACAGACTTTCACAAACAGCAACAAATCAGCTTTTCCCCATCTGCAGCAGAGGAAAGCAGAGGATAACTTCTCCAAAAAAGACCTTCCCTTAGCAAACCACAACACACCAGAACATTGGTCTGGTTCTCACACCATACACCTTGTATGTGGCCATGCAATGATCCTGACCAAGCAAAAAGGCTGCTCAGAAAAGAAAACTGCATAATGCCCTTTTTCCTGGTGCACGGCAAAGCTCACCACTGAGCAAAAATATGCCACTGAAAGTCAAGGAATCCAACACCAAACAACAGCATCAGTGTTCAGTCAAGAATGAATTGCTCAATTGTCAGCGCCTTCCTCCACAAGAAACACTGGTGTTATTAACAACCAGCAAAATCCAAACTGGTGACAGTTTTACAATGCAAATTCCAAACATTTCCCATTGATGAACTAACAGAATGAAAATTCTCTAGTGAATTGTGTTGATGCATGTGAGACCACTAAGTTATCTGGAAGAGGAAGCCAGTGCTAACAGAACACTTCAGCTGTGCTCACTGAGAGGTAGGAGGACAACACCCAGATCTGGCTTTGCACTTTTTTTTTCTGTTGTACAGACAAGTCATCTTTGGTTTATATATTAATGTGCACAAGTTCAGATGAAACTCACCAAGCTATTTCAGAAGACATTCAAAACAAAACAAATAAATGAAACACTCAATGTCAGGAAACACCAAAGCACAACACGATGTGCCTGAAATAGTCATAGTTCTACAGTCATGGTCTGTATTCTGATAGTTACATGACTGTCATCTGTCTCATGCCACACAGTGGCAAAGTGAAGGCTGGCCAAGGAGATATGGCAGCAACTGTTCTGTTTGTTTCTAAAACTGGAAAATGTTTTATTGAATTAGAAAAATTGTACAGGAAAGAAAAGAATGTTGATCCCACAATTAAGGTAGTCAAATGCTGTTCCTGAGACATTCTGTTTTATCTGTGCCTCTATCTCTGCATCTGGGACATTCAATACACTGTTGGAGCCTAATTTTTCAGAAGTGGTCAACAATTATGTTCTTCCCACTGTCTTGGCAGATATATTTAGCAGTTTGCATTGTCAGCAGACTTAAAAGGATCTGAACATATGGAGCACTAAAAAATGCCTTGAACTCCTATTGAACAGATCTTGAATGCATCACACATCCAAGATTATTGGGTATTTTTTTACTGTACATCAGTGAGTAAACTGACTGCTCCTTCACACAGATTTCTTCAGATTACTGTCAAGATAGATTAAGATTTACAAACCTTTAAATACTCATGTGCAGAGTGCCAAAGAAAAGCTTAGAAAAATTAATACCACCATCTTCACAGCAGCGTCAACAAGTGTAAACTAGACACAAAAGTTACTGGACAAAAGGTAACAGAGTAAGCTACTCAGAAACACTGTGTGTTAAGTGAGCACTTCACCTATGAAATAATACTCATGCACTTCAATATCTAATCATAAGAGGTGGTTGAAGTAAGAATAAATAAGTAAATGTACATATCTGTACAGATTATTTAAAGTATATCTTTAACCTTTTGAGTGTAGGCCTTTGAACCTTAACAACTTCTTTTAAGTTGTGAAAGCACAACTAAGAAACCCTCTCCCTTTCTTTTTTTTAAAGAATAAAANCCAAAGAAAAAAGAAAAAAGGGAAGAAAGAAAGGAAGAAAAATATTTTAAAATGTAACTGCGTAGCACCTTTTGTCTTAAGACATCTGAAGGAATAGAAGAGTGCAAAAAATGTAGCAGGAAAGGGAAAAGAACATATTAAAGTAAACCAGCTTTTTTACACTGCCTTGGGAAATCACAGGAAATATAGTAAACAGAATATAATTGTATCAGAAATCCTATACAAAGAGAAATATGATGGAGTAAAAAGGAAATAGAGAAGTACTTAGGGGCAATGTCAGAAAGAAGGTAAAAACCACATTTTATTTGGCAATGGCAAAAAAACCCAAAACCCTATGCAAAAGAGGTTCATCATATGTATCTGCAACAGAGAGGAAGGAAGCTATAAAACTGTTATTTAACTGGAATGAGTGTTAAACCAAATATGGAGTGTAAGACAACAGGTTTTCATTACCTTCACAAAGGGAAAAAAACCCTCAGTTAATTATAGCAAACTACCTAACAAAGTGGGGAAAAACAGATGTTAAGGAGAGTCAGAATTCCTTGAGAGCAATTAGATGTATTCCTACATTACACAACTGAAGTATTAATTGCATTCAAGTCAGAAGGGGCTTTGCTTCAGAATAGTTTAGGAAGTCAGCAAAGCAAACTAAAGGGAGAGGCAAGCAAGGTCCCAGAGGATGGGAGAATAGCAAACACAGAAGCAACTTAAAAGTGAGAAGAGGAGGAGAAAGCAGTAATTTTGACCTAAAAGAGAGATGTAGGTCTAAATGCAGTGTAATTAAACTGAACAAGGGAAAATACAGATAGAAAACACCACTGGAAAAGGGTAACACTGACAATACTATTATGAAGGAAAAGTGATCAATTTTATCCCATGAGTACAGTAGAAAAATTCTCAAAAATTTTCCAGCCTAACTTGCAGTAAAGGAGACTCGGTATGAATATCAGGTGAAAAAAAAAGAAGAACAAACATCAGTGCAGAGAGAAATCCATGTTCCTGGAGCTTTTTTAGGAATAGGTTAGACCAACACTTGAGAAGGATCATGTAGGTATACATAACCCTGCTGTGACTCACACCTCTGGCAGGGCTGCAGGTAAATGCAGCCAACTGAGTCCTGGCATGGGAGCAAACAAACCAAACAGGACATGAGGCACTACTGAACAGGACCTGAGAGACTGATGGTCACTGCCCATAACTGTGAGAGACACTGTAAAAAGTCACAGACAGTGCCATGAGGGCTGACTGGACACCCAACATGATTAGGGGAGAGTCATATGAGAAACAGGGGAACAGAACCCTAGAAGCAGATAAAGGGCAGGAGAGAGGAACTCCAGGCAGGGGAAGCACTCACAGCCAGCACACCCAGGTGGCCACACCTGTAGAGTACCAAGCACTGCTGAGATTACTGAGAGAACAATACAAGAGCTATCAAATTTGGTTATGATTTAGCCAGACTGGAATCAACAGGGAAAGCTAATTAGGAGCAGGCTGGTCATTTAGGAGGAGACTGGGATGGAGAAAGGAGGTATGAAGGTGAAGAAAGAAAGGGCAAACAACCACAGGCAATTGGTCCCTACCAGGTAATGCTTCTCTGCTCATCACCACAGCTTAAATGAGGGCAGACAGCAAAGCCTGCTGTTTTGAGTCCCTCACAAGAATCAAAGCTCCTTTCTGCTGCCGGGGGAACTGGGGCTGGGAGGGAGGTTTGCTGCTCTCCCTGGCAGGCAGGGGAACAGCTGGGGAGTGGGACAGAGCATCTGAGCACCACCAAGCTGGGCCTTGCTCATCCCCCCTTTCCCTACTAGCCTTGCCAAGTTCCCTGTCATCCCTGAACTTCCACAGCACTCTTGCAACACCAAAAGAGCAGAATTACAGTCCTGTAACTCCATTCGCTCTCTCTACATGTAAATATAATTTCCAGAATATTCTCAGGGACAAAGTGATCTATTCCATATCTGCTCTGGAGAATGGAAAAATGTAATTTGGTTTTGTATTGACCACTGTAATAATTTCAGTGAAATGTTTAGATTAATGCCAAGCTCCCTTTTCATGTGCAACTAAATCCTTTGACACATGGGATATAATTTCAGCAGTCTTTGAAGGAGATGGAAGAAATGGTAAAACCATGAAGTGCAGGACTCCAACATCTGAATGAAATTATTAAATATCTACCGAATAAATGCTCACCAGATGAATGATGGCCAAAAAGGTAAATTTATTATAAACACTGACAGCAAGTTTTATGGACTCTGGATTCACCACAAACAATTTCAGAAAACCAGGAGAAGTATAGATGATAAGCATCTATTTAAGTTTAGAATGCATTTTGTTTCATTTACAATGTGGTTCTGAAAAAAAAGAAGCCTTTCCTTAAATACCTAAGAACTTAAAATGCACAGCAATATCTGAAATGCCCTTAGTCATGTAATTATTCACCAATTTCTTTAATTTTACTTTATGTGACTGAAATTAATCTATTTAACTATGCACTGACACTGAAGAGAGCAGTCAGAAATCTTCTGGTCATCTTCAAAATAGTAAGGGGGAAAATGTTCAGTAATGAGCATACTTAAAGACTGAATTCTTTTGAAAAAAATCCTGCTATATACTTTGCATCTTCATGGAAAGTCTTTGGATCCCTGACCTCATTCCAAACATCTGTGAATGCAACATGCCCTAATATTCTCCATGGGAGTATCTCTAGAGCTCATGCCACTGCTAAAATATCCACCGAGAAGTAAAAATAAAAAAATTTTAAAAAATAAATCAGAGCAGCAGACGCTGTAAATTATCTTTTCCAGTCACCACACAATAATTTTCTCAGAGACTTATGGCCATTGTTACATAAACTCACTCCAGAAATGATACATAACATTTGCTACACTACAGATGCAATAAAAAGGCCATGCAGCTGGTAACTCAGAGAATATACTCTGTTTCTATTTAGTATTAAGTATTTTCCCTATTACAATTTATACTCCCTGGTTTTCATCAGTCATGGTTCTAACAAAAACTGCATTCCATCCTTTTCCTATCAAGAAACTGACATTAGGTAGCTTTTAGTGTGATAACACCTTCTGTGTAAGCATGGGCACCATACCAAAAAAAAAAAAAAAAGAAAAAGCAATACAGTTTCATGGCATTCAGTTTGAACAATGGAAGTGTTTTACGATCCAGACAGAGAACAGTGGATTTTGCACAGCCTGCTGTGGTGGTAATCTAGCCCTGCTGAAGAGCTATGGATACAGCCACTGAAATGTGCCATGTAATTCTCAAGTCACCCCTCAAAAGCCTGATATCAAAACAACGTGGCAGCCTGTGAAGTATTTTTCATTACAAAACTTCACAAAGGCTTTCACTAATTAGATTTGTGCAATTCATTAAAATAAGATATAGCTATGGATGGCAAGAAAAGTCAGAGTAAAGACTATACTGCAGAATTATCAAAGACAAAAGAAGTATTGAAACATACTTGAGCCAATCCCCACAATTTGGCATAATAACTCAAAACACTAAAAAACTGTCTCTGCTATGTAAAGACAGTAGCTTTTAGGAATGTGTGAGGAACCACACTGACCCTAAATCAGACTCAAATGTGGTTCCAGATCAGAACAGCATACCAGTACAGAACACAGCACATACAAGGAATCATGACTATTACTGGGCTCAGGACTAGAGAGAGAAATATGAAAAATAAATTGTTCACAAGTTCTTTTCTCACTTATTTACATATTCCTGCACTGCAGGCTCAGCTTCTGGCAGAAAGAAACAGGGAAGACAGCAGATTAGTCTCAGCTTCCTCTCAGTGATGCCAAGGGGTCACTGATTTCCAGGAAGGCAAAGATATAATCACATGACAAATACCGAGAAATGCAACTGCTATCGAGTCAGATCTAAGCACATTTCCCAGATGCAGAGTCTGTTCTGACTCAAAGAAAACTGGGTACACAGCAGCTGCTCTGTGAATCCCTGCTCTGAAACAAAAGCTGGGCATGAAGCTGCTGAGGAGAACCAGGGTACCACCCAGAAAGAAACCCCCCATCTTCTGGAAAAGTCCAAAAACCCAGATAACAAGGTGTTTTGCAGAGCTCTCCGCCCCTGGTCTATGTGCAGCCAACATGAGCCATATTTCACTAATTACACCCCTTGGTGGTTAAAAAAGCAGTAAAGGCAACTTCACCTAATGTTGATTTCTTTGCTGTGTGCACAGCTTTATAAATCATTTACTTCAACTCACCAAAATTTCTCTTTGTTCTTCAAGATTTTTTAAGAAGTTTGAAAACTCGTGAAGTGATGCATCTGTAATACAAAACAATTTTAAAAAGTTTAGTCATGCTGCAGGATAGAATGGCAAAATACAGCCACTCACAGTCACTTCTTACCTACCTATGTATCTTTCATCATCTGTCTCTGCATCACCAATGAATTCAAATTTAAAGTCTCTCAGAGAATGAGCAAATTTTCTCTGGGCTGCTGAAAGGTCTGTAAGAAAAAAAGCACAGGTTGAAGGGTTAGGCAGTCTTGTTAAGTAGGCCAGAACACCTCTCCATGCCTAGAATAATCACCTTTTAAAAGAATCTCTTAACACAGGTCTGCCAAAGGATATTACAGGACATCCGGTATTGTCTAATGCTCTTCTGATAAGGAATTTGTCACACAGGTTTCTTTATGCAAGGCTATACAGTAGAAAGCACATGTGACTATGTATATACTATTATATCTATCCTTACACTTCACTTTAATTTTAGGCCACAGGCCATACAAACAGATCTGTAACTACAGAAGTTAAGGGCGCAACACTCAGGGTAAGTTGTAGCAGTTGTCTCGCCCTGCTGACCTAAATTGACTCATAGATTCACCAAATACACATCTTGGAATTTTCTAGATACTGTACGTAGATAGCTCTGCTAGCAAACCATTTATACATAAACCAAGCAGAAAAGAATGGTTGCACTTGAATTAGAAATTCCACGGAGTTAAGCCATGCCGAAAGCTAACTAAGTTAAATGTACAGCATTAGAATTAATTCTATATAATAACTGTTTGGTAATAGCGCTAAAACATTTGCACCAACCCAAATTTTACCCACTAATATTTAACAATTTGAGGTCAGAAGCTTCACTCTTGCATTCCTCAGGAAGTTATCAGACTCCATATCCAGTCACAATATCAACATTATGAATCTTTTAAAAAATTCATAAAGCTGTAAGTAAACAGTGTACATACACTTTTGTGTTGTGCTGACATGTGCAGATTGGGAATGTCAAAAGTTCTGGAAGGGTGGAATTACTCAGTGGGGAAAAAAAAAAAAGTATGCATGTCCTGGTACACCTCTACCCAGTAGTAAAGGTTTTACTCACATTTTTATGGTGAGCCAAAGTTAAGGACAATTTAAAATATTTAGTTAATCTATAATCTTTTTCTTATCACATGCAGCTCTGAAGGGCTAAAAACAACTCTTTTAACAGGCCAGCTAAGCATTTTGCTCTTTAATATTAACTGACACTGTTGTTCTAGTTTTAGGGGGGATAATTGTTGGGGGTTTGTTTTGTTTTAAATCAAAAACAAACAAAAAAATCCCATACAGGACTGATAATGAAATTAGGAACACATCATGTATTTTATCACGTCATAGTCAAGTGCCACCTCACATACAGTGCTGCACTGAAAGTTCAGTTCAACCACTTAAAAGATTAAGTCATAAATACTCCACAAACAGAAAAACACAGTCTAAAATGAAAAAGAAAATTGCTTTCTGTTCCTTGCCACTCCTTTCTTTTCACCCATTTCTCATTAGCCCTCTCCTCACCCCTTGTGTAACAGCTGTTCCCTCCTAAACCTGTGCATGTAACCCTCCAATACATGATGCAGCAGGAAGCCACAAGGGTTGAAATAACAGGAATAAGAAAGTTGAAGGAAGCAGTAATGTAATTCCCATGCAAAAAGAACCATGGATGTTTTAATTCAAATGTCTTGTGGGCTGAACAGCTGTTCATAAAGCAGACAGCGAAAGAAACAAAGTTCTGTTGGCTGTGAAAGGCTCAAATATGGAAAATTACAAGGTTCTTAACCATCTAATGTTACACTAATTTGTGAGCCAGGTCACAACACGAGGCTGAAGAGTTTATTTATGGGAGAATGGTTCCAACAACACACACTGTCCCAAACTTATTAAATTTTCTTGAATCCGATAATCCCCTACCAAAGCCCTGTCATATGAGAGCTAGCCCCATGCTAGAGGAAGGAATTGTTTATTATGTTTCCTCCAACTTGCAGAGGTGAAGTATTCAAATAATGTTAAGCAAGGTACATGTTATGAGACTCATGCAGTGCCATATGCACACATCCCCATTCCCCTTCACAGACTGAAAATATACAATATTAGTGAGCTTATGAGCCTTTCTAGAGTGCTGTCAAACTGCCACCTCTCTTGCAACAGTGACAGCAAACAAAACCTATGTCCACACCCAGATTCTTTCAGTGCAAAGTCCAACATCTTCAGACAGCTTGAGAATGGCCTGAATTAAAACACCCAGCTTCTCACAGGATCAGAAACCTGCATTTATGCATTTCTCATTGTTGAATCTGCTCAGGGATTGAAAATTACTGACCTAAAGACTGACTACGTTGTTGGAAGCAGTAACCTTTTATCACATCAAAGCTAAATTTGCAGTTCCTTGTTAAAGCCATGAAGACATATTCTACTTTTGCAACATCTTTCCACAAATAATTTCTGAAATGTTTACAAACCATTGCAGAAAATTTTGGAAACCATCAGTGAGTGCGAGAGAATTAGGGATTTGGGTCAGAGAATAACAACGTGATCCGTCAAGAAAAGTTGCAGATACTTCACTATTTTTAATTAACCAACACCTGGAAGAAAAACAGGAAGAGTTTTTCTGATAGGTTTTAAGAACTTGGCACTTTCAACAAAGGTCAAAAGTCACTGGAGCAAAATCAAAACCAACTATCAGGTAGTGAAGGAGGAAAATTTTCACAGAAGGTCAGAGCAAGAATACCGATTTCTTTTTTGTTATAGCACAGGAAAAATTACAAGGATGGTGGGTGGACACAAAAAAAACCCTTGACAACGTAGCCTTGTGGTGGATTTTCTTGCCACCTGAAAAGCCATAGCCAGAATGAGATACCTGAAACCACCTGCAGTCAAACTGAGGTACAAACATGAAACTGCTCTGGCCTTTACCCGGAGGAATTCCACATATCCTATAGTACATACAGAGGAGTTCACACAATTACAAACATTTATAAAATCAAACGAGATGCTGATATCATTGTAAGTACTATAGTCTCTGACTATTGTTCTACAATTTAAATGCTGAGCATTGTTGCTTAAGTTAGAAATTTCATAAATGTAACTTGGCTTTCTTCCACAATGTGTCAGAAGACCTTTACTACAGCAAAATTATTTGTCTAGCACTGACAGATATATCCCAGTATTGTTCTACACTAGCACGAGAGCCTGCAAAACCAGTATGTGTTATATAGCAGACTAAACCTGTAGGGATTCCAGCTACATACACTAGAATCCGACAGCACTTGGGTACAATAATGTATCAAACAGCATGACCAGTTACACTGGTTATGTAAATAATGCTGTAGCCTATTGAAAAGTAACGATTTTATTCCCTTTAATCTTCACATTTTACACAGTAACACCAAACTAAAAGATAATGGAAGCAGTAGTGGGGCTGTTGATTGTTACAAGCTGCTGTTATCATTGAAAGGGAGGAGCAGTGCATTCAAGATCAAAGAGTGCTTTAAATAACACTAACACTGCTGAATACAATGGAATCCTGGCAAACCCATAAGGCAGAGTCATTTCAAAGATTCACCTTCTAAAACACTAAAAGAAACCAAGTATCTGCCAAATGTTTTGACCAAAACGCTAAAGACACATTTCCAAGGAGAAAAGGTAGGGACACAAGGACACCGGGACTTCTAATTTTCTCTTTCGCATTGTTCATATCAGTACACTACTTTTTTCACGTTTGGACACAACAATTTAAAAATACAGCAAAAGAGAACGTAGTAGCTGCCTGCTTCCTCACTTTGCTCTGACACACCTTGGCAACAAGTGCTCCTGTGAGTTTGTCCAGTGCCAGATGCACTGCCAGTGCCCCACACAAATACCTCGATATTTTTTCCATTTGGATTTGAACGAAAATACTTTTGTTCCTTATCTGAGTCGAGCTAAGCCAACATGACACCATTAGTTGCTGGGTGGTGGCCAAGCCTCACTTAACAACACCAGAATCCAATGATTCCCTTTAAGATCAGCACTAATCTCAGCGCTAGCCACACAAACTAAGTCTTGCACAAAGCCAGACAATATTGCTTCCTAAGGCTATTCTGGATCTCTTTTGGAAGGCAGAAGAATTACACCCTTTTGTATTATTGTTAATATTTTTCTATAACAATACACACATTTCTGCATCAAGCTTTTAAGAAGGGCTGGAATTACATGGCCATTCCTCATCCCTAACTACAAATCTCACTGACTCTTCACAGATATGCTCCAGGAATGACTGATTTCTAGCAGCTTTATTTAACATGGATTAAAACCACTCTGGCTTCATTGAACAACATCCTCCCCAAAAAGCTAGAAGTTTAGCACTTAGATTTAACTACCAAGCTTGTCTTCAAGCTACTTTGAGAACTAATATTAGACTTCTCAGGTATTTTCTTCACAGTGGGCAAAAATCAGGCAAGCCACACGCCATGGTGAAACAGGCAAGAACAAGCTGAGCCAGAGTTGGCCTCTCCCCTCTTCTGCCCAGGCATCAATCTCCTTGCAAGAGCCAACAACGCAGGTTTAGAGAAACAGAGCACTTAAAATAGTTTGTCCAGGACCTGCAGTACAGACTTGTATGACGTTTTATACAAAAAAGGCACCATCTCAACACTTTCAAAGCAACTGTGTTCCTTTTCTGTGTCCCCTTTCGCAAGGAGAACAATAAAGCTAGTATAATCCACGACACTGAAAACATGAACAGGATTTAGTCACTACCTTAGTAAGGTGGATAAACAGGATTTACTCAGCAACTTCGCAGATGCAAGCCACGTGGCAGAATTCCTAAGAGCAGTAACATGTTCCAACTCCCTAAAAACAAATAAACTTTTTACTACTCATTTTTATCTGGTAAATACATTGAAAAAGGCCTCAAAACAAGAAAACTGACAATGAAACTAAAACACAATGTTATTCATTCCCATCCAAAGCCCAAATGGAAATCAAGTTCAAAGTCTAAGAGGTTTCTGGAATGCCATTTTAATCATGTCACATTACTCGTGGCAAGTTTCTGAAAGCTTAGCAAATTTGGCTATGAGGATTAAAAAGCAACATATTACTGACTTGTCAAGCAGCTCAACTTCCCTTCCCCCTACCTCCCCTGCATAACACAGTATTTGGTCCATCCCACACCTTTCAAACAAGTAAGAAAAACCTCAACCTCTCACCATCTCAGTTTAATCCTACTAGCATCCTGCTCCTGCTGGCCCAAAGGCACCTCTCCAGCTGTCAACAGCTTCACGCCCTCTGCATTCACATGCTCAGGTCTGAGGCAACTCCACATCAATTGTGCCGAAGTTACAAATTGTTTAGTTATTTTGGGAAAACCCTCCATTTTTTCCAGGCACATAAGTGAGAGTTTAAATTTTCAATATACAACAAAAAAGAGGAATGGTAGCAGCAATGTTTTAGGAAAAGTTTTTCAAATTTTAACATGGAAGCGGTTTTTGCAAGTTGAAAAAAAAAAAACAACAGCCAACAAAAACCCTACACAAAACCAAACACTTTGCATCAAACAGAAAAAAGGAAATTGCAAGAATAAAATGAAAAACAAACAACCCAAAGGTAATTTATATGTAAGTCCAAAAGATCAAAAATAATTTTAGCAATCACTAATGGAATTCTTCTTCTTAACTTGACGTAGATAAAACCAATGTCATTCTTCTACTACGCTAAAGTCCAAATTTTGTCACAAATCTCTCAAATAATGACAACCTAAAAGCAAAAAAAACCCAAACATGTATTTAGTGTTCAATCTAATAAAAACAGAAAAAAATAAATCTGGGGCAATGAATATCATTCTTCCAAACAGTGCCTCTGTTACTGGTCTCAAATGTTTCTTCCACAGCACTGGACATTCCCTATTACCAGTTTTACTGCATGCTGGGGTCATTAATTGTGGTGTAATTCTGGGACAAGTAAAACCAGACTACTTAGTCTGAACAAGTCACACGTGAGGGGCACAAAAGACACATTCCAACCTTCCCACTTCTTAAAAGAGAGAACCCAATTCTTCTGAGATTCCTATTTTATAGGTTACTTCTGTGACATTCTATGATTTTCCTAATTTCAAATGCATAATCCCGTAGTGTAAAGGCCACTATTCCCCATACCAATGAAAACAGGCAGGTTCAGAAAGCCTTAAGATGTCAGCAGAGTAGACTCCTTTTTTTTCATAGATATGCAAAATGCTTTCGATGCCATAACCTCCAACCATTGTTTTCTCCTATAGAAAGTATGTAGCATAATAACAAAATACTTAGCATCTTATCTACCTTCTCTAGTTCTATAACTTTTATGAGTGAAAACAGACTTGACTCATTTCTCCTCCTTCCACCCTTGCAAATACAAGGGCACAAATTCCATATTCTTCCACATCAAGAAACATCAAATTAACATGTTGATTACCATATATGAAACAAAGCAGCATCTTATGAGAGTATGGGAAGAGTGCCAAGTCCTGTTGAAATGGTCCCTCAGCCACACCACACCTTCCTGGGCTTGGGTTATTTGCCTTTTTTAGCTCAATCTTTGAAATCTGCCAGCAGCCCTACTCCACCCTGCCAAGGGCATTTTCCTCTTTGCATCATAGGCATTAGGCAAAAAATCACATTTAGTATCTCAGCAGTGATTAAGGTTCTTCTAAAGCACCTCCAACAGCTCTTATGAAAAAGTACCCCCACCCCTCTGCCAGCTCAGACAGTGACTACATCTTTCAGTTTTGCTTTTCAGGAACACAGTGTAAGTTACATTATGAACCCGAGAGAGAAGCTCCATTCTTGGCCCTACAACCCTGCTGATAAATTCACCACTTCTGTGACAGAGAAATATTCCTGTAACCACCCTAACATAAGACCTGTATCCCAGAGGCTGAAGGTTCTTGCTGCTGTGATGGAAGTTCCTGTGGAGCACCACAAAGACAATTTGTCTTCAAAGGAATCAGCACCATCTTCCTGATCCTTACAAACTCTGTGTCTTTTACAGCAAAACAGACCAAAATAAATAACTAATTAGAAAGCAAGGACTAAGAAAAACAAATTTGCAATGCAGAAAACTATGAGGGCATTCCACCAAATTCACATGGTTCCCAAAGATAAAAAGCAGCAGTTCAGGATTTCCTGCAAAGGTTTCCCTTTGCCATTCTGCACTGAATAGCACCAAGAGGGACAGCACTGTTACATATATACTCTGCTCCCAAAAGAAAGCTCTTCATCAATCCAGAAGCCATGCTGGAATACACAATATCAGTAGTTGTACAATCAGATCTTTCACTGGTAAAAATTACTACAATATCTTCAGCTCTTCAAGTTGCATAGTCCTGGGGATTGCCTTCCAAAAGTGACTGCATTAGAAGACACGAGATGATAAAATTCCTTTTCAGACATCAGGATTTTACTATTATTAATGTGAAGATGTATGAATTCAGAAGGTGAGATTACACTGCTAGTACCAAATTTTGAAGCAGAAATTTAAAACTGACAACATTTATAAGACAACTCTGATCACTAAACAGATCATAGATTTCCAGACATTCTATTCTTCAAATAAAATTATTGTCAAACACCACAGATTTGAGGGCCTTCATGCATTTCTGCAGTTCAGTAGCAAGTAAATCAGAAGATCATACTGCTTAAGGAAGAAAAACTGTGCTAGTTAGCTCGAAACATTCTCAACTGGGAAACTCTATGAAAGAAATAAAGTAGTTACAGGAAAAAAAAAGGTGTTTAATCTACAGATACTTATCCAACATCAGCATTCTGAATGTTTAAATTCTGGAGCATTTCTTTCATTCCCAGACTTATTTCCCAGACAGCAACTATAATGTTTACATAAAAAAGAATATATTGTGTTGAAATACTGTTTTGATTGCAAAAGAAAAATAACAATTCACCCATGGTCAGAAGCTACATTTTGACATTATAGTTTCCAAATATAAAAGAGTTGTGGTTGGGGGACAACCCCACATAATCAAATCTATACTGTGAATATGGGCAATAAAGCATTAACCCCTCACAACTCAAATTAAATAATCTCTGAATTCAAAGCACTTTTCCAAATCCAGACAACTGACAGGACGTGTCTACTTTCTTCAGTCAGCAAAATTTGCTCATGGCAGTCAGGTCAAGTTGTTACATCAACCCAGCAGAGGTCCTGACCCACCACCAAGGCACGGAGATTTCCCTCTTTCCAAGAAACAGGACTGACTTCATTACTTGAAGTCTCTTGTTGTAGAAAGCACACATGTGACCGAAACTTCATCTGGTTGGGAAAGTTGGAGGGGAAGTACAGCTCAGGCTGGGATGGGAAAGTCACAGCTAACACACCAGCTTGCAGGTTTTTCACATGCCACATCTGCTGCCACTGGGCAGGAACTTTGTCTCAGAGAGTTCACATGCAATAAGTAATTCCAGCATGATCTTTTTTTGCAGCAATATCAATATTAAACATGAAATACCTTTGGGGGGGAAAAAAATTACAATGTTTTCTCCCTTTTAAATGGCAGATATCTCAAAACTGTCACTTGTATGGAATTACTACCTAAACACTTGCATACGTAGACAAAAACCCAGAAAGAAATCAAACTTGCAAGATACTGTGATTTCTCCACAAGAAGACCTGTCCAAACATGCATCTAGCACAAGTGCATACCTATAATTTAGAGTGTTATATGAAATGGCTACCAAATATATTGTCATCAGTAAGCCCATAATAGGCTCAGAAAATAGTTACATTTTCACCAATTCCTCTGTTCATGAATCATGAACATTAAGCAAAACTCTTCCAGTAGGCAAAGACCTTACCACAGCTTTATTTTCCCAAGTGAAACAGTATTTGAGTGAGACAGGACAGAGGAAAACACAATGAGAAATCAGATTAATGAGCAGCCGAGATCTGTAATTCAACACATAATGACCAAGTGCCCAATCTTAGGGCTATTTATTTACTCATTTATTAAAAGATGAATCTTTAGCATCAAAAAGGACAGAATGACCACAACCGGCCCTCAAAGATGGAAGAGTTCAAGAATAACTTTGCTGCAGCTTGACACAGGAGTGAAATGAATCCAAGTTTTGACAGAGAAAACAGCTGGCAACAACTGTGGTGCAGAGGACAGCCTGTATTATGTCACATAGAGTTTCCAGAAAAAGCAGCAGACAGCATAGCAACAGGTAATTTAAATAGATGCCCAAATTAAAAAGTTTCACTCCACACTTTTCCAAAACTGTCAATTATGGACTTGAAGTGCAAAGTGACACAACAGTAGCATGTCAAAAAAATGTTTCTAACAGCTCTCATATAAGCTGTTTCTGACTAAAACATATTAAAACTGAAACTACTAATTAGGTCAGACAAAAGCCTTATAGGAACACCATAGAATATTTCAACATCCTTATTGTGAATACAAGATTCCTTTAAATAAAGAAAAATTGCAGAAAGCACTGCAGTACCCAAAACTTCAAAGTAAAGGATGAGTTTTACACTCCCCTTTCCCTGCTTTCACAGTTGCTCTTTTTAAAGTTATTTCTAGAGAAAACCCAGATGTTCCAGCATCATTTCACTGCCAGCTTCTCCAATTATTGCAATTTATTTGTCTGGGCAAAAGAATAAAGTTATTGCTTCTGCCACCAATAACTTCTAAGAGACCTTACATGGAAATAATGATTTAAATAGTCAACCATGTAGGGTGGTACATGCCAAAAAAGAAACTTCACTCATCTTTGGTCTGGACAGTTGTGCAATAGTTGGACCCCGTGTGCAAAGAAATCCTGTAATCCCTCTGACGGTTTCAGATTAGAAATTTTACAAGAGGCCAATGAATCAAATGTAGGCTAATAATGTGTATTTCAAAAGTGACACACAGTAAAACTCACTGACTGTCTGGGAAAAACTTTTGACCTTAAAACTTCTGGCACACAAGCATATGAAAGCCTCACTGCTTTGGGATTTCAATACATTTCTTCAAAATGAGTTTCCAACCCTAGATATCAGTGGCAATTGGTTCCTAAATCAAAGATCACTAAATGATCAAAACCCAAAATAATTGAACAAAAGGAGTTAAGGATAGGCAAGAGCAACCACCATATCCTCATGAAAAGCACAAGGCATGAAATAAACATCTTGCAATCCTACACAGAAAGAAACAAAAAATGTTTTAGTCTTCTAATGCAATTTCATATTTCATTCTGTTTTCAAACAAAAAGAACACTTACGGTATATAAGACAGTACTTTTTTTTATATTATTTACATACTTCAGGTTTTGACACAAGAATTAGTTTAAATATGCTATTATGCTTTTAGAGAAAAGTCGAGCTGGTTTTGTTTCTAAATAAGCATAACATGTAAAATTCCTGAGTGAAAGTACAAGCCTAAGTAACTTCTGGATTTTTCCCCTCTCTTAACTGTTTCAGCTGTGTTACTATGCAGGGTGCATTTCTGCCCTAAGATGTTCTCACAACACAGTAGATAAAGCAGTTTCTTGCCTAAGACAAGCAATAACATGAAAGTATTCACAACCCCCCTTAGAAACTCCTGTACATATTTCCTGCAGCAGAAGTGACTACTCTCCACCACTCTGATGATATCAGGAACATTTTACACAAAGAGTAGGACTACAGAAATTCAGGAGGACTTGGTTCAGTCATGTTGAGTTTCATTGGTAGAAGCTGAGGAAAAAGATTTTGCTGATTTCCAAACAGAAAGGTGTTTTCTAAACTGTTTGGACTTTTGAAGTTTCCATTGCCATTTCAGGAGCTGAAGAATTACAAAGTTTGGGATAATTTATTTATAAAACCGGAAGTACTGATTTTTCCTTTGTCTCTCTTGCCTGGACCCACCAACAACAGCTCATATTCATGTCCCTGCTTATCATCTGCCTAAGGATCCACAATCCTGCCTTGGTAGCCCAGACATACTGAACATACTTGTAGCTTTAACCACACATCGGAACAAGTGAGAAGCACACAAAAGCAGAGCAGAAGACTAATGTGACCCACAATTGCCAAGAAATGTCAATGGGCTCCCTCCTCTAGAACAAGATAAAATGAAGGGGGGAAAAAAAACCCCAAAACCAAACATTTTATCAGCCTAATATCTAAAATGAGAAGCTGCTTGGACTGTGACAGTGTATGTTATAGAATCATTTAGGTTGGGAATGATCCTTACAGACTGAGTCCAACCAAAATCAAACACTTCCAAGTCCACCACTAAACATGTCCCCAAGTGCCACATCTAAACATATTTTAAATACCTCCAGGCATCATGACTGCACCTCCTCTCTGGGCAACCTGTTCCAATTCTTGAAAACCCTTTTGGTGAAGAATGTTTTCCTAATATCCAACCTAGCCCTCCTCTGGTGCGACCTGAGGCTGTTTCCTCTGTCCTGTTGTTTGTTGCTTGGGAGAAGAGACCAATCCCTACCTGGCTACAATCTCCTTCCAGGCAGTTGTAGAGAGTGTTAAGTACTCCTGTTGATCTTGGCCAGGATGCCATTGGCCTTCTTGGCCACCTGAGCACACTGTTAAATGCACTATATTCACAGAAGACCCCCAAATTTCAAATTCAGGGAATGGTAAGTATGTCAAATTATATCTACAAATATGGGATGCGAAATTACACAACCATCTGAAGGAAAGGCATCAGCATTCAGCAGTGAGTGCCCTGCACTGTGCCAGCCAGGGAAGGGACATGTACAGCTACCTGCACTGAACTGCTCTGTGAGGACAAACCCGACACCCCAGCTGGGCTGGCTTTATAGCTCAGCTTTAGCACTCACTGGTACAAACTGTCCTACCTACTCACAACACTGAAATGTACATGCCTTTTGTATCTGATTATTTATTCCAACATCAAGCTTGGAAGCAAGCAGAAAACAACTAAGATGATGGAAGAAATGAAAGTATTTAACTAATAACAAACACCAAACAAAACAAAAATTTAAGAAAGGCACCTTATGTGAATGATCATGACAACTGCAGCTTGCTTGACTAGGTCTAGATTTTAGCCGACTGATAGGGAAGTCTAAGTAGTTGTCCTCTGTTTGTCCCACCCTCTGCCACAACACACATTACCATAAAAAACAAAAACAAAACAAAAACCAAACAAAAACAAAACAAAAAAACAAAATAAACAAACAAAAAAACAAAAAAAAACCAAAACCCAAACTAATGAAAAAAAGGTTGAAAATATTAACAGTTAAAATAATCATTCCACTTACCCAGCTGCCATGTGGTTAAGTTTATACATTTAGAGTACAAATCAACAAGAAAGCTATTTGCTTGGCTGACATTTCAGTGAAAAGGGCTCTTTCATAAACTGTCTTAAAAATAATAATCAGATTTAAACAGTTTTCTGTGAATCGCACTAAAGAGATGGTGTTTAAATACTCCCCCATCTCTGGTTTGGAGCAAAAGAAGAGACTCAATCTCAAGTGACCAAGGGTGTATCTTTTTAAATAGAAGGTGACAAGACTGCTACATGGAACAACTGATCTCTGAGGGGAAAAAAAAAAAAAAAAAATCATAGGCTGTTAAGGAAAAATATGCACTTAAGATCATTAAAAAAAAAAAAAAAAAATCTTTCTTCAGGACATCACATGCCTTTAGAAAAATAAACAGTTCATTTATTTGAAATTAGCTAGGAAGTACTCTGGACCCTTTCTCCTTTTTTAAAGCACTCTGATAAGTGAGAGGAATGGTCATAGAGGAAAAGCAGGATAAAAATTCATATATTCCTGAAAGTATGTAAAAGTACATTGGGAAGGCTGGGTAATATTGCCACAGAGTTACTTATAAAAATTAAAGAGAACCTGATCTTGATGATTGGTAAGGAGGGGAAGGGAGGAATTTATTTATTTTGTCCCCTCCCTTCTCTTTGACCTTTTCCTTTAAGAAAACAAAGATGTCTTCCCTAATGCAATACCCCTTGTTTACTCGTTTTATGTTACATTTATTCCAGCTGCAAAACAGAAACCTTTAACAAATACTTAGCAAAACACACAAATTAACTATGAGATAAGTCACTCAATCAGTGAAGAACACCCTGAAAGTAATCTAAGTAATAAAATTGAACCTCACATTTCGACAGATAGGGAGTGGCAGAGTTGTTAGATAATGTCACATACATATTTCCCAAAATTACACCTTTCCATCTGGCTCCTTCAGCAGTCTGTTTCCTCCCACACTCAAGGGAAAAAGAAAACCTGCAGCTCAGACTAACATGAAAGAGGCACAGGCTTTCCATATATTCAAAGTCATAAGCTGAAAGCAAGAGAGGGAAAGACAGACTGACCACCAGTGCAGTGGTTACTCACCTAAGTCAGTCACAGGACAGCAAGGGTTTTTTACCTACAATGCAGTATTTCCCCCGCTTAAGCACCTAAAATAGTATTAAGAGAGACATACTGTCGAAAGCATCTTGTTCTAGAGAACTGAAATAATTTTATTCTTCTCCTTTCCTCCCTCAGAAAGATTAAAATCCAAGAGAAAGTATTACAAGAACTACTCAAACAAGTTCTGTAGCTACAGAAACAGCAACAGTAACGGCAGACATAAAAGCACCCCCTCAGGTTTTGGTCTCTGGGATCACCACAACCATGCTCAGTCTTGCCCAGCTATAAGGATTTAATCCCCCCCTGCCTTTCCAAGTGTCATTGTAATCTAAACACCTCCATTTTAAATACATACGCAAGAGACACATGCTGATGTACAGCTACATAGTTATTCTGGTTGGACATTCAGCCATGCTTTCTACATTGAAAACAAACCCAAATGCAATCAAAAGATTAAAAATCCACTAGGAGAGCAAACATTTCACAGTTGGGCTCCTTAATGCAAGATAACCATCTGTTAGCCTACTTGAAACGTCTGTTCTTTCCCCCCAAGAACCACCATGAATGATTGCAGCATCCTTGGATCCAGCTACACATGGTGGGCTCTTCAACTGGCAAAGCCTGCTCCTGAAATTCTGCTACTATTTCTCCCAGGGAGTTTCACATGGATAACTAGAAGAATCCATGGAGAAGATGTTTTTAGCTTTGGGAACAGTTTACTTTGTCTATCTGGAGCACTACCTTTATGAGAAAACCTCCAAGCAGCTGGAATAACAGCTATACGTTGTTGTTACAAAGCAGTAACACAGATACTCTGAACATGTCAAATTCAGTCCTGCATCAACAGCATGCTCAAAAGCTACTCAACACACAAGTATTTTAAAAGCAAACATAATTAGAGGAGTACTGTGAAGCAGTTATCACATTGCAAGCTTCTGAAAGGCTGTCAGTTTTCTGATTAAAGAGAAGAGCCTGTCACAAGACAAATCAAGTGCACTTTCATTTACTCAAACCTTATTTTAGAAAATTCACAGCTCATTTGCCATACAGACCAGAAGGAAGGAGTCAGGACAGAAAATCTTGTATTTCACTTGTGCTGCACTTCTGCTTTGTAATTGAAGGACTACACTATCAATGAAATGTCCACAAAAAACCCCCCTAACCATCAAAGTCAGTAAAACCTCTGTACACCAAAGGAGCTGGCCTCATTCAACCTACCACATATGAAAATAAGGCAGCAAAATACTAGAAACCCTAAAGTGTTCGGTGAATGTATTTGACAATGGCAGCTGGAAAAAAATATTTGCTAATTTCTGTAGGAAGCAGCGGCTTCTGAATGAGTACTAATGATGTAAATGAGAACAGTTTCTAACAATTCTTGTCCATGGCAGACTGAACAGACAAAAGCAGTCCACACGTGGTCCTCAGAACTACAGTGAACAAGCTAATGTACTGTACTGGCACCAGCAACTATCCTACCAGATCACATCATATAACATTTTTATGTTGGGGTAAGTGAAATAAATATTGAAGACAAAGTGTCAGTTCAAATCTTCATGCTTTTTCTTCTGCTCCTCACAAACAAAAGCTCTTTAGGAATGCTGCAAAACACTGCAAGATGAGTGGAAGATGCCAGGGCTAACTAAGGCATATGCCTTAAAATTCTTCCTTAATCTCATTTTCTAGTCCCTGTTAGCACCAAATGAAAATTCCTACACTAAAAGTTCCTCAATGCATTTCTTCCTTGATTTACTAACATTTCTTCTCATGTCCAGGTTTTTTAATGAAATTATTGCTGAAGCAGGGGAAAAGAAAACCCATTTTAATACACTAACTGTGATATTTCAAACTAAATTGGTTTCTTAAGTAGCATTAGGCTGTTCATTCATGAGTCAAAAAATCAGACTACCATTTTCTACTCTGCCCGTTTAAACCAGCACTTTGCCGTGACTTACAGGAATAAGATGCAAACACGCACACTACAAATTCAGTGAAAAGCAGCTGTTCAAGGTCTAGGCTGCTTCAACCTGTTCCGTTGCTGTTCTGAGTACGTGCAGTACAAAACAGGATCAAGAGCCACAGACCACAGCAACAGGACAATCAGCATCTTCCATACTCTGGGGAGGGAGAGAGAGGCAGATGAAGCAGCTCAGTGGTGCTCAGCAGCACAAGCCAGACCACAAATACAGCCACAGTAGGACTGTACTTCCTCCCACTATGACCATGATTTAGGACCACCTGCATGTTAAAAACATTACAATATCATGGCAGTATTGTTTCTTACCATCCTGAACAGATGAAGGCCATACTGGCACGAAAATCTCAGACAGGATCAGTCAGAAGCTACGCAACAAAGAACATTAAGCCTTTAAAGATGATTAGCTTCAGCAAGTAAGGCTGCTGTACACTTGAATTGGCACTTTCAGTCACAATTCACCCTGCTGCTAAAGCTTTAGAGCTGTATGCCTACCCTATGTTTGTGATTCTCCAACTGCAGTCCCCTGGACCTCTAGTAAGCTGTGAAACCTGTTAGATGTGGTTCAGTTGCAACTCCTCTACCTTTCTATCCAAAAGAACAAAGTCCATGAGAAATTTTGAGGGGTGACCCCAGCCAAAACAAATGTACATTTTTTGAGTGGCTGCATATGGTACAAACTCCACAGAAAAACAAACAAAAAAACCACAAAAACAACAACAACAAAAGCAACAGCATGTGCAGACCTGTAAGTGCCACTTCATCTTATGACAGGGGTATTTTGCAATGCAACAGACTCACTGACTTGTATTTATCTTTCTTCTTATTTTTGTTGACAGAAAAATGAGAAAAATCAAAAAAATCTGCCACAGAACAGATACCAAGGATCTTCTCTGGTCAAGAGTAAAACTTCACATACCAGCATTACAACTCCAGCTCTCCAGAAGTAACAGATCTACTAAGAAAATAGACTGAAATCATTGCATTGGTTTTTTGTTTTTTACCAAATTCATTCTACCAATGTCAGCATATTTGCAGCTGTACCAGAAATAATTAATAGGATGCATAGCTAAGACATCTTGCTTACGTTTTGCTTAAATATCTGAAAGCATTTTCTAGTTATCAATAAAGGGAGTCAAGACAAAAGTCTTCTACTGAACAGAAAACTAGTCCTGTCTCTTTGGACTACCTGAAGAAATTTCAAATTTAATACCAGGGGAATAGGGAAGAATCAAGAAAAGTGACAGCAGGACACAAGCACAAAGTGAGAGAGTAGTGGCCTGACTCCACATGTAGATGGCTAATTTTAATGATGTATAAAAAGGTACTGCAGGATACACAGTGTAGTCTATTCATAATATAAACATGCTCAAATCAGACCTTTATGACCCAAATTGAAACAATCAATTAGAACATTTAGGAAACTCACTTTTTCCAATTCTGTAAATCTTTGTTTCATTATGCATTCTAGCGTATCATGATAAGTTACACTTTATGTCACTATCACAGCATTATATTTCATAGAATCACAGAACGGCCTGGATTGGAAGGGACCTTAAAGACCACCCAGTTCCAACCCCCCTGACATAGGCAGGGACACCTTTCACTAGACCAGGTTGGTCAGAGCTCCATCCAGCTTGGCACTTCACATTTACAGAGATGGGGCTTGCAAAAAGTCTCTGGGCAGCCTGTTCCTGTGCCTCACTACTCTCACAGTAAAGAACTATTTTCTAAAATCTAATCTAAACCTACACTTTATCCATTTGAAGCCATTACTCCTTGTCCTGTCTCTACATGCCCTTGTAAATAATCTCTCTCCATCTTTCCTGTAGACTCCCTTCAGGTGCTGGAAGGCTGCAATTAGGTCACCCCAAAGCCTTCACTTTTCCAGGCTGAATAATCCCAAGTCTCTCAGCCTTTCCCCATAAAAGAGGTGCTCCATCCCTCTGATCACCTTGGTGTTCCTCCTCTGGACTCAGTCCAACAGTTCCATGTCATTCCTATGCTGGGGACTCCAGGGCTAGATGCAGCACTGCAGGTGAAGTCTCACCAGAGCAGAGCAGAGGGGCAGAATCCCCTCCCTCCCCTGCTGCCCATGCTGCTTTGGATGAACCCAGGATACTCCAGTCATAAGCACACAGCCCAATAAAATGCCTGCGATGCAAAGAAACAAAACTTTATTTTTTCTGCTATTTCGTGACACTGGAAGATGCCACCTAACCATGATACAAACATGAGAACCACTTACACAGGGCATCCAGAAGTCTACTGCACAGTGTTGCCCTGAACAGCATCCTGAACTACACTTGCACCACAAAACATCAAAGATCACGTAACTCCTCCAGACATTCCTCCACCAGTTGATTCAGCTGAAAGCAGCCCAGCAGCTCTGAAGAGCAGAACATAAAAGTCCAGGCAGATCCCTTGCTTCCACATTATGAAGTAACAAGAAATACCTCTCCCCTCCCACAGACAGTTTCCACTTCAGAAACAAACACTGTTGACCTGTACTTTCATTAACTGTTGTCATGTTGATCCTGGAGCATTTAGCACATCCAAAAGCTAGAACAAAGTTCAAACCAGGATGATAACCCTTACACATGTGACTGCTGAGTGTTTGAGCTGGAAAAAGGCCAACAAACAGAAAGAAAACTCCTCTGCCCTGGTTCACAGAGTATTTCCAAAAGCAGATCAGGGGAAACACCACACTGCATTTAGTGCAAACAAAAAAAAAAAAACAGTTGGAAATGCAGAATTCACTTCCCAAAGAGCAGAAATACATATAGAAAAGTGGTTAGCATTCCAAACCAGTATTTCATAAGGCATCTCAAAGTCTTTGTATCTATCACTCCCAGCCCTGTTATGTTAGAAGAAGTGTGAAACAGACTTTAAAAAAAAAAACATTCAACAGACATCCCTGAAACCCCCGATCAATTGGCAGCACTACCTTTATTTCTGCTACCCCCCTATGTGCAAATATAAGTCCACAACTAAACATGGGACCAAGGTGTGAACACCCATCCCTGCTCTCTTGCAAATCCTGCACCCATGGGAAAAGGACTGCCAAGGACACGCAGCACACATGGAGGAAGAGACATACCACGCTCATTCTTTTAAAAACCATCAGAGCAAACTGATGTGGCAGATTTGCAAGGAAAACTGGATTCAAACATGAAGCAAGTCTGACCTGCTGCTGTTTAAAGACAAATCATGAACCCACAGCAAGACATAGACCAAGCATGACTTGGATGATATCATTTATAGCGGTTCACCAGCTGACAAATGCCACACACATCTGTGTTCTCTGCACACACCACACGGCTGAGAGTTCCTTGGCAAGCTGCAGCCTGGCCACAGTACTGGAAACACACCTTCTTCCCAAATCAAACTGGCATCTGCACGTCAGCAAACTCCCAGCAGCCAACTATCTGCCTAGCTGCATACATCTGCCACCCTTGGAGCATCCCAAGCTCAAAACAACTGTGGTTAGGCAGGAATTCTGAAGGAGCACAGGGCAATGATTTCACACTAGTGAAATGACCTGAGAAAACAAATAAATAAATAAATAAATGTAATGCATGTCTACCAGTACTCAAGTATCTTGACATAACTCATGTTTAAAAGTAGACATAAATATATCTAATTAGGAAAACTGGCTTCATGCACAAAACAATAGAACCAGGCACAAGAGACTTTGTTTCATGTTCCAGCCCATGAATAGACTTTGACAAAGTCACTGACTCATCGTGTGCACCAGCTATTAGACAGGAAGGTACCTCAGCCTCTTATCAGCAGGATAAAATCTATTACCAAACAATATACTCAGCTATTCAGGTCACCACATCTTACTATCACCACTTCTGCTACAGGTGCACTGGTAATGAAACAGGGTACAGCTATTTCACTAGAGAATACCTGTGAATATTAAATGCTTGGGGTTTAAAACAGTGGGCTGAACTTGCACTGTTCATACGTTAAAGGGAGCATTAGTTATTCTTCAGGAAAAACAGATGCATAAACTGACAATTAAAACCTTTGAAAAGACATCTGTATAATGAAAAAATAGCACTTTCAGAATTAAGGGATCTATCTTTTCAAGCAAATGAGTCTACAGGTACTGGCATAATCCCAATGCAACCTGAAGATGGAAATAGAACAAGTATTTCATCTGATCTTCCATTATAAGAAACAGATAGCCACTAGGAATCTTAACCTTGATGACTCTATACAACATAGGTAAAGAAGAAATAGTTTCAACTACATGAAAAAAATTCATGTCCTCACCACTAGTCTTCATTCTTTTTAAATGTTGAATGAATCAAACATATAACCTCAGAGTAAGTCAAGTGTCTTTGTATTTTGTTTCATTTCTTGGCTGTATTTCAGAATAATGGTTTTTGTTTTGTTTGTTTTTTAAGTTCTCTTTAATACTACAACAGAACAAAAAGGGATGATACTGCAGCTTTACACTTGTACATAATATTAGACAAATGCTGTAATTTATAGAGAAGATCCACTGCAAGCTAATTGTCAACAAGTTGGGAGTGTATTATCCAGATCACCAGATTCAGGTCTGACCCAGATCACAAGCAACTAGGATGATGTCTAATCCTCTAGCTGCCAAATTCTGCATCATGGTATGAAGACATACCCACCACATTCACACTGTGTAAGTATGTGAGATAAATCAGTCAATATTTATTAAAAACTTTAACAAGGTAGAAATTAAGGGATTATTTTAGGAGCTTAGGACTCATGAAACCTGGAAACAGATTAATTTGCTTATAGCCACACCTGAACTTCCTCCAGCATTTTTTAAGTGTTAGTCTGTAGCTAGAGACAGAAGTTGTCATAATTTCACTCCTGCATACCATGCTGGGTCACTGTATCCCCTGTGACAGTCAAACAAGATACTGAATTTCCACAGGGTTGGTATCCTCTTCTGCAGTACTGATATGATTCCGCTGATTGAGGGGAGGGAAATTCCACCAGGCATCAGGCAGTAAGTTTCCCCATCCATTCTGCATATGCACATGAACTGGGAAAACCAGAAGGCATTATAGCACTTCCCAGGATATCCAGGTGTTTTCAGGGGGAAAAAAAAGTGTTGAAGTCTGTATAAATAATATTCCTAGATTTTTATAGCACTGATTCTCTCATGGATCATTTCTTCACTTCTGTAAAGTAAGAAAACTCCCATCCATCACAGAAATCAGAGAGAAACAAAAGGACAACAAAAGGAAAAAATAAGAGAACTAGCAATACACCAGGGGGGAAAAAAAATAACATCACCCTACCAACTCCTGTGACACAGCTCAAATAATATGCTGTGATACAGCCAAAAAGACCAAATAAGAAAGCGATACAAACATTTGTTCCAGTTTATCTTCTATTTATTTGAAAAAGCAACGGGGTTGATGATTCCATAAAACCAGAATTAACACTTCTTCAGTGAAGCTCAACTATCACCTCCTCATCCACTGGACCAAAGGAACCTCTGGCTGCTGCACAGCACTGCACCAAAGGAATCTAGCAGCCAGATTTGTATAATAAAGAACAGGGTGTGAGGAAGCCAGGCTATCAGCTGGAAGTTGCTTTAGACAGCTGCAAACCTCTTTTCTTTGGCTTTCCTCATGCTTTCAAAGGGGTTTCAGTCACAGACTCTCAAGTTTTCTGCGTGTCCAAGGCCTGACAGAGAAAATTGGAAACACAGAAAAAACCCCCAAAACCCTACAGATAATGTGTCACAAGCTCACCACATTTTATTTTTTTAGTTGTGTTTTGTATATTTGAAGTTTCATTCAACTCCAGGCATTTCATAATCCACTCTGTGGCTCCAAGCAAAACATTAATAGGCAAAGTTGTTTTGTTCAACTGGTGCAATTCCTGCTATCTGCAGGAATGTGCATTTCAGAAAAAGCCACTAAGTGTTCTGATTCCTTCTTTCCTTGAATTGTGAAATTTCTTTTGGAGCTAGGGAAAAAAAAAAAAAAAAGAAGGCCCAGCTAACCAAATTAAAAAACAGAGGAAAGAATAATGAAGGCGTTTGAGCAACTGGCCACATTTTCGTTGAAAGCAGCCACAACTATTTCTGACTATACCCATTTAGCCTATTTGCCACAGTAATGCAGAAAAACTTTTCCTCTGATAGTGGGAAAATAAAATTAAGAAAATCTTGATGCTAGAAAGCAACAAAACACACCCATGCAAAGTTCTTTTAAAGGAAAGAAGAAAAGACTCCTTACATTGCATCATGTATTATCTTCGCTGCCTCTCTCTTAGGAATTTGCCTAGGATATGAATAATTTCCATCTGAATTCCCTTAAAGCAGCCCACTTTCATTTACTAGCAAGCCAAATATATTTTCATTTCTTAATATAAATGAACAAATTTTGATCTGAAGAACACAGAAAGGCATTAAGGGAACAGAAAAGAATTGCTTTTTCTTACACTTAAAAGCCAGAATTTGCACACTGTATATTTATTCTGCAGAAATTATGCCCATGGAAATCTCAGATTGCTTAAAGGATTCTTCCATCCAATGCAACAGTTGGATGATCTTGGTCATGTTATCTGCAATTTCAGCAATCAAGCATGGGAACACTTCTGCACACATAGGCTTTAGTTGCTTTCTTTCACTAAATTGCATCTCTCCCCGTCATTAAAGAAAGCAACAGCAGCCCCTAACACATTGCATGACAGTCTTAATCCAACATTATAATCCACTAAAAAAAAGAGGAAACATGAGGTCAGTATTAAACTAAAGAGATACATGGTTAAATGTTGCTCTTCCTCATCACTAGGAAGGACTGACAACATAAGCTCATCCTGTGACTATCAGATACACAGAATTAACCTGTATGAAGTGTTTTACAATGTCTGTACATCTCCCAACTTCTTATCAAACAAAGAAAACTCTTATGCTTTAATTAAATATATAAAGACCCATTTGGCATAGCAAAACTATAACCTTTTATTTCAGCACAGAACGGACAAAGCATCTCCACATTTTTTCTAGATGTTCTTTATGCAATGCTCCCTTCCCAAAAACAACACAGGCAACTCAATACAAACATATTCACTGCTGACAAGCCATGATTTGGCCACATGACCGTCCTGCCTGTATTTCAGGTATTAGCTATGTCAAATCTAATTATCAGAGACAGCTTGACAAGGTCTTTCACATTATTCAGGAGAGGTGCACTTGCCGAAGCCCTAGTGGAGGCCATGGTGTATAACAAATCTCACCCAGCTCAACTGAGGCTTGTAGTTCTGCTGACAGTTTTGCCCAATAAATTACTCCACATAAATAATCTCGGTCTAGCTAGCCTCTGTAAAGACTGTCAGGAATTCAGTGACCCAGGATGTGTAAGAAATATTGCCTGCCATGTTTACAATCAAATGAATGAGGTTTTCTTCCTACATGATGACTGCTACAGAAATTATACTGGTTTTAATTGTGCCAATTATGAAAACTTCTGTGTTAGTTTGACAGAGTGCTTTGGGCTATTCTGCCCTCCATTTAAAATCCTGCCATTCAAATAGCAACCCTGTCTAGGAAGGGACAGCATATCAAAGAAGGTATATGGACAGAATTACAAGTTTTTCTAGTTCATGGGTGTTTCTTCCCTGCATTTCCTGTCATGGGTGAATGGTACACAGATACCAGGATGCAACACACAATCACATATACAAGTGCCACTGGGAGCTCATGGGAACACAACATAAACATAACTCATATTACCACAATTTTCCTGCAGAAATACCCATCCAAAGCAATTAAAAGTTCAGACAATGTTTCAAGCAGAAATGTCTAATTTAAGAATACAAGGAAAATTATCCAAGGGGAAGCATGTTGGCCAATCTGATTAAGCAAGTGTCCAATAGAGTGGAAAGCAAGAAAGGAAAGCACAATATCCACTTTCCTCAGAGGCCTTACAATAACAGTTCTGTGATAATTTATTCTTCAACTTCTTTGTTTCAGTGTACAAACACAAATAATTGTTCAAATAGAAATGACAGCTACATCTTCCAGGGATAGAGGCAGAGCAGGCAGGGAAAGCAAATGTTCTGCAAGGGCACAGGAGAGCCAACAACAGAGAGTTTCAGTGCCTCAGACTTGGCACCAAAGCCTTCAGCACAGAACAAAGTCTCACAGACAGGCTCTGGCCATTACAGAAGTTGTATTAACCAGGGACTAGGGAGGTTGCACTCACAGCAAGAGAATATCAAACCCCAGCCCCTGCACTGCAAAACATCCTTAGATTTTCCTCTGGAAGCTCCAGCAGGACCTACCTTCTACCATCACAGCTTTGCACCTGGTGTGTGCAAGACTCTGAATACAAACGTGTGCCCAGGTGAACAGAGGCCATCAGTAATGTCAAATATTTCTTTCCTTTTTCATCTTCTTTAGAGGCACATTTAAAGATGGAAGTGCAACTTGTACTAATATATGTTACCTACCACAAGAACACTAACCAAAGTACTGTGGAACTGTGGGGTGATGCAAGAGAAAGAAAAGATGTCCTGGGATGTCAAAGGACAGAAGTCTGATGAGAAAGAGACCTCTAAAAGAAAAATAGAAATAAGATCAGATTCACTCCTTTGAGAAGATCTCTCTGTTCCTGTGGCCAAAACCCACAGCAAAACATTACAGCTTTTCTCCAGCACAGCCCACTCTTTCAAAACAAGTGATTTGATCTTAAATTTATTTAGAGTATAGAGTTAGCAGTAAAAGATGCTTAATAAAACCAAACATGAGTATCACAAGCTGATCCTCTCTATTTCTACATCACAGTAACTTATACCAAAACAAAAGTAAAACATACCAAAGATCAGTGCAGGATTCTCAGTCAAAGGTAGTACAGTAAGTTTTGTACAGTGCTCACAGTTGCACAGATCATATAGAACTGAGAGTGGAAAATAGATGGCAATTTCCTAATTACAGGTAAATGAAGAGAGTTTTCCCCACAAAAATTAATTTCTCTCAGTAAAACATAGATAAAATCATTATCTAATCCCTCTGTATTTAAAACTTTTAACAAAGTGCCATCAAGACAGATAAGGCAAATTGTTCACATAAAATCATCTATATGGATACAAAGGGAAAGGAAAAGCACACACATTTTCTCTCTTGTGTAATGTCATGGGAAGGAGGGGGGAAATCTTCCCCTGATATGTCTCAATCCCACAAGAGGCATCTGGAAATGGGAACCTCTACATAAACAGTCTTCTTGTGTTCTTGGTCTGATGTCAGCTCAAAGCACAACCACCCTCTTGTCCTTATTAGTAACAGAGATTTTAAAAATGCTTTAAGGCAAGTAAAATTACTAATACAAAAATAGCTCAAAAATTGAAAACTTTGACTATTGGCAACTTTCAATTAAGCTGGCTTGCTGACTGTTGCCCATGAAAAACTCCTTTCTGATTCTCAATTTGTCATCTTCTTTCCCATTGGTTTAAATAAAACCTCACACTACTCAACACACATTTTATAACCTTCACTCCTGGTTTCCAAAGATTCATGCCATTCTACAACATTTGTCCATAATTAATCAATGTAAAACAATTGAACCAAGTAAGATTTAGTTTATGCCTCATTTAGCAGTTCAGTGGGAGCCACCTGCTTTGTGTTAGGGTAAGACTTGAGCTAGGATTCACTTGTAGGGCTTTCAGATAATTTGTTGTTGTTGTTGTTATTAGTTACCACTGTCAACAGACAGAACAAGAAGGATCCAAAAATTCAGTCAATTACTTTTAGGGCTGGGTAACAGCCAGCAGGAATACTCACTGCTGGGTTCAGCAGAGGTTTGCCAGATGATGAGAGATGTTAGCATCGGCAGGGAAAATTTCCTTTCTTGGCTTGTATCTGCTAAAGGCTGCAATCACCAAATTAGGACTAAGGATGGGTTCAGAAGGAACAATTTAGGGCTAAATTTAGGACTGGTGTCAGTAGTAACCATCTGTTAAGGCACACACTAAGTTGGGTAGGGTCACTGATAGGAAAAGGAGGAAAGGCAATCAAAACTGGCAGCCAGCTTCAAAGGGTGAAGCTGGCTCTGGCTCCGTGTGAGACAGACTGCAGCGAAAAGCAGCAGGGAGGCAGCACTAAGCCAGGGGACACTGCCAGCATGGCACAGGGTGGCACAGCCACCTGCACCTTCAGCCTGAAAGGGCTGCTAGGCACAAGGTGAGGTTTGGATAAGCCAAAGCCACTGTACTGTGACAGGCACAGTGTCTGTAGATTGTTGCCGGACTGGACGTAGCTCTGGAACCATTCCCTATTCTATGAGGGCACCAAGGCAAGGACAGTCTCATGTCCTTCATACTCCAGAAAGTACAAAGACTCAAACAGATGGATTCACCACCTTGCTGGAACATTTAACATGACTGCACAATAAAACTGAGCATTTAAAATCCAACTCATCATCTTCAAATCTACAAGAGCCCATACCAAAACAGGTCTGATCACTGGTCAGGGAATTCAATGGGTAGTCTGAAACTCTCGCACAATTCACAGCACAATCCCAATGTCTCCAAGCTGTCTTACAAAACAAAATATGCTAATGCATGGGTAATAAGGTTAAATGTCAGGGCCTCCTAATAACTAACTCCATCTCCAGTGAGGTCTTGATGTGCAATCCTATCTAATCACTTGGCCTCTCACTTCACCCATCTGTAAACAGAATCACAGCCCAACCTACTGCACGGGATGTTGAAACGTTCCCATCTAAAATGCTTTACACACTTTGGATTTTTGAGTGCTATATATGTTAAGAGGTTTGTTTGTTTATTTTTAAGACTAATCTCATATTAATGTATTTTAAAGTATACATACTTTACCTGACAAAAAAACCCAATGCTACAAATAGAACACAGGAAACCATTACCAAGACTTGAAAATGGGTTAGAACTTGGCTGATCATAAGTAAATAAACTCAAATTTAATCCTCCTTATGACATTTCCTGCACATAGATCCTACCACTGGATTTTTCTAGTGGCAACCCTAAGTAAGGAGCTTCATGCTATCACACCAAGCTGTTCACTGCAGGAGTAGAGGGCAAAGCAAGGAATTTCCCTTTGACTTGAATTCCTAAGTATCTGGTATCACTAAGAGTATGTAGACGAATTAGTCATTGCCAGACAGACATGCTTCATTTTGCTGGAACACAACTCTCAATTCCCTCTATTCACATTCATTACCCACTTAGAACAGTAACTATGTATCTTCCTGAAACGAAAACAAACATTAAACCATCTCACGGCCAAACATCATTACAACTTAAGAAAACAAACAAAAATTAATGAAACTGTTGACAGCACCAAGGAACTCTCAGCTCCATATACTGCACATACCAATAAAACATTCCCATGGGCTTTGATCCAAAAACCATGAGAAGTCCATGAAGTATCAAAAGGCAGCTTGAGAAAAGCGACTACCAGAAATAAAATCAAACTGGTTTAAGCAAACAAAAATACAAGGGAAAGGGAAAACAAACTAACAAATTCACTCAATAATGTTCAATAAATGAATGCTACCACAGCAATATTACAATGTTGTACAAAACCGTATGATTTTTTTTCCTGGAAAAGGTTAGAGAACCCTTCACCTGAAAAGGCCGAGGCAAACTGCACTAGAGAGCATTACAATGAGTCCCTCTCTGGAAGCAAAACAACTGGGAATAAGCAAGTGTCTTAAAGCAAGCAAGCGACCCCCCCACACCCCTCTTCAGAAGAGAACTGACATGCTGTCTTCTGCCGACATTACTGATTACTGACATCAATGTATTCCATCTGCTATTTTATAGAGCTACAAAAGACCTGTCTTTTCCCTCTCTTATTGTTTACCTGTGACTAAAAATTCAACTGACACTTTGCAACACTGGTCTGAACATACCTCTTCCATAGCCTAGCAAGGAATTAGAGGTACCTACTTCACAGACAACTTGATTCAGCCACTTTTCTGTCCTAGAGCTCTATCCCAAAATCTCTTGGGAACCACAAGCATGTGCTAAAACTCATGCCTATTCAACTTTTCCTGTTCATCCTTAAACTAGAACATTTACACAGGTTTGCTCTATAAATTTTCACCAGAACAGCCAGCTAAAGACATCGAATGAGGTGAAAGCAGCAGCAATTTCTGGTGACTATAGCAAGAACCATCTGAAAAGTCACACTAATAAGACCTCTCAAAAGGGGGACTGAGAGAGAAGAGACAGAATCACAAGCCACTGAGCTCATGCCAACTATCTTCCAATCAAAATTCCTTCCCGACATCCCCCAGTGCCTCTGCTTGTCACTGGGAATGCCACCCCAACACACCCATCCAGGCACTCAGAACAAAACTCAGCAGCTGCTCATATCTCTCTTGGCTGCTACACTAATAATAGTGTCTAGGAAGCAATGTTCCAATAAGACCATTCAATCGTGTCCTCATGATATGTGAGATCACCTCCAGACCACTATTAAATACGGAAATATTCTATAGTTACAATAGAAACTGAAAGAAAGGGCTTCAGGAAAAGAAAATTCTATGAAGAACAGCATCCCTATATGAAAGATAACACTCTTCACAGTTAAATTCTCTTAACAAGGCTTTGCTATCAAACCTGACCCAAAAGCATACAATCTCTTCTATCTGCTCACAAGTCTTCAAGATTCTAAAAGCAAGCAAACCATAACCATTGCTACAGGAATGGAAAGCACATACAGGAAGCTTTATTTATAAAAGGATTGAAACTGAAATAAACGTTGATAGAATTATTTGGGTGTTATTTGACATTTTTATGGTATCAGGAGCTTTTGTTTCAGGAGAGGCTTTGATTATTTGTTTTGGTTATGTGCTGTTAACAAACACAGTTAAGTTCCACTTAGAGAAACCTTTTTCTGTAGGTGGTGGTGGGGGAGGCAGTATCAGATTAATTGCTTGTGTGGTCCAGTTGCTTCCCCCATCCAAAAAGACATTGCTACTTTTCTTGAATGACATCTTAATTCCTAACTCCATTTTTAAATGCATTGATGGTAATTATGCCAAACTAATTTCCAAGAAGGTATGCAAGCCAGCTTCCTTGTAAACAGCTTCATTTCAAGAGCTACAAACAAAACATACAATGAGGAGGAAAGAACCCTCCTCAAATAACTTTACCAATCTGAAGTGGACTTCAGTACATCCATGAAGTGTAATAGCAAGGCTGGCATACCTGTTTTTCTTCACATCTGGATACTTTCTATTAAAAAAATGAATGACGAAATGCTATCAACCTCAGAAAAGCCAAACTGCTGACTGAAATTTCCACTGGAATAATTTTCATGGCAAGGGCAGAACAGCTGCTTTCTGAGCTCATACTGCCCTCCATACTGAGATGTCTACCACATGACTGTAGGAGAATATTGCACATTCTCCTCTCAGATTCTATATTAAGCTAATTTATTTGAAGAGGATAAATCAAAGTTTATAACTATTGCTCAATTCAAGTAATGAGTATAGCAAAAGAGCAGTAGATGCAGTCTCCCCTAATGCAGAAAGGACTGATACACAACACTTGTCTGTGACATTTCAACATTCGTTAAATGCTTAATAGATAAATAACAACAAATTTGAAGCAATAGCTTAAATAGTGACAGAAAGAGAGATATAAACAGGTGAAGGGTTTGCCCAAGGCTGCTCACAAAGTCACTTCTCCACACATAGCTTGGTTTTTTGTTCATCATAAAATTATTCATGTGTATGACAGGACAGCTAACCTTGCAGACATGAACCATGTCCACTATAGAAAGATCCTCAGGACTGACAGCAACCTATTTGCAGCAATTTAAAAAAAAAAAAAGTGCCCTATATACAATACAAATTATATTGCACCAAAATATAAGGTATTTTTGTAAATTAAAGAAGTGGAATTCATACCTAAGACACATTCTAATTATAGATATATGAAAGTGGGTAATGGAGGCAGGAAGGGAAATAGAATTTCCAGGTAAGTGAACCCAAAGAATCATTTCTGTGGAGTCTCAAAGCTACATTTTCCAAATAATATTCCTATCATGGATATCACATATTACATGGACTGTGTAATATTTTTATACATACAGTAAAATTTTCTATTAGGTCACTTACACACAACTTTTCTCACAGTTCTCCCATGTGCTTGTTTTCAGATCTCTCTCAAAGGGCATTTCCAGTAATCAATACCCTCACAGCAGGTTACACTACTCAGCTCACTAGGCTCCAATCTCCTTCAGTTTTGCTATAGGCCCTCATCAAAGTTCACCTAAAATAGAGGGCCAAGTTCTACACTTGATATTCAAGGATGCAACACAAACATTTCCTTAGTTCATGATACTAACCACATGAAAATTTGAGCTGCATGTCTGGGCTTAGAACCATTCCTTCACAAAATATTGCAAAAAACTGCAGTGAGAGGAGACACACAGGTGGCAACAATAAATTTCCATGCTTGACTAGCTTGTTCCCTAGCCCTCAGGATGGCACCCTTCCCTCTCAGGTGCAGCCCTACAGAACCCCGTGGGACAAGCAGTAATGGTGTTGAAAGACACATAGATGTGTTTTGTGAAACAAAATAAAAATAGCCATGGAAGACAGGAGCATTTCTTTTCAGCATAAGATTCTTCTACTTCTTGTGTTGGTTTTGGCTGGGGTAGAATAAATTTTCTTCATATTGGCTGGTATGGGACTGAGTTTTGGATTTGGGTTGAATACAGTGACTGTAATGGGGATGTTTTTGTTATTGCTGAGCAGGGCTTCCACAGAGCCAAAGCCTTTTCTACTTTTTGTACAGCTACACTAGCAAGGAGACTGGGAGTGCATGGGAGGCTGGGATGAGACACAGCTGGGACAGGTGACCCCAAATGACTGAAGAGCTACTGCACAGAATAAGCCGAGCTGGAAGGGACCCACAAGAATCACTGAGTCCAACTCCTGGCCCTGCAGAGGACATCCCAAGGAGTCACACCCGAGAGTATTGTCTAAATGCTTCTTGAACTCAGATTGGTGCTGTGACCACCTCCCTGGGGAGCCCATTCCAGTGCCCAGCCATCCTCTGGGGAAAGAACTTTTTCCTGACACTAAACTTAAACCTCCCCTGACACTTCAGACCATTCCTTTGGGTCCTGTCACTCAGCACCACAGAGAAGAGATCAGTGTCTGCCTCTCCTCTTCCACTCACAAAGAAGTTGTAACAGCAACAAGGTCTCCCCTCAGCCTCCTCCAGGCTGAAAAGACCAAGTGACCTCAGCTGCTCCTCACATACCTTTCCCCTCAAGGCCCTTCACCATCTCTGTTGCCCTCTTTTGGATGCTCTTCAATAGCTTAATGTAATTTTTATACTGTGGTGTTCAAAACTGTCCCCAGCACTAGAGGTGAGGCCACCCCAGTGCAGGGCAGAGCAGAACAATCCTGTGTTTATCCAGCTTGTTCAGAAGGATCCTGTGAGACACAGTATCCAAATCTTTACTGGAATCCAAAAAGTTTACATCAGCTGACTTCCCTTGATCAACTAGCTGTGTTACCTTGTCATAAAAGGAAATCAGGTTTGATAAGCAGAAATTTCCATACTCCATGGTGTCATGCTCAATAAAGTGGGGGGTAGAAGGAAGTGGGGGAACATTTCCAGTAACAGCATTTGTCTTCCCAAGTAACCCTTACACACGATGGGGTCCTTCTCTTGTGGAAATGGCTGAACACCTGCCTACCCATGGGAAGCAGTGAATTAATTCCTCATTTTGCTTCATTTATGTGCATGGCTTTTGCTTTCCCTGTTGAACTGTCTTTATCTCAACCCTGGAGTTTTCTGGCTTTCACCCTTCCAATTCTCTCCCTGATCCAACCGCTTGAGGGAGTGAGCAAGTGGCTATGTGATTCTTGGTTGTTGGCTGGGGTTCAGCTATGACACTTCTAAAACTTTAAAATAAAATAAAAAACCAAACCAAAACAAACAAACAAAACAAAAAAAAAACCCACCAATAATTCCAGGTAGTTTGACTTCTTTTAGCAAAGAAGCTGAATCCCCTGGAACAAGGGAATAGCTAGGAAGAGGCATAACAGAAATTTGAAACTGTGCATTTTGAAATTACTGTAAGCCTAAAATGAACCACAATAAAAGAACAGAAATATTACTACAGAGCAAGTGTTTAAGAGCAGACTGGACAAAGTCAACTTTGTTCCTGAAAAGCTTGCAGGCTGAGGAGTTGAACAGACAAAAGCTTTGGAGAAACAGTCCTCTGGCTCCTGACTGAGTTTGTCAGCCGGTCCAGGCCTCACCAACAGAGATAGCTTACAACCTGATATTTTAACAGGAAAAAAAGTATGGACAAGTTCCACTGCTTTGCTCTCAGACCGCTGATGTGTTTCAAAGACTGACACTATGCAGCACTCACAGTCTGTTAATCCACATAAGCTGCAAGCTCAGCCCCATGACAGATTTCTAAGAACTGTGACCCACTGTCAAAATTTTGACAAGTTTGTCCCAGGTCCTCTGTGACCTGACAGCATGTTCCCTCCACCTGTTTCCAAGATAGTGGAATTTCTTTTGAATAAGCTTATTCTAAGCAATTACATTTTCACTTAAAACTGTTACAAGTTTCCTAGTTCTTTTTTTGTTCCAACATAACTACATTCAAGTATTATTGATATTTTTTCACAGAAAGTAACTCTAATGACTGACAAAATCACTGATTAAACCAACCAAACAAAAATAAGACATTCTTTCTCTGCTTGGGAAAATATCCTAATTTTTGAGATTTGATACATTACAATCTGCTTTTTCTTAAGGCTTAAACACTTGATGTATGACAAACTTCATTCTCTTCACCATTAATGGACAAATTTCAAGGCTAAAAACCATTCACCAGCAACACAGTGGCTGAGAACCTATTCCTGGACACCACACACACTACAATGTCCTTCAAGGCCCAGCTCTGGTACACAGCCCTGCTCAGTTTCATCCTGGATACTCAATTTTCCCTGCCAAATTAAACAAAGCATTGTTTTTCCTCTTCAAGGACATGCAGTCCCAACCAGCCAGGTGCACATACGAAAGCTGACAAGAACCCAGGGAAGCTGTAACAACCAGATCTACTGAGAGACAAAGCCCCTCTCTGACCTATCTATTGAGCCAATAACCTCCACCGGCCTAGTCCATTCAAAGAGGCAATAACAGGAGGTTTAGTCAAAGGTCTGGGCTGTAGTAAAACCACAAACTGTTTAATAGCACTGATTTTCCATCCCTGTAGATGATTTTTCCCCTCACACTGCTCCTTTCCCACAGAGGACAAGCCTAGCATGAATGATTTACAGGAACTTCTGATTTGGCCTTGGCCTGTGATGGCCACATAGCATCTGAGGGCCTGGATGTTTTCTCTCTATTTTTAACCTGAAAGATGAGCAAACACACATGATGGAAAAGAACAAAGAGAGGAAAGAAAACCAGAGCAGAAGGAGTAAAAGACAAAGAACATGGTATCTGCAAGAACCTCCATCCATAGTTACAAGTAGGTATGGAAAAACAACATGACATTGAGGTTGTCTGTCGAAAATGGCCAAAAATATCTTTGTAGAAAAAGAATTGGAGGATAGTGTAAACTAGGCCACAGACTTCCATTTTCAGTATCTTATTTTCCAGTGAGATATGGAAATATGTCCTTTGGACAGAAGGCATACATCTATCCCAGATGTATAATATAGGGCATCGTAAACTACTGCCCTCTCTCTGTCCAAGTCACACCCAGAGGAAAACAACATCCACAGGAGCCGCTGGGACAGAGCACATGTGCCTGCTTCAGCTCATTGCAAAACCGATGGCTGAGTTTAAACTTAGCAAAGAAGATAGGTTTGACTTAGCAACAAGGCAGATTTTGGGTGCTGATAAGACTGACAACTACAGTGGGTGGCAGCAACCACCAGCAGAGAGATGTTAAATTCCCTGAACAGTAGTTTCTTAAACTATTCTCCCAATATGTGCTCAAGTTTATTTGATTATCTATTTTACATTCACTAGATATTCCAGAAAGCATTCAACTGCTCCAAGTGTCTTAATTAGCTAACTCAAAAACTTGAAGACTTTTTAAAAGATAACCAAAACAATGAGAATATTGTAACATCATAAGGACAGCTGCCATAGAACAACAGTAAATTTGGTCTCAAAACTCAGAAAAGGGGCATTACACCCAAATGGAAACCTCATCAGACATAAGCAAATAATAAAAATTATCATCTCAAGAAGTCACAATCCACACTATCAAAACATTAAGCCTATTACCAAGATTCACATGCTGGGAACTCTCTTTCTAAAACAGCCAAGCCTCTCATTTTTAGGTTAATGTGCGAAGTGTTGCAGTAGTGACTGAAGTTGGCATTGTAAAAAAAAGCACTACAGTAAATGTAAACTTTATACATTAATTATGTAATGTTACAAAACAGCTGGGAAGGAGGAGACAAGTACTGGGATGCAGCACTTCAGTGCCATTCCAAACATGTTTCCACGTGCTCCCTGTCTAAGGCAAGGGCAGAGCACCCAGCCTGTGTTCTACTCCCCAAAAAGAAATATCACTGTAGCACTCTCCTTCCTGCCCCCTTGGAAAAACATCTGTGCCAGTCAGAAAGAGACATTCTGCCTCAATAAAACTTACCAAGTTATTTTAGACTGGACTTGAGAAGCTTTACCATTGTCATAAGCTCAGCTTGATAAAATTTGCAACATTTTTGTAATACAGAGCTGGCAAGCACAGGATAATTTTAGGAACAGCATACACCTACAGCCTTAGCAGTGGGCCTATTTTTCTTAATTGCAAGCAGGTGTTGGCACTTCACAGACTGTAGGGCAAATCCACTTTTTTAAAACTCTTTGAGATAGACCAAGATCCCAAATAATTCTAAAATTGTTTCTAAAAGCCCTGTCAATTGAAAAAAAAAAAAAAAAAAATCAAAGAAAAACACCTTTTCAGCATGATCTACCAGACAACTTCTCTAAAAATTATAAACTTATTTCTGTTCGTTTTGTTCTTATGACTGATGTTCCATTTAAACACTGCTCACACATTTTATCTGAAGCTGAAAAATAGCGCATTTTCCCTAAATTACTAAAAGACAAAATCACTTCATTTAACAACGGTCTGTCAAATCTCCCAGCACTAAGAAAATCCATATAAATTTGTGACATTTCATTTTTTTTGATATCACAGAAGTTCACTCGCACAATGCTCTGCTTTTAATACAGAAAAAAAAAAGAACAGTGGAACATCTACAGGACAAAGACAGTAATGGAGCTACTTAGTAATTCAAGCTGAAGAGACGAGATTCAAGCTGACAAACTGGCATCCTCCACAGAATGAGTCTGACACTTTTTATAGCCACTGACACAGTAACGAATGCTCTACTTGGGGCGGAGCTAAACAAGATGTTCTTTAGAGTACTTTGTTAAAATAAGCATTTCCCCGGTCCTTGTACAGAAGCAATTTTATCTACAAGCAGAAAAGAAAAAGTGCTTTCATAGTTAATTAGGCCCCAGCTGTGGCAATTATCTTGAAGGGAAGGGAAAAGCAACATTCTATTATGTTATTATCAGTAGCTCTTTCTTAAGGGAAAGCTCTATCAGATGGGCCCCAAAGTACCTGTTTGCCTTAGTTTTCTAATGAGCTCAATAATGGAAACAATTCCAATAGAAAGTTGAGGGTTTTTAAAGGCACATAGCTCTCAGTAGCCTTTGCAATACAGGATCTAGCGCTCCCCTGGCAGGCATTTTTATCTAACTTGGCCCTAGCAGGGTATATTTCAATTTCAGAGCAGAGTTCACATACAGCACTGATTTGCTTGTGGTTATCACCCATAAAGCATGATTTACCATAGAAATAAAACTTGGGTTTGAGTCACTAATTGAAAAATAAAATAGCTTTCTAAAATGCTAAAGATTTATTCATTCAGAGGTCTCACTGAATTCAAGGCAAAGAAATTAAACCTAGAGTCCTAAAAGACCACAGCTGACTTAGGAAACTTTGCACACAAGTTCATCTAAGACCCTCACGATATTTCCCCCTTCCCCCTTAAGTAAGAATGCATTAAGTTTTTACTCAGTCTTTGGATTCTATCTTTAGTGACCATCCATTTCTTCTCTAGAAGTTATTAATAAGTCCTATATTAGTCGTTTTATCTTACTTCTTTGACATGTACTGGAAAGAGAGTAGAACATTTTTGTTGCAGAAAACTCCTAGGACTTTGAGAGCTGCCACACACTGTACGTGGTTTCATAACTGCAGATTATACTAAGGAAAGCTTTAAAAAATGGACAATTAGTGCTTAAGAAAAAAAAGCACCATGGCTCAAGTGATCTGAGAGGCTTTTACATGGTGTTATTATGTGGATTACCACAGCCTTTACGTTTATACAATAACATACATACACAGCAGGTCAGACCAAAACCTAACCTAGACCAGTGTCTGAAAGATCAACCACCACCACACACTAAGAGAAATGGCCAAAAAACAGAAAATAGGTTTGGATAACTCAGACGTCAAACTGGGGTGTGGGACTGGATTAGGTTCTTCAGTCACCTCTGTTAAAACAAAGGTTCAGTCTATTCTGCTAGGTTGGAGATGGGATTGGAATGGCTTTATTCCTATTTCCAATACAATGTCCTGTCTCCTTTAGTTGTTGACAGACTAAAAACACTTCAGAGGAAAGGAAAGAGACCTATTCACTTTTTTTTGCTTACAAATGCAGAAACACTCCTTAAAGTAAACCAGTATTCTCCAGTAACAATTATCAGCAAGTCCCTATAGTCCAACAAATGCTTTCCACACATAAAATAAACTTGGTTTCAGTTTTGCATTCTGTCTGGGAAAGCGCAAGAAATAACCCTTCTGTGAAAAACACAAAATGAAAACAGCAATAAAAACCAGTCACTAGATGCCTGAGTACACTGAGCTGCACTGGGTAGCCAGGATGCATCAAATGCATCCATCTTCTGTCCTCACCAGCCCATTACAAAGTCACTGCAGTTGACCCAAACAGGATTCTGCTCCAATTTGAGCCTAAATCCAAGAACGGGGAGGCGTTCAGGTGCTGCGTTCAGGCACCTGGAACAGCTGTGAGCATACACTCACAACTATTCTTTGCAAAACCCCTGTGAGACGCCCAGGGACAAAGCCTATACTCCTGCTGACTCTTCCTACTCCACCCTGGTGTCTTATAAACAGTGGCAGCTCCTGCTGTAATTTTACAAAAAAAGTCTTGCCTTCAAAAAAAATCTTCAAAAACGCAAAAAAAAACCACACACTCATGTGAAGAGACCAAGAGTTGGACATACACAGGGAGAAGAATTCAGAATAAATCCATAGTATTTATTCAGTGTATTCTTTACCTTGCAACAAATTGCACTGCAGATTCTTAAGAGCTCAGAACTAAACCTCTTAAGTTGCTTTCATGATTCAGAATACGGACTCTGATCAGGCACCTTTAAATTCACTTTCAACTGAAGCTCAACTAGCTTAATCCAGACGTTATTTATAAACTCTATTCATCCTAACTTGTTTAACTGAACTGGAATCCCCTGAAAAATGCTGCATTTCTATTTTAAAAAGCCTATGTGTATATCCCCTGTATTAACTGATCAGTAACAGTAGGAAAAAAAAAAGTCTTTTTGTATTCCTTTTAAACATATTTAACTGTCATAAAAAAAAAGAGCCACCTATTGTTTATTCATCCTTCCAATACTTAGCTTGAGCTAGACAACGAAGTGATTCAAAACATTCCACAGGAAACAGACAGCTTTGAGTAACTCTTGTTTATCTTTCTATCACATCCTTGAAACTACTGAAACTTTAAAGATACACATGAAGCATGCCTCACTCTGGAAGTTCAACCATTTTAAAACGCAAATTCTTTTTTTTGTTTTTTGGGGGGTTTCTTAAGCAGTATAGTCCTGTACTAACAAAAATCAATTCTTCTAGGCTTTAGGTGAAAAATACAATCCCATATAACTGAGGAGACAAATGGAAAGGAGCCAAGGAGAGGATCCACATCATGTTACTGTTCTGCTCTGCAAGACACCGATGGTTCCTGTGAATTAGAGGGAGTGGTAGCAGTATCTGCTTTCACCTGTCAAGATGCAACCCAGTGCAGGCAGCATCAAAGTCACAAGGCTGTCTGTCAGGCAGGAAGTGGGATCTACTCAATTGCATCAGTTATTCACCAAAGAATCCCCATAACGTTTGTTGTCAGCTTTACAAGTGAAATAAGGAAAGCGTTAAGGGACGGAAACACTGGCGGTCTCTATTGCAGTCCCACAAATTAGACATTTCCCACAAATTCAAGAACAATAGCGCACCTACTACATTTTCTACTTTACAGACCATTCAGAAAAGCTTATTACACTCACATATCAATTACAGCAGACGTAAATCTCATATTTTACCTGGTTCTAGAAACAGAAAATTATTTTAGCTACTATTAAGATTATATTTTTCTGTTCAAAAGACTAAAACAGTTTTCTAAAACTTGTCAGCAGCTGTTGTCTAAGAGGAAGTCATCTAAGCTCACTACACCCTGCTTTATTATCCCATTCTCTAAATTGCAGTGAGCCTATCTTTGTGGAAAATGGAGTTTGGACAGAAATGAATAGACCATTGTGTCTAGACCACTTCTCAAGCTTGGATTTTGGAACAAATACTAATCCCATCTGGTTTCCTGACAGCAAATGAATCAGGTTCCTCAAAGAATTTAGATGCTGATGTTTTCTTCTGAAAACACAAGGAGGAACAATACGCTAACCACTGGGGTTTTGGTGGGTTTTAACTTCTTATGCTTCCTCTGGTCCAATTTGTCTTTAACTGTCTGTTGAACAGTGGCACTCCTTCACCAGCACCGGAGGAAGGCAACTCAGCTTCAAACCCGTTGCTCAGGGCACTCTAAAGAGGAGAGACAACTGCAGAAACCTGAAATGTGGAAGGCAGGGCCTAACCTGTTTCTACTTTCAAACAAGTATGCTGAAGGACAGTTGTTTGCTAGAATAAGGTACAGCAAATAAACTCAAGGATAAACCTCCTGATGGTCACCTCAGAAAGGAAGGCATTGCTTACACCTGAAAATCAGGGAGGATCTCAAATAGCTTCTCTAAATATTTCTCATAGCCCAGAGTATTCCACCAAGCACTCTCAGGCCAGGTGGCTCTGGCCAGCACACTGACTCCCCTGGCATCCACCACACACAGCAAAGCACTGAGCACTGCACACAAAGCCAAATTACCAGCACAGGATTCTGGAGTGCTGGGTACACACAGCTGTGGACAAGACACTCATTTGAATTAGGGCTTTCCTCACCACAGCCAGCTCCATGCTTTCAAATTAAGTTCTGTATACATAACCATACATGAGCAACTGAGGGTTTGGGGCAGTTGCCAAAATACTGTCTAGATGCGTGAGGAAGAGGAGTGAAATGATTTCTCTCTACTGTTCTCACCTAATTTTAGGGCAACTTTTTTACTTTATGCTCCAAGTTAAGATGATTTATACTGACACTTCAAGTCACAGATTTTGACTAATCCTCTAAGATCACAATTTGCAGTAACTGAATGTTAACCGGCCAAAGAATAACAGTTACAGACAAGTGAAACTTGATATGGCATTTTCTACCAGAGACAAAACCAGAAAACAACATTTCTTTATTTTCAGAAATGAGTTAATTCTCTTTTTAAAAACTTCACCATATCCAGGCAGCTACACTGATCAAACCACTGGCCAAACCCTTATCAGTTTAATGGAAACATCCTGACAGCATCGTTTCCTGGCTTCAGAAGTTTACCGCACCAGAGGTGCTGTACACTTCCGAGAACACAGAACCAGAGCACTATATTAGTGTTTGATTTGAATAGCTGGTATAGCAAATCATCCTACTAAATATTTAGGGGACTACACTACTGTAAGTTAAATGGAAAAAAATACATTATGACAATACTACATTAAGAACACCCACAAACATGGTCATTCAAGGCAAAAAACAAGATTCCCACATAAAACACACTATAGCTAACTATCTGTATACACTACACGTACACTCAATGAGTAAACGCAAAATTAACAAAACACTATCGCATTTTAAGAGACCAAGTGCACAGAACTGGGAACTAGCTCTGTCACCACAAAACTAAGTCTGATAATTCCTGAATACACTTCTTTTGACAGAGGTATTTTCCAGCAGCCTCTACACGGGCTGCAAATGCACAGACACGGCATGGTTATGGTCAGGTAGGCGATTCCCAGCCGCTCAGCATGCAGCGCACCGGTAACACCTGGGACCGAGCCCCGCCGGCGGATTCCCCATCGCAGCCGGCTCCGGGCTCGGCAGCGCCGAACACAGCGGCCAGGCCCGGCCCAGGGACCGGGCAGATGCAACAGGAGTCACCCGGCGCTGCCGCCGCCTCTATCGCTTATTCCCCTCGGCGGAGAAGGGCTGGAGAGGACCTGCATCTCCAAGCGGCTGGTGGGGAACCCAAGCGAGAGGCTGGAGAACGCCGGTTGCAAAGCTCTGTGCCACAAAGGCGAGCGCCGCCGGCTCAGAGGAGAAAGCTCCCGGCGCCGGGCAGCCGCCCCCGCAGCTCCCTCCGCTCCCCGCCACTCACTCTTAGTCGCGGCGATCAGGTTCTTCCCATCCTTTAGCAACTCCTTGATAAACTTATTGGTCTTCTCCAGCTCGGCCTCGTGGGCTCTCACCCGCTCCCTGAACCATGGGCTGTCCAGGTAGCAGTCGCTGAACTCCAGGGGCGGCAGCCCCATGGCTGCAGCCGCCGTGCCGGGGCTGAGCTCCCCGCGAACCGCAGCACGGCCGCACTCCGCAGCCGCGGCCACAAAGACAGAGCAGCAGCTCCCCCGGCGTACGGCTGGGCGCGGCCAAAGGCGAGCGGAGCTCCGCGGAACCGCCCTCCCGGCTGCCCCTCCGGGCCACGCCCAAGTGGGGCGGGCAGAGCCCGGGGCCTGCCCCTTCCGAGCTCCCCGCGGCGGTGGGGCCGGGCCGGTGCGTCCGGTCCGCCGGCGAGGCAGCCCAGCTGGGGCGCTGCGGCCGGCCCCGGGCGGGGAGCGCGAGCAGGTACTGCTACCAGAGGGAGCTCTCTGCTCCGCAGAGACACCTCGGGCACGCTAGAGATGGGCAATCGCCGACCGCATGAGGGGCAAGTGCACGATTCTGCACCTGGGACGGGATGACCCGGGCTGTGTGCATAGCCTGGGGAACGAGAGGCTGGAGAGCAGCGCTGTGCGAAGGGACCTGGGGGGCCTGGGTGATGGCAAGTTGAACGTGAGTCAGCAGTGTCCTGGCAGCCGGGAGAGCCAAGTGTGCCCTGGGGGGCGTCAGGCCCCGAATCGCCAGCCGGACAAGGGAGGGGATTGTCTTGTTCCTCCCTGCACTGGGGCGGCCTCACCTTGAGTGCTGGGGCCAGTTTTGAGCACCACAGTACAAAAATGACATTAAGCTGTTGGAGAGCATCCAAAGGAGGGCAACAGAGATAGTGAAGGGCTTTCAGGAGAAGCCGTATGAGGAGCGGCTGAGGTCGCTTTGTCTGTTCAGCCTGGAGAAGAGGAGACTGAGGGGAGACCTCCTTGCAGTCTTCAACTTTCTCGTGTGGGAAGAGGAGGGGCAGACACTGATCTCTGTGGCACCCAGTGGCAGGACTTGAGAAAACAGGGTGAAGCTGAGTGGCGTTGTATATCAGAAAAAGGTTCTTCACCCAGAGGGTTGTCGGGCACTTGAACAGGCATCTGAAAGAAGTGGTCACAGCACCAAACCTGACTCAAGAGCTCAAGAACCATTTGAACAATGCTCTCAGGCACTTGGTGGGATTCTTGAGATGTCCTGTGTAGGGCCAGAATTGGACTTGATGATTTTGATGGGTCCCTTCCAACTCTGCATATTCTATGGTTCTGTGATTGTACCAGCCGCTGGAAACATCTGCGGACTTTAGGAAGGGGCTGAGCAGGCTCACAGTGGGAGGATGGACAGAGCAGCCTATGGGCTGCTTGATCCAAAATTGGCTGTGGTGGTCTGCCAGCTGAGAAGGCTGCCATTGCTCACCTGTCCCTGTCCCACTTGTGTCTGCACATGTAATACTCAGTAAAGCAGATACAGACTCACCTTTATGTCTTCATTCAATAAACTAATACAGTCTTGTGAACAAGTACTGTGGTAAGAGCAAGACCTTGATAAGACCACTCAATGCTGAATTGTTTCAGTTAAGAATGTTAGGAAACTCATGAAGAAGACAGAAAAGGCTTATAGTTATATTTGTATTTATAATTTAGCTATAATTTGTATTTATAATTTAGCTATAATTCCATGGTTTTAATGGTTTGACAGTAGTACAGTTCACAATGCTTTGGTGGGACTTTCTTAGACGATTGTGGGGATATATATTTTAGTCATGAGTGTATATGATTTCTTCTTTGGGATGAAATTCAATCTATTTTGTTTTCTATATTTTGGCAAATTGAGTATTTGTTCCTGCACCATTTGAATCAATGGGCCTTGGTATTGATGTATCGAGTAGATGTATTATTGGGCCCACAGCTAAACCTAAGCTGCATGTCTGAGATGAAGATAGCTGCTGGTATAACTATCAACTTTTTCTGTATGACCCCATGCACTGACCTGAGAAGTCAAGTATGGAAATAGGTCGGTACTTCACAAACCTTTTTTTTAATTACTCCTGTTCATAGAGCAGTGTATTGGGTAATACTCAGTTTTTCAAAATTAGGGTTTTTAATAACTGTCTGCTTGAGAGCCTGCTTCAGAAGCCAGACTGAGGATGTATGTTACCCATCTGACAGCAATCACAGAGCTCGTGAGTAAACACAGATTGTCATGATCAAAGGCAAAGATAATGTCCACATTGCTCGTGTAGATAAGGATGATAAGAAAACACAATTATGTAAAGAAAGGGGCGGGGAGAAGGGGCTTGACATGAACAATCATGAGTAAGTATAGTTTCTGAAAGTAGTTTGAAAATGCGTGTGGCCTCTCCAAATAAGATGCTTCCTAAAAGTGCAGATGATTTGCCTAAAATCACAGCAGACCAGGAGGGGCTATGAGAGCTGACCCTGAATGTTCAGTTTTTCAGCCAGTTCCACCTGCTAGATCACATTATCTGCTGATACTTATTTTCTAATATTACTTACCTGAGAAGTTTCCATGCTACTAAAAAATCAGTTTAAAAATAATTTAAAAAAAGAAAACCACCTTAAACAAATAACAAATTATCTTTATCTCTGTTTAGGTTACTGGAGCAGCATTTGAAGAGTACATATACCTTCCATTAATAGTTTGTTTACTTTGTCCTGTAGTTGTCCTCAGCATTAAAGTTAGAATAATATTTTTCATGCTTGTTTATAGTTACTGTAATTTCCCTATTATAATTCCACTGAAGTGTTGTAAAGTAGTGGGATCCCATGCTTTGTGTGGAGTTGCTTACACTCAAATTTTAAAAAAAAAAAAAAAGTGTATCTTAGTCCTGAGATTTTTTAGCTGGCAAAAAACTCACCAGGTCTAAAATTTAGATTTGTTCTGCCATGCCAGGCCCATTAGGGGAAATTAGTCCACCCACCTCAATCATGTGACGTAAAAATGTATTCTTTTCTAGCTGCAGCTAAAAAGAGCAGTCAGTCCAAGAGAAATACATACATAAATATAACATATTTTTTTCCCCAGAATAAAGAGAGTCAAATTCTATTTACATAATAAAACAAGAAAGCAAATTTACTATTAAGATGACATTCTACACTGTGTATCCAGTTAATCCAAACAACATACTGGATTCCTACCACCACAATTATTAAATATATCTTTTCCTAAACCTGACCCACCAATTCAAAATATTGTTGGACTCTGAAACAGCAGAATTGTGATTTAAAATGAAAGATGGAAAACTGAGAGGAAATAATAACCTGTTAATTTATGACAACAATTACCTATCTAATGAGCAATAAAAGGAGTTGGCCTTTTACCACTAATTAAGGCTCGAAGTGGCTTTATATCAGAAACATCTCTTCTTTTCTCCCACTCCCTACTCATGGTCATCAAATTTTACAGCCTTCTTGCAGCCTCTTTTAAGAGACTGACACTGATTGGCTATGTGAAGCTCTAGCAATATCTTGTCCATAAACTGTGTATTTATCTTTGCTTTAGTTGTTTTCCTTTGGCATTCACTGCAAGCGTGGTTTCAGGAAATACCATCTTCAGCTAATTTTATACAATAGGCATGCGTCGAAATATATGTTTTGTTCCATCTTACCTTCCTTATGCTCTTGTCAGATCACCATTCTGATTTTTATGAAGGATGATATTCTGATGAATTGTGGCTGATTGTGTCTCCAGGCTGTATCTTAAGGGGAGACATGTAGAAATTAGTGAATTTAACTTTCAGTTTTACTGACATTTTGTTACAGAGCATTGATATTGGCTCCCCCCATTTCCAACACACAGCTGTGTTGTTGAAAACATCATTAACAACAGCATCCTTTCAAGGAATTGTAATTTCTTGTCTTGTCTAAGCACTTTTACCTCCATTAGTCCTGTCATGTGTTTAATAGAGGGTTTATAGTTTCCTTCTAGCTCCCATTTTGCTTCTGGCTGTGTCATCACTGTTGGCTTGGAAGATCTTAGGGGTCTCATGCATATGTGAGGTACCTCTAGGCTGCCTGCGCCCTCTCCTTCATTCATCAAGAGTGCAGATATAAACAGACTGCTCTCTGCCCACCCACAATGCAGAGCAACATTATTTATTCTGCTGTCAACCAATTTGATGATTTTTATGGCAATCATGTATTTGCTGATAAGATGGGCATCCCCTTCTGGCACTCCTCTACAGCACAAGCTTTACCCAACAAATTACTTTAGAATGCGGCTGTGAATTTTTCTGTGTTACAAAATATTGTATTCTGTGGCCATTCTTTTCCTGAAGTGTTCCATCAAAAAGCTGTGAGTATGAAATTAACAATTATCTTCCCCAGCCTTTGAAATGAACTTTTGTGAATTCCAAGGATTTTGCACTACCATGTTTTAGTAATATCCCTTCACAAATGGGTCAAATTAGCACACAATACTATTACATTTATGCTTAAAAATAGGCACTATAAAGAATGTATGCTATCCATTAGTATTATTTATTTGCTCTGACAAAAAATACAGTTAAATTAGTTTGGAGAATCATGGAGTGCCAGACATAATTTCTCATTACAATATTTGGTACAGTCCAACTCTTGTTATACCTCACCGACCACAGGTGGTAATTGCATTGTTTTTTTTCCTCTTTCTCTTTGCTGATATCCTACACGTGCTAATATTTTCTTTGCCTCATATTATCATCCTCTAGCTGGAAAGTATTATTAAGCCAATAATACTAGGCCAAAGTCAGAGAAGGTTGTTCGCTATCTGTAATTTAAAGTTAACAACTCTTTTTTCTTTCAAAATTGAATGAAGGCTTGTCAGTACCAGTTGATTTAATAAGTTGATTTAATATCCTGCTTTGGAGCTCAATCTTTATATGAAGTATTTGATACTTTTTGATACTGATACTTGCACATCCTCATGGACTTCATCTAGCCCAAGTGCTTTACCACTTATTGTATGTTTTTTCTAGCACTATTTTCCTCTCTCTGAAGTTGATTCTAGCATTATTCAGCTTGCCTGTTCTTTCAAAAATTCTGAACTTTTCTCAAAATCTTTGTAGATTTCCCCCCCTTATAATGTTATAGAGCAATAATGAAGTTTGCTGTGGATTACAGTTTAGCTGCTACAGTGCTCCATTTAGACTCATGTGCCCACTCCATGTGTGCTATTTTCATCTCGTTTAAAATGCTGGCCTGGCATTTTTACACAAGGCTCATTTGTTTCTAAAAGAGGAAATGCACACACAAATATCCACAGCTGTAAAAGCCTGGAAGAGCTGCATTCATGCTTTAAAAAGGGAAAGTGAAGATGAGCAGCTTCCAAACACTTCATAATTAGTAAACAATGCCATGGCCTGTTCTTATCCCACAAGTAGGACATGACCAAATGAACTCTGCCTTCTTAGCTCGGCACACCAGGGCTCTGGACAGGGCTGTTCCCCGGAGCAGACAGCTCCACAAAGAAGGTAAGTAGTGTCACAGGCATGGGAGGGAGCAGGATAAGGAATTTGAGATGTGGAGCAAAGCTCTGAATTTTGCTCCCCACAATCTGCTGCTGCCGCCGAGCAGAGCTGTCAGCAATAGGTCCCAGACGAGCTTGTGAAGACGTAAGAGACAAGACTTAAAATCTGTGTTGTCCTCATCTGTGGTTCTCGGGACTTACCAAGAAGGGAATTAAAATTAAACGTCGGGAACGCCGAGACTACAGCGCATGCAGGGAGGCAGCAGAGCCCCCACAGCGCTGGGCAGCATTTAAGGTGGTGGTTCTGTGCTGCAGGCGGAGCAGTCCCGAACAGCACGAAACGGCAAGGGGCTGGATCGAGCATCGCTGCGGATCCCTTCTACAGCATAGCACAAGCTGCATTACCAGCTTCCAAAGGGTTGGATGCGGGCGGAGAAAGGACACGGATAATGGGAACACCTTTATCCCTCAGCGCTCGCTCTCGCCTGGCGCCTGCGCCATGGCTCCGGCCCGGCCCCGGGATGGCGGCGGCCTGGCAGAGTGGCCGTGTGCTCGGCCCCTGAGGGACGGCCCGGAGCAGGTGAGGCCCCGGAGCAGGGGAAGCCTCCGCCTCGCCCGAGGCTTCCCGGGGAGCCCCTCGTGGGACCGGGCCCCTGGGCCGCCCCGCCCCGGTCCCGCATGCAGCGGCGGGGCCTCCCTGCCTCTGCGTGTCCGTGTGCGCTGCCGGGGCGCGCTGGTGTGGCCGAGGGTTGGGCTGCGTTTTGTTATTTATTTTTGTTTTAAGAAAACAAACAAACAAACAAAAATCTGCTCGTGTTGGTGCTGTGTTTCTTGCAGTCCCTCTCCACGAAACCTTGGTGTTCTTCAGCTTTGGGATACGTCTGGACATCCTGAAGCCCTGTTCACCTGAGTATCTTTAAAAGTTATAGCGGTAACTAAGGCAGGTATAAACATGTGCGTTTTGGTTCTGGTAACTCTTTAACGTTTTCTTAAGGGAAAAAATAGCCGTAGTACCTTGTGTAAAATAAACTGTGAACGCACTAGCTCTTTCTGTTAAGCTTTGCTTTATGGAGATGCTGTTGTTCAAGGAGAAAAAAATTAACCTGCAGATTTTGTGGTTGAATGTGACATTTATGAGTGCATGAACTTCCAGTGTGCAAAACTGTTTGGTCAGAGACGAGCTAAAATGTCTTACTATGAAAATAAATTTTACAAAGCCAGAAATATAATCTGTTTCCAGGCCCTGATTTAACATAGATGTAAAGATGAGACGATTTAAAATCTTTAGGACTTGGTGAGAGAGAAGATGTCTTTACTAAACACCAATGAAAATGAAAATGTTTTTTGATCTGTCAACTTTGTGTACAAACGTTTTGGCCTACAGTATATAGTATGTGTGACTTTTTTTTTTTTTTTTTTTTTTAAGAGTAAGTGAGTATTAACATCCTTCAGAATGCCCAACTCCAATGCCAAACTTCACTCTAACCACAGGGGTGGTCGGGAAGCTGGCAGACGGGAATTGGTTTCCAGATCTTTGCAGAGTGCTCACCATTGCCTGGAGAACCAGGATTTTGGAACTGCATATGCTCACTATCTCCTGGTACTAAATCTAGCTCCTGAGTTAAAAAGTAGTGTCAAAGTAAGTGCTCTTCAAATTCAATTTGATTTATTGTAATTCTCTTGAGGTCTTTGTGATGTTTTTTGTACTTGTAACTGATTTTTGCTTTTATTTTGAAGACAGAATTAGAAAATCAGTAATAATTGAGGTGGTCAATGGCTTCTTTAATAAGTTCTGTATTTTTATATGAAGGGAGTTCATAGAATCTTCTTTTAGTCTGTATGAGTCAATCACATTAAATAAAAACGGGCCTTGTTAGTACTGGAGCATGCATTAATATACATGCAGGCTCTTATTAAACACTGCTGGCTGCTGATCCTCTTGTGTGGGTGTCCAGGTGTATGTCAGGATACCTCTAGATGTTTCCAGGGCTCAGTTCCCTACTTCTGGTAACTCCCAGCACCTCAGTGGTCAATGCTTTATTTTCTAGGAGACATTTCAGTTTACTCTCTTTAAATGGGCAGAAGAACTGGATTCTCTGGCACGGGTTCAAGATCTGTTTAACTGCTATGAACAAGCACTTGAACTGTATCCCAATGATGAAGTGATCTGTAATAGTATGGGAGAACATCTCTTCAGGTTTGTAGTGATGCATATTCAGTTTTTGTAAGGTTCACGTTGTAAATACAAGCAAGTTTACATCTGTTTGTCTTAAATTGCTTAAAAAGAATATAGTCAATGCTAAAATAAATGTTGGTAGTCACACCAAAACTTTAAAAAAAAAAAAATTAAACCACCATGTTTTGCTGTTTCTCAGGTCTTCTAAGCCTGGAGTTTTAAGACTGAAATAATACCTTGTAACGCAGGTGGTTTTAATTTGGTTTGCTTTTTGTGATTACTTTTTTTGTTTTAAAGGAACACATCTCTGAGCATTGTATTAAAATGTATACGTATATTTGATAGATTTGGGGCTTTTTTCAGTGCTGTCTTATTTGAGAATATGCTATAAGTATCATAAAAACTTGATTCAAATTCACAATTTGGTTTCTTTTTGGTTTCTTTCCATTTATTTTTTTCTAAATTGTCACTTAATGCAAGAGCTGGGAACTCAAAATCTGGTGGGTTTGCAGTATGTTCCAGTTCAATACAGTAAAACAGTTTTGGGGTTTATAGCATTGTCTTGAGTTGAATGTCTGTGCGACTGGATTGCAGAGCTTCTGCTGTCATGTGGTTGCAGTGAGTTCTTGTAAATAAAACCTGTTTCACTTTGTCAAAGGATGCAGTAGTGGATAAAGGTGGGTGCACACAATGATATTTTTGAACTGGCTTTGCATTTTACAATGACTTGATGTAAATCAAGTAAATAATTATTTTTCATAAAGTAATGCCAGTGTTCCTAATTAATGCAAAATATTTCTGTTGTCTTTTAGCTGACATAAGACCTCTTTACAGACCCTCAGATGTTTACTTCTGCATGTATACTTTCTATATGTTTATCATTTTTGCTCTTAGAATGGGCTTCAGAGACGAAGCAGCTGGATATTTTCATAAAGCAGTGAAGCTTAACCCCGACTTTGCTGATGCCAAGGAGAATTTTTACCGTGTTGCAAACTGGCTGGTGGAACGCTGGCACTTCATCATGCTCAACGATGCCAAGAGGAATCTCACCTACCTCAAGGCCATTGAAAATGCTGTTCGCTCAGGGAGCAAATCTGTCCTGGATATCGGAACAGGAACAGGAATTTTGAGGTATGAATTCAGTGAGAAGTATTTGTTTTCTGACAACATTTGGATGAGAGTGGAAAAAATAACTTCTTTGGTCCTTTTATGGTGACAAAACTTAAGAAAGCAAGCAAAGCCTTCAGAAGCCAGTGAATCTGGAGATTAGTGTCTAGTAGTATTTTCTTAACTTTTCTTTGTTATTTAGTGCGGATGCTTTTTATGCCAGTAAGTGCTGTATAAATTGAATTACTCACATTGGTTTTGAAGTTGTAATGTTATTTGTCCTGTCTTTAAATATTGGCTCTTTAGAGTGGATTCAGCGTAGCTGGGGGAGTGTCCTTATGCTAACTGTGGTGTTTTGTTGGTTGGTAACATATCAAGAGGATATCATCTGTGCAATATCAGTGTTCACGCAAGAGATACTAGTTCATTAAATGATGATTTTTAAACTTGAACTTGTAGCAATATGAAGGAGATGTGGAGGAGGGGAAACCCCTGATTCTTGTTTTTCAGTATGTTTGCAAAAAAAGCGGGAGCATCTTCTGTGTATGCCTGTGAATTATCCAAAACCATGTATGAACTTGCCCGTGATGTGGTGGCAGCAAATAATATGGAGAGAGAGATCAAACTTCTGCATTTGAAGTCACTTGATATCGAAATTCCAAAGCACATACCTGAAAGGTATGTTGTTGCTTTCTCTTCTGATAGTATTTTGAGTTAGCTCTGAATTTCAAGAAAATAGGAAATGCCTTGTGACCTAAGCAGGAAATAACACTGCTGTGATATTACTCCTAATGTGTGAAGGTTCTCTGTATCTTTTATGTGTTTAAAGAGCAGAAATGACAACCTGTTCTTCAGATCGTGTTGATCTACCATAGAAATCAGTAATGTCATATATTAAGGAGTTTAATTCTTTGATGGTGGGAACTTTGGGGCATGTGTAATTATAATTGCAGCAACAGGAAAAGAGAAACTAGATTATTATGTCATAAAAATAATTTTAACACACTTTTATACTTTTAACGTCTTCTGCCTCACTTCTGCAGCCTTTGAATACAGTGGAGTTACTAACATTTGATAAAGTGTCTGACATCAGTACAGGCTCATGATCTGAAATGATGAAGCTCTTGGTTTAGGTCAACCAAACCTTGTCTAATTGTGTCAGCTGAGCTACAGTAACCTGTATCCTTTTAGTGTATATGATGAGTTACTAGATGTCACTTCTTAATAAATAAATTACTACTCTTCTGGAAGTGTCTTCTCTTATTATGCTGTATGTTTCTTGGTTTAATTCCAGAGGATTTAAGATTTGAGGGTTGTTAGTCTGTGTAGGAATTTTATTGTGCTTTGATTATAGTTTTAGGGTTTTTAATTCCTTTTTCTACACATGCATTGATACATACTATTGCACAAAATATGTATTCTGCAGTATCATTGGCTGCATGCCCAGGCTGAAACATCTTCATGTTTTGGCTAGATTCTTCCCACACAATTTATTTATAAATGCTGAGCAAGAAGTTTTACAGTAAATTCTTGCTCAATATTTGCTCTCTTTTATCTGCATCTTCAATAACTTCTAACAACAATTCAAAACACATAATTTATTGGAAGAATTAAGTTGCCCACATGTACTGAAACTCCAGAATGCTGGTAAAAGTTTTGCACTGAGCTCATATTGGTATGGTGGGGTTTTTTTCTTTAAAAGAATGATTGATTGTTGATAGTAGTGTTTCTTATACATTATATTTTATGCTGTTCTTTTTATCTAGAGTTTCCTTGGTTGTCACAGAAACAGTTGATGCTGGCTTATTTGGGGAAGGAATTGTGGAGAGCTTGATACATGCTTGGGAACATCTGCTTTTACAACCAAAGGTGGGGTGATGGGGGTTCCTATGCATGTGCGCACATTCCAGACATACGTGAGTAAGAAGCAGTTGTCTTGTATATATTTAATTCTTTTTGGTATGCCAAAAATGGGTGATCTGGGCTTGTTCCATGAATTTGATTTTGGTGTGTGGCAGTGAGGCAGCACATACCTTGTACTTCTGTGAGCTCATGCTCTGAGTAAACAGGTATTTGCAAAGCATGTTTCCCTGATGTAACCTTCCATCATCACAGATGGCTGCTCATTCATTTCCTTTTATATCGTTCTTGTCCCCCATCTTTGTAAGTAACACTACAAGAGTTTATGTGGCTTTTAAACACACTGTTTTCCTGCAAGTTTGATAACAACCTGGTCATTTTGAGATACCAGCTAGTAACAGAAAGTCATGTTAGTCAGTCTAAGCAGAAAATGCTAAGTTATCGTGGAATTATTTCTCGTTGTAACACTAGGGAACATTCAGTTAGAATTTGGTACATGTCCCATATGCTTATGCTATTAATTTATTTTTGTTCATTTGAACCTTTTCAGAAGACTAAGCAATTCCACCGGGTCTCAGATTATACATTATCTATTTTGTGGTTTTGCCAGCATACATTAAGCAAAGTAATATGACTAGGAGTCTTACATAGGTTAATTTCTGTTACATTTTTAAAAGAAGAACGTCTCTTTATTTTGTCCTTTCCTTGATTTCAACTCATTTAATAAAAGTTTTAGCTGGCTGAAACCTTTTGTGTTGCATAAAATCGAAATTGATGACCTCTAGTGTTAAGTATAGGAATGATACGTAAAGGAAATGGCCTCTAATGTTTCAATATATTGTAGCAGAATACAAATTAAAAAACACTGTTAGAGTTACACAGAGGAAGTAGTAAACTGAAAAGTAACGCTGATGCCTGGTTATATTGAAACACTGTATTTAAGAAACTCCTTTGATGATCAGCAGAATGCCAAAGACCAGTGACTTCACCGGTCACTAAGAACTTAGTGATGTTTTGACTGTCACTTGAATGACTCACCAGGATGTAGCTTGGGCTTTTCAGTAATGGTAGAAATAGGCCATGGTCTCATTGCATGATGTTGGTCCTGTTTTCACAGCCTAAAAACCAAGATTTCAGTGCTGGAGACTATGGCAGAGTTATTCCTGCAAGTGCTACAATATTTGGGATGGCAGTGGAATGCAAAGAGATACGTAGACATCACAGGTGTGTTTCAACTCTAGCACAGGCTGAACCTGTATTTTTTATTTGGGAAGGGAGACTGGTTGTTTTTATTGACCATTTCTCATTTACTGTGCTCTTTATTTCTTTATTTTTTGAATGGCTAATTATCTGTTTTACTAAACAAATTTTGGCACTCACTCTTCCCACCCCCTATTTTCCTTTTTTTTGGCTATTTGTGGTTTGTTTGTTTGTTTGTGTGTTGGGTTGTTTTTTATTTTTTTGTTGGTTTGGTTGGTTTTGGTTGTTTTTCTTGGTTTGTTTGTTTGTTTTGGATTGGAGTTTTTTAGGTTTTTGTTGTTGTTGTTTGTTTTGGGGTTTTTTTTGGTTGGTGGGGGTTTTTTTGGTTTGTTCTTTTTGGTTTTTGCCTCACCTCCTTACCACTTTAAGGTTCAGATTTTCTGGACCCCTTAATCTTACAGTTATGCTGAAATACCTGCCTCTAACACATGCTAAAGAAATTTAACTCCTTCACAGTAAAATTACTTCCCAGTTTCTCTACTGGAGATTCTTGGATTAATGCTTGGTCTTTATCCTCATTTTACCCTCTTTATAATCTGCTCCATACCTAATTTCTGGATCTAACCATTCCAGGATTGTAAAAAGCCTAAGTGTTGATAACATCAGCTGTTACCTGTCTGAATGTCCTTTGCCTAATTCTGAATTGGCATACAGTAGGGTTTCTTTACTGAGACCAGTTCTGACTGTGTATCAATTGCTTTCATATTTATTCTTATCCTTTGGAAAAGTATCACTATATGGAGACAGTCTCTGTCTGAGAGGTTTGGACTTCATGTATTTTGTTTAGGATTAATATTGTTGTAGATTAGAGAAAACACTAACTTCTACAGGAGCTTTAGTGCACTGGATGACGATTAGCCAGGCTGCATCAGTGATTTTTCTGATGCAGTAGACCTGGAAAGTGGCCAGAAAGAGACAGAGGTGTTCCCATGGTAGATGGTCACAGAATAATTTCTTTTAGAAGTTAATTATTCATCAATTAGAAGAGGTTTTGCCTTAAAACAGGGTATTGACTGTTCCTTGCAAAATTTAAACAGAATGAAAGTTAATGTGCTGCTAATTTTGGATTGTTGAATCAACATTCCATTTTAATAGCTTAAGGTCAGGTGACTAGCAGGACTAAAGTGATTGTCACAAATTAATTATATGCTGTAGAAAAAAGAAGAATGCCACTTTTAGATTTCTTGCCTTTATAGTTTGAGATCCCATTTTGCTCCAGTAAGAATATTTAAGACTCTTTTAACAAGTCCATAACTGTTTTTATGTAGACCACTTTCCTGTTCTCAGATTTAAACTATGCAGATCTCTGAATTATTCTGATGTGCATGGCTTCACATTTGCTCAAGTGTTTTCACAATCTACAGGAAAACTTTGGAGTTTGGATGTTTTTTTCTGAGCAGGAGGCCTACTGAAATAGCAGTGTGGAAGTATCTGTTTTCTCATTATTTTTGGATCATCTAGCACAGTTTCTGCTTTGTATAATTAATACCACTTTTCTTTGAGCTTTTCCTCATGCTTTAATTTTGGTTTTGAGTTGTTAAAAGTAGATGTAGAGCCCAGAATTGTACGAATACGTGAGTTTTTTTCCCTGAAGTACGTTTAAAAGTGTGTTTAATTGATCATCAAACACTGATTCATCTTGCTGAGAAAGGGAATCCTCTTTCAGTCCAGTTGTTGATAATCTTGTATAGCACAGTTATCTCTCTGTGTCTGATCTGATCTTCTACATTGCTCATGCTCTGATTGGTATTGGGGTTTTTTTCCTTGGATATAATGAAATTCTTAATATGTATTGGGCTTTTTTTTTATTTTTTTTTATTTTTAGTTTCTGGTGACAGCATTCAGTTCTGCTTCTTGAAAGTGAGGTGCTTTTTCTGTGCTTTAGAGCTGCTCTGAACATGATGAAAAACCCACAGAATTTTTTGTAGCTTCTCTATTCTAATACTCTGTACATTTTAAAATTATTAGTCACCTTAGGGAGAATTTCTTTAAGGTTTCTGGTCAAATTACTTGGAATTTCATTTTTCATCTTTTTGCCTTTACTCCCAGAGTGGGAATGCAAGAAGTTGCTGGTGTGTGCTTGTCAAATTCAGTGCAGTTCTTCAGTCCCACGTATGCTGCTGCTGGCTCAGAGGAAACTGTGGAGCCCTACACCACTGAGAAGCTCAGTCGTATTCCTGGGGGCTACAGACCCCTGACAGAACCCTGTCAAGTCATGACAGTAGATTTCAACAATCTGCAGGTAATGATTTTTTTACATCCTTCATAAGTAATCATTTTATGATCATGAAAGTCCCCTATCTTACTTGTTTTCAGGTTCAACTTCAGAACAGTTCAAAAGTGCAAAGTTGGCAGGGCTGCACTGAAATCCTCTGCTGCTTTTGATGCTTGTCCTGTTATGTGGTGATGTGATTCGTCAGATGACAGTCTGTGATTTTTTTGAAGATGGAGTGTTTTTATTTGTTGGGCATAGTTTAGGGAACTTTATAAACCACCTCACCAGAAGATCAAACAGCTGCCAGCCTCAGTACAGGGAGGGGGAGGAAGGATACAGAGATACATCTTAAATGATTTACGCAGTTGTAGAGCTGACTTAGCTTATTCCCATAAAGTTAGTCTTCAAGAAACTCTTGAAGTCAGGAGAAAGGGTATGTTTTACATCTGGCATAAAAAAGTGTTGATGGATAAATGTGAAAGAGGAGATGAAGAATTTATACTATTCAACCAGTTTGATTCCATGTTTCAGCTCCTTTGTATCTTAGGGTATTTCTATAATAGGGCATTCTAAAACCTAGTACCATTATTTTGTGTATTTTACACAAAATACATTTGTATGTGAATGCTAAATGGGCCTGAACTGGAAGGCAAGGAGGTCAGCCCCCTGCAGCTGAGCATGCTAAAAAGATGATACATCTGCTCTCTGGTGTGCGTCTTGCTCATTGACCTGTGGTGAGGAGCTAGCATTGAGTCAGAGCTTAAAATAGATTCTGTTATATAAATGAAATTATTCTTGGCTGCTGCTTGGCCAGGAGTTGCAGTTTCTGAATCAATAGCTTTTCCTAGTTGGCTTGTATGACATCCTGAGATTAAAAATGAAATAAGACAAGGCTCTTCAGTATACTACTGGGAGCAATCTCTGTGACCTAATGTTGCTTTTGCTTCCAGCATCAATAAGAAACTATTGCTCTCATCTGAGAGATGTCTGTTCTTAAGCATCTGCCTGCTGGCAAACATGTAAAGATAATTTTAAAGAGTAAAGAACAGTTTTGCTCTTTAAATCGTGTTTCAGAACTCCTCCTTTGAAGTTTCAGTTAGACTAATGGAGTGTTCCTGTCATGAAATGTTGAGATATCATAAGTAAAAAGGAAGAAATGCCGCTGTTATGAATCACTGATGTAGTTGGGAATCCTTGGTTACTGTTTGTTGTTAATTTGTCACTGGGCAAATGTGGCAGTTCCAAACACTGGTGGGTTACTTTCAGCATGGATTTTTTTGTTTATTTTTGTTTTGGAGTTTTTTTGTGTGTTTCATCATGACCACACCTGGATGTTCAATCAGTGCAGCTAAAAATGAGAAAGAAAAATTGTCTCTGTTCCTATTGTAATAAGAAAACAACCCGGCTAGACTTAAAAACAATAGCAGAATTACCTACTAAGGACAGAAATTCAGATAAGAAATCACTAGCACTAGTAAGGTAATTTCTAAGACCCATTTTCTAAACTTCTGTTTCAAATAACTAGAGGGATGTTGCATTTATTCTGCTTGTGCTGACTCGCCAGACCTAAACTGACAGAACTGAGAACAAGGCTTAAAATACAGTACAGAACAGTGTTTCTTGAACTGAGTTGCAGGAGTCTTCAAAGACATCAGTACAGATCAGAGAAATAATAAGTCAAAAGTCACAAATAATAATAATTTTTACAAAGCAGCTGCTTTATTACTGCTGTTATTAACAGCAGCAGCTCAGTCCCTCCCAGGCAGGGGAATGAGGTGTGGCTGCAATTACAGGCTGCAGGCACTTGCACCCAGCCAGGTATTGCCTGTGTGCATGTCTGCTGGCAGCAGATCAGTGCCACTGGCAGGGGAAGTGTTTACCTCTGCAGTAATTAAAGCTCAGTCTCACTTTCAGGCCCTAAAGGAACTGTGCTTTTGGCAACTGTTACAGATTTTGGCTCTTTCTGTTTCTTCATGAGAAGTTGTGGTGTGGAACATGTGAACAATTGTGGATCGTGACATAGGAAATTGGATAACTGCATTCTTTCTGTAATTTTTCCTTCTGTTTGTGGTCCCATTTACTACTTTTAATGCAAGTTATCTCTTTCTCATTCAGAGGATATGTGTGGCATCACATAATTTTGGGGTTTTACTGCCTGTTCTTGTGTCATTGCTTTATTTTCTTTAACAAGACTACTTGATGAATTGCCATCCTGATGTGCTGTGGCTGTTCAAATCTGTAATTGTTATAAATAATACAAGAAGGTTTGTAAAGTAATAAATGTGAGGAATAAATATGGGTTAAGCAGCATGGCAGAGAGCAGGGAAAGCTGAAATAAGCCTTTAAATGGGCTTTTAAGTGATGACAATATAACACTGCAGTTACTAGAACCCACTGGATGAGAACCTTGGGCCTGCTGCTTTTGAGGAATAATCAGGAAGAATATTTTCAATATCAAATACACTTCTAAATATCTCTAACTTCCCAGAAACCGAGAAACAGATGCATGCTTGTGCTCTTGTTCTCTTGCTTCAAAGGGCTTCATGCCAGCAAAGCTTCAGCTTACTACTCTTTTCTTCAGTAGCTGAGAAGGTACCAAAAATGACTAGCAGCATCACACTTTTATTGAAGAGCAATGAGATCTTATTATGAACTTTGTTAGCATCCGGTAATTTTAACATGTCCATTGTTCAGCCATCTCTCAGTTGTGAGATGGGGGATAGACAAGTTCTTGGAGAACACAGAATGAAGAGGGGGAAAAAAAATCATTCTAGCATGTGACAGCTGCTCATGTCCTCAGAGTGGAACTTTTCTTTTGCCATGTGTATTTTAAGATTGAAAAATAGGACAGGTGTTGACATAAGCAGATCAGGAAGTTGATAAATGTTTCAGAAGGGCTATTACCAAGTTGAATGGTTGTGACTGAGAGAACTTTTGGTCCCTTGTGCTTGACCTTCTGTTAACTGGTTTATGCTGGAACTAAGATATTAGTACTGGTTCTTTTATGCTTGTGAATGTTGGTAGCAGAAGGCAGTTCCTCAGAAAAAAAAATTGTACATGGAAAAAGCCTTAATTCCTGTTGCATATTCAAAATGTTTCAGGAGTATTGAAGACTTTTTAAACGATCCCTTTAAGGTAGACCTTAAATTCTTCCCAGTAGTGAAATTGTACATGCCTGAGCTTTTACACAAGGCCCACAGCCCAGGTAGCAGAAAAAACACCCTCAAAGATGTTTGACTTACTGGTTTTATTATAATTTTGCAAGCCTGTTTGAGCAAATTCAGTGCTTACACACAGTATTTCTAGAACTGATTGAACACAGGTTTTAAGTGAAACGTGCATAAGCATTGACTTGAGTCCAGCCAAAAGACTGACTGTTTTTATTACTTCTCATAAGGCAAGTCCTGCCAGTCTAAAGTCTTTCTTGCAGTTTTCAGGGGTTGTAAATATGTGTGTTCTTAGATGTAGGCATGTTGGCTTTTATGGCTCATGGATGCAGGTTGTCCATGTGGGAAATGGCACTTGCATGTGGGAAGACAGTTCCTGTGCTAGTGAGTACTGATGATGATTGGTATTATAGAGGCTTGGTAACTTCCAAGTTTTTGTTGGATGCCCACATGGATTGCTGCAGAAATTCTAGGTGATCTAATTTAATAAAAACTCATTTTTATTTATGGAAATACACTCACATTTTTTTTTTCCTCTTTTTTTCTTTGGTCAGGAGCTGAAAAGCCTGGCAGCTAGAAAGCCCTGGAAGCTTAGCCTGCCAGTCACTGAAGGAGGAATACTGGATGCTATTGTGGTGTGGTTTGTACTACAGCTTGATGATGAGCATGCTCTATCTACAAGTCCCAGTGAGGAAACTTGCTGGGAGCAGGCAGTGTATCCTGTGCAGGGCCTCCTTGGTATGTCCTGTGTGTGGTACATTAACTTGGTTTCATTTTGGTTTTGAGCTAGTTAGCTTATCTCAGAGACCAGGAAGTCTAAATAGGATTAGAAGTTCAACAGCAAGGAGCCGTGAGGTGGTTCCTGACCATGTTTCTGGTCTGTAATGCACAGTTCCTGCATCAAGTATTGTTTGTGGGACTCTGCTGTGAAACAGATAAGATGTGGGAGAACACTTTTCATTAAGTTGGGTTTTTTTCCTGCACTGAATTTTTAATGCATTGTGGAGCAACTCCAAAAACTGGGGCTTAATGCCTAGCTCACTTAGTGAGCATGTGACTTAGGAAAGGCAGGTGGGGAAGATGAGGTAGGAATTGCTCGCTTCTAATGTCACAAACTCAAAACTAAGCATCCTGCCTACCCCTTGCCCCATTTGGCATTCAGCTTGAATAACATTCTGCACATACAGGCATTGGCAGTGTCATTTTCAGCAGTCTACTCTCCATTGACCCATTTTTTTATTCTCCTGTTTCCTAGAATCTTAGAATATCATGAGTTGGAAGGGACCCATAAGGATCATAGTCCAGCTTCCTGCTTCTCACAGGACTACCTAAAATTAAATCACCTGAGTAAGAGCATTGTCCAAGTGCTCCTTGAACTCAGGCAGGCTTGGTGTTGTGTCTACTTCCCTGGGGAACCTGTTTCAGTGACTGATAACCCTGTGGGTGAAGAACCTTTTCATAATGTCCAATTTGAAACTTCCCTGATGCAGCTTCATCCCATTTCCTCGTGTGCTGCCTCAGGGAGAGGAGATCAGCACCTTCCCTTCCACTGCCACCCTTGAGGGGGTTTTAGACTGATGAGATCTCCCCTCAGCTTGCTCTTCTCTAGGCTGAACAAAACAAGTGCCCTCAGCTGCTCTTCAAAAGTCTTGCCCCTGAGGCCTTTCTCTATCTTGGTCACCCTCCTCTGGACATGCTGTAATGATTTGATGTCCTCATATTGTGGCACAGACATGAACAAGTGAGATAATGGTGTGGGTGGGTTGGTTTGTTTGTTTTAAGCACTGTATGGCTGCTTCAGTGATATGTCTGTAAAGTAACTGACATGACTTTTTTTTATGCTCTGTTGCCAAGATTATTCTGTGAAGACTGGAGATACTGTGATGATGGAAGTTTGCTGCCAAGACTGCTACTTGAAGATCCAGAAGATTTCTTCTTTGCCTTCAGAGTGCGGGATGGATCTCAGTGACAGATACAGCGCGCTGGGTTTGGGCAATGAGGCTGAATTATGTAATGCTCTGGCTGGACTTCAGACAAGCACCAAACAGGATGGCAACACTCCAGCGTGTGTGTTGGAATCCACAGAAATAGCCCTGCTGAATGACATACCCTACCACGAATGCTTTAAAGCTGCCATGAGCAAAGTGCTGGTGTCATTAAGTCCAAGTAAGGACTTGCACTCCATGGATGTTGATGGACATGGCAGTGGGATAGACCTCCAAGAGAACCAAAACAAGAGTTCTCTAGATGCGGATCCTGATGCTTTGTATGTTTTAGATGTATCTGAAGGCTTCTCCATCCTGCCAATTATAGCTGGCAAGCTTGGACCAGTTAGAGCCTACAGTTCCGTTGAGAAAGAACAGCACCAGGCAGCACTTCATGTTATTGCAGAAGCAAACCATTTCCCTAAGGAAACATTAGAGTTTTGGCTCAGCCACCTGGAAGAAGAAAGTGTGGTGCTACAGAGACCCAAATCAGACAAATTGTGGAGTATTATTATCTTGGATGTTGTAGAGACATCAGGTTTAATCCAGCAGGAGGTGATGGAAAAGGCTGCAATATCCAGGTACAGTATTAATGGACAAAAGTATTTCTTAGAATTTGTAATTATCTGAAAAATTTGGAAAATATTCTTTGTTACTACAGAATTACTGTAATGTTTTTTTTCCTTGAATGGATTGAACCTCACAGTGTTTCTGGCATGACGACTGTATACATTATGTATTTTTTTTAAAGGCATCAAGATTTCACTGTCACAGATTTCTCTGTCTTTTTTTAGGCAAGAATATGAATGTATGATCACATTCCTTGGTCTGTCAGAAGTTTGCAGGATAGAAAATAATAACCAAGGTGGCTTTTAGTGCAAGTTTAGAAAAGGCCAGATTCATGTACATGTCAAACAGTTGTTGGAACAAACTGGTCCTGCTAAAAGACAAACACACAGTGTTAGAACAGCCAGGGAGGTAGCAGCAAAGCTAGCTGTTCCTCACAGCAGAAGTGGGAACGAAGGCAGAGCAGGAGGAGTAATGGAAATGGGTAACTAAGTGTGAAATGGATTTATCCCCTTTTGTGGGCCTGTGAAAACTTCTCTGTTGACCTTCATGCATAGTGATAGCGTGTTATGCTTGGAGCACTTGGCTTCAGAGGAAGAACTAGTGTACCTTTCTAAAATAGTAGTAACTGTTCTTTCATTATTGTTGATTGATCAGCTTTACAGAAGAAATCTCTTTCATTTTTCAGATGTTTACTACACAGTGGAGGGAAGATTTTTCCACAGTATGTGTTGGTATATGGGATGCTTGTAGAATCAGAGTCTCTGTTACTGGAGAGTGCAGTTCAAGGAACAGAACCAACTCTGGGATTTAATATAGCTCCTTTTATCAACCAGTTCAAGGTATGAAGCTGGTGGGTGGCTTCCAGGCATCGTTTCAAAGCTGCAGCTGTTTAGATTTTAGATTAGATGTAAACTGTAAGAAAACACTGTTGAAATTATCTAGAGAGGTTTATGTGACCACCCAGGGACCTTGAAATAACCTAAAATGGGTGGTTTGTTTTAGAACTGGTGTGGAAGTTTTGTCCCAGTTACTGTACAGAAGGGTGACTGTGCTGCTACTGTTCCCAGTCTATTGTATTCCAGATTAGCGGGGTGTATTTTGCATTTGTGTTTGTCTCTGATAGGCATTACCGTAATTCCTAACAATTTTTGTGTTATGATTGTTTTCTACCTTTTCCTTTTGTAATGGCTATTGCTGCCTGAAGTTCTGATCTATACTCCTAGGTACCTGTTCGTGTGTATTTGGATCTCTCCACATTACCCTGTGTACCCTTGAGCAAGCCAGCAGAGCTCTTAAGGCTGGATCTCATGAACCCCCTGCTGAACAGCCCCAGCAGAGAAGTGAAGGTGAGTTTTGGGACCCAAAGTACACTTAAACTCCTGTACTGCAGCACTGCTCCTTAATTGCTCCAGTGGGCTGAATATTTCACTACAGGATTTGCTTGTCTGCAGGTATCTCTGAAAAGAATTGAAATCATTTGAACTATTTCCTTTCCAAAGAACAAAATAGGATAACTGATTATTATTTTAAATATTTTTAGGTACAAATTTGTAAGTCTGGCCGAGTCACTGCCATTCCCTTCTGGTATCACATCCATCTGGATGAAGACCACAGCTTAAATACATCTCATGAGTCCTCACACTGGAAACAAGCTGCTGTTGTTCTTGATGATCCCATCCCAGTTCAGGTTGGAGATGAACTTGTACTTGATGTCCAACACCATAAAAGCAATATCAGCATTACAGTTAAAAGGTGAAGAATGTCCTGTGTGATTTGTGCTTAATTACCTATGCATAAACTGACTGTTTGTAACACCACCGCTGTTACTTTGTATTAAAGCCCAAATTTTATTTACTGATCAAAAAGGCTGTTTTATTGCTTTAATGATATTTAGGTTCCACAGGTAGACTAAAATTTGCACTGTAAGGGTATCTTACCAAGCAGTTAGAGGAGGCATTGTCTTCACTGCAGCAAAAACCTGATTGCTGGCTTGTGTAGTGATTACAGCAGTGGGACAGACTCCTGCTACCAGGTCAGCTGTAGTGAGGAAAAAAAGCCTCTGGATGCCTGTACCAGAAATAGACAGCTGTGGCTGTTTGGAATGAAGTCCTTGTTTCTCAAACTGTAGTTCCATTTCTCAGTTGCCAAAGCCTCCTATGTCAGTGTATTGAGATGTGAGCCTTGTTAGGAGGACTAAACAGCATTCCAGCTGCAGTATCACAAATCAGTGCTGCACCCAGACCATTCTAAAAAGCTGTAAAGGAGTGCTGTTGGGTTACTCAAGCTATATAATGGAAGGTAAGACTGGTAAACTTCTTAGAATCCCCCAGAGAATTATTTTTGGGAATCCAATGGGCCTGAACTCATCTTTATGAAAGGTGTATGAAAAATACATCAGTCACCACAGTACTCCTATCTTCTACAGCATTACATCTTGGTATAATGCAGGTAACCAGTTCCTTCTATTAAATTTATATCCAAGTGGAAGACAAATCAAAGCTTTGAACTTGGCACTGGTTCTACCTTTGTAGAGAGGAGTAAGACTCTTAGCAAGATTTTTCTGTAGCTAAGCTTCCTTTTACTGTGCTGTCTCTTTGATGGAGAAGAGGCAATTCTGTGATTTTCCCTTAATAGTAGCCTGTATAAAGAGCCATCCACAAATGATTTTTCTAGATGTTCAGGGCCTGCTAAAGTCATTATATACTCTTCATTAGGGCAGATGCTTCAGATAGTTTAATTTATTTCTGTCTATCAAGTTCGCTCAGTTTAACTTCAGGGACTGTTAGAGCTGAGGTTGTCCCAGCCTCAGAGCTGAACCTGCACCTGATAAATTGCTGTAATGAAGGTCCTTTTAGGAGGGTGGAGGAAAGGTCTCCATTTTATTTTGTTCCAAAACGGAGGCACAAAGTCAGTTTTTTTGAAGATAAAGTAACTGGACACCATCCTTTATCCAAGGGGTACAATGCATAACAAAATGCAAGTAAATTTTAGAGTAGGACAGAGGCTCTTCATGCTGCATAGAAAACAGCATTTCTTAAACAAAAAACCCAAAACCATGATCCATAAAATTTTAAGTTACTGTCTGACACAACTAAACTGGCAGGTGCATAGCAATTTTACCAGAGTGCAATTTTATAGAAAAGTGTTTAAATTTCTTGAACAAGAAGACCTCTGACAAAAGCAAAAACCTTACAGAGTGGGTTAGGTGTATTTATTAGGCTTTTTAGCAATTAAGATGACAGCAAACTGACTTAAGAGAAAAATTAAAGACGCATTCTAGTCTCCTTGAGTAAGGCAAGAGCAATCTTTAAGACTTCTGGTTAAAAAAATTGGGAGGAGATTTGGCATAAAAGAACAGAGGAATAAATATGATTAAGAGAAAGATGAACTATGCAAATGAACTTTATATATAATCCTGATAGGTTGTGCTGTGGAATACTGTGGTAGTGGTTTTCAAAAGACAGGGTAAGGTGTCATTGCAGGATTTCTATTTATTTTTGAAAATCCATAGCAGTCTTTATGGAGATGTATGATCCTAATAAGCTACTGCAATTAAAAAATAACTTTTCTCCCAGAAAAAAAACAAAACCTGAACAAGCAGCAATCTTATACTGTGCAAAAAGAATAGCTGAATAATAATAATAAAATATCTTAGTAGCTTTCCAGAAATACTCTGAAAGAAGCAACTGAGACTCTTAAACAGCTGTTTTCCTCTCAAGGTCCTCTCTGTACATCACTTAAGTTTTACATCAAACAGACAAAACTTCAAGTATTAAAATTCTTCAGTGTGAGGTTTTTAAGAGCTAGAGCACAATAGCTACTCAGCTTCCAGCAGCGCTGATCCTTCAGATATTACTTCTACCCCTGCCCCTATTTACCTGCATACATGCAGGAAATGAGGTACCAATGCGTCGTGAACTTGTACAAGTTGTTTCCGTTAAGAGCAAAGCTATTACATGCATAAGGTGATACGTCAAATCAAGCATGGATAAGTAGATTCTGATTCTTCAGAAGCCCAAACATTCATTCCCTTTACAGCACAAGTCATAAAATACTGAAAGCACAAAGTCTTGTAGTAGTTCTACTTAAGATCCTCTTCTTCCATGATGACAATTGTAGTTCTGTCATTCATGCTCTTAAGTTACTGTAGCAGTAAATCAAAGTGATAGGTGAACAGTTTAAATAAAATCTTTAATTGCTTATTTACAACAAAGGCAATGAGTTGGCAAATTGAAAATCATGATTTTTACTTTCTCACTAATTTCAGATACAGCAAGTACATACTCAGCTATAAAATATGCAGCCTAGTGAGTAAGGCGCGGTATTTACATCACACTAGTACTGCAAAAAAAGCACTTAAGATGAATTTACTGACAGCCAGAAGTTAAACATTTATCCTGGAAATGCTAACAATGCTGAAAAAGAAGATCTTGTAATTGAAAAAGTAGTGCTCTAGTAATTTGTTTGTTTTTGTCAAATTGCAAACATGCAATAATAGTAAAAAACAGATAATGGGATAAAAACAATACCCCTTTAACATTGTCAGTTTTTGCAGAATAACATGTTGATATAAGGGTACTGCTTCTTGGGCTGAAATCTAGTCCTAGTAACTCCAGTATTAGACTAGCTACATAGTTTTTCCTCAGCAAAGGTCTTCTCTGGGGGAAAAAACAGCTATCGCATTTGAATCCAGGCTATACTAAAAGCATAACACAATCACACAAAGACACAAATCTAAGAATACAAATTACTACAGACACAAGATATCCTGCTTTAACAGCTTAAAAAAAACTTAAGTGTTAAAGAACTTATTGCAGGCCAAAATAAATCCGTTTTGTTTTCTACTTCCTTTTTGATATCCTTCATTCCCCCTTCATGTATTTTAAGGTAGTAACCGTTATTCTTATTTTAGAAGGATAGGGAAAAGAATAGTCAAGTTAAAGTATTAATCCAAAACTTACCATCCTGGCTGTCTCTTCTGAATATAAAAGACTTACAAACTATGAGCTTCAAGGACAACAGATACACCAACCATATGATCTGAGCATGGAATTTGATAGCAAGGCCTGTAGGGAATGTTTTCTTTGTAGAGGTTCTTTACTGATGCTCTGCAGTAACTATCTTCATGAAGGGACTTTATTTAGCTACATAGGAATGGGAAGAAGGTGGCATCTGTGCAGAAGTTACCATTTCACTCACACTCCATTCAGCATTGGGTATGGAAGTTAATCATCATTAAGACAAGCAAAGTTAACACAGTTTTTGCTACTGCCCTCCTTAAATTACATTCTTGAATTTAAGCTTTCCCATTTCTACTAGTACTTGCACTTCATTTTTATACGAGCCGAGGATTTTTTTCAAATGTTTTTTCTGCACTAATGAAATGCAGTGTAATTTTGATATGTGGAAGCATTTAGCAGTTTAAGGAGATGATGCTTAAATTTACGCAGAAACCTTTACCATGTGCGTGTTTCATATCCATGGGGTACTCACAGATGCTCACATCCATTACAGATTCTGAATTCAGATGTCAGTTACAGCCATACCATATCCTCTTCCTGTCCATGCAGCAGCTTTCCCAAGCTTTTCAACTTTTATCCTTAATAATAAATGTTAACCGGACACGTGTGGCAAGTATGTAGTAACTCCTTGACACATTCAAAGAAAAGGCGAGTTTAACTTTTATCCAAAGCTTTCTCTGATAAGTTGTTCTCTAGTTCAGGTGATTCCTCAGCATCCTGACTAGCAGAAGGGTTAAAAATCCCATCGACTGCAGGGGCTGTCGTCGGTGTTGTGAGCGGGGTCACAGTGTGTCCAAACCCCTGATAGTGACCCATGGGTGAAGATGGCATTGAAGAAGCATCAGAAATCGGGTCTTGAGTAGATGAAGACAGTAAACTTGTATGCTCATTTTGTTCATGATCCTCAGCAAAAAACATTTTCCTTGGTTGGCCCAAAACTGTCCTTCCTAGAATCATGCCAAATGGAAATATTTTTTAATCCTTCTAACATTAAATCAGTCTTTGAACACAAACTCTAAAACAGTCATGTTAAATTAGAAGACGAGTCTTTGTTTTGTATTGGTTTTACATGGGCATTGTTAGTTTTAATAAATAAAAAGATATCTTTCCATTTAAGAGAAAAACAAAGTATATTCCTCCTCTAACTAACATACCTGAAGCTTTTAAAAGAAAAATTAAAAACTAGACCCTAAGTCAGCCAGGAGTACTGGACAGAGCAAAGTTCCAGATAAACCATGAAATCGTCTCAGGATGCGGCTGCCACTAATTTAGGAATAGAACGTTCTCAGGATTCCATAAAGGTGAGCAATAGTGCGACATGAAGCTGGAAATACAGATGCTGTTGAGAGATTGTACAAATCTTGTCTGATACTTACCAACATTTCGAACCTGTTCAGATATATCTGCCCTTAGATCAGAAATATCCCACATGGCAAGGAACGAGTCAAAGCATGAGCCTTCTTCAGCTTCTTGAACATAAGGTTTATAGGAAAAACTGTAGTGATGTGCAATAGCAGCCAGAAACATCTCCACACAAATTATAAAATCCTGCAATGAGAGACAAAGACTTAACCATTCATAACTGGAGAAAAATAGTTCTGGGTTTCTTCTACAACTGAAAGACTGCAATTGCCCTGGGATACTGACATTGGCTACTGCTCCACCAGGATATTCTTGGCAGCCTTCATAGAGCCATACATACAGGACTTGCTTTAAACAGATACTTAACATGCAGCAGCTCTACAATGAATACCTGCAAGAAGAAATGTAAGGCTATCCAGACATATTTAACTGGGGCACATTCCTTCTTCCCAATACATGGATATAGAAGTGTTGAGCGTAAAACTCACATGGGGTGACTGGCTGAAACTTAGCCCAACTTAGAATAAATCAATACTAATCAAGCCTGTGTTAATTACAGTGAGTATGACAATATTTGCTTGAGATCAGCTATGCCATCTTATATATAACCATTCCTCCCCAGAAATAAGCATCTGCTCCTACCTGTAAGCCTGTAGCCACAGCTTCCACACTCTTCCATTCCCAGGTGTGTTTCTCAGAAATAACACCAACTTTCACCAACAATGCAATGAGCACAGCCTGCCTATAAAGAAAATTTATTATTAGTAGTATCAGTATTGTAACAGTAGTGCCAAAAATCTGCAAGCAAATCTGGTCATATGTATACATAGGAAGAATCTTACAAAAAACCTTTCTGTTCATATACTAGATTTTTAGAGGAGGAAACAAACTTAACAAGAGATGTCATTCATCCATGACCCTAAAGACCAACAGAACCAACAGAGAAACAACCAAAGAATTTGTTGTTCCAGTCAGTCATTAGAACAAGTTGCTTCTCTTTCAGGATGTTGCTGCAGCTCAGAGAGTAATGCTCTGATAGTCAAATACACTCACTCATTAGCAGCTAAGTGTGAACAATGCTTAAATAGCAACTTTTAGTTAAATTGCAGGAATTTGTTTTGAAAAAGTACTTCTTTTACTTAAAAAAATTAGTTTTGAAATAACTGCAAGTGAAGAATCTAAAGTTACGTTCTTGAGAATGACCTTACAAAACAGCAAGTCTAAAAAATAATCTTAAGTGAACAAGACTACTCTTTCCAACATATTAGTACCCTCTTCCCCTCACTGCAGCTCACTAAGATTGTGGGTAGATTTTTTAAGGCCTCTAACCTCAGTAAAAAATCCAGCCTTTTTAGCTCTTTTACAATCCACCCTGAGAGCAAGAAGTATCGAGTAGATAATTCACTTACCAGAAAGAAACAAAAACTACCATCTTCACACAAAGGAACTTGCCAACAGGCTGGATAGGGTTCAGTTCCTCACGCAGTACTTTATAAAACAGCACCAGACAATACATGGCAAACTGACAAGGAAAAGAAAATGAATTAAAGCTTTCAAATCCTTGTTTGTTTTGTGAGGGAGTTGTTTTAACTGCATCCCTACAGTTAAAATAGGCATCACAGTATAATACAAATTAAAAAAGCTATCTATTAAAAAAAAACAAACAAACTTTGGATTTATGGAATCTTTGCCTTTCTGTTTTAAAGCACGTTTTTTTTAATTCCTGAAATTCCAGTTATTTCAACCAGGACATAAAAGTTCATGCTCTTGCTGGGACAGTTGTCACAACAGAAAGCAATTACAGGTCCTTCTCTGACAGTCACCCATCAAACACAGGGGTGACAGTAACAGGAGGACAGAATTTCCAAATGATCCCAATTGTCATGCTGTGCTGACTCCAGCTGCTGTTGCCAAAAGAAGTAAAACTAATCCATGACCTGCAAAATGAAACTTTCAATTTTAGGGGCTGACATCTTACCCTTACATTATCTGACAGCTGACCCAACAAGAAAAGGTGTTGGGCAGGCCAGAATCTCAGCACTGCACACACCATTTTCTGGTTTCTTTTTCCTGTGAACGTCATCACCAGCTTTTTTACATTTTTAACATACTGATTTTTTGTATGTGTGCTGGGAGGAAGATATAAGGGCAAGTGGAGTAATCTCTTCTAGACAGGGGCACTTCTGCAGCTCTAATGCCTGGGCCATACCTCACCCATCAAGTAATTTGGGGTAGAAAGGTGCTTGCTCTATGGAGCTTCATAGTAAAAATAGTAAAACTTCTAGATTATCTGGTTTTCCAAGGGTTTTCATATATAATTTTTAACAGACAGCAATTTTGAAATACAATGTAAAATATTCTGCCTGTAAGAATTACCAGACATTAACACAATCACTGCCACCAGTTCACATAGAATATTCACATAATATTAATATGATGAATTCAAAGAGCAGAAAGATGTACTCCTGATACTCACTAGTTGTGACATGTTGTTAAGTATAACCAGGTAAGTCCATGCATTGTTGAAGCTGAAGTTCCCTTCATCATACACTCCCACTAGTTCACAAATTCTGGAAGAATTTTTAGAGTTAATCACTATGTAGTAACAGATCACTTCCCTCACGTGCTACATCTTCATTACATCAAACAACTCTTAGAATTCAAAACTTCTTCTGGTACTCAAATATAGGCACTGGGGGCTTGCACAAGAATCAGTTTCCAACAGCATATATATCTATACCTATATCTGTATATCTATATCTGTATATATATGTGATATAGAAATATTTATATGGATATTCACTGAGAGTAGCAACTTTTTCCACAGCCCCACAGAATTAGTAGTAATGACCACCAATGCAAAGCACATGAAATTAAGCTTTCAGCATCCGCATGCATAACTGCCTACTATTCCTGTACAGCCACAGGCTACAAGATATATATGAAGGCACACAGTCCAGCTTGTTGCATGCAAAGTTTAAAAAAAATTTTCAAAGTTACATGAAACCTGTCATTAAAAATACTCAAGTGTTGAAGTCAATGAAAAAAATGAGGAGGAAAAAAGAATCCAAAAATTAAGAGATCATAAAAATATGTTTCCCACCCTAACAGTACTTCACATTCTCTCCCATTCATTTCAGAAGCCGGCATTAAGTACTTATTATTTCAATTCTGCAAATAGTCATTTGCTATAGAGAAGTCATAAAGAAATCATAGGCTGATTCAAATTGTTGGGACCCATTCAGCATGTAACACAAGTCTGCTTTCAAAGTGCCTTGATCCAATACAAAGAGCATGAAAATTCATTCCAGTGTAACTCAGAATTACATCCTGAAGATCAATATAAATTATTTATCGGTGTACTTACAAAGCAATAATGGTAGTAAATGGTCTGACAACAGTGTACTGCAAAACACCCAGTTTACATCTAAATAATAAAACTCTGCAAGAGAAACACAAAATTCATTTTACAGTGATTTAAATACAATTAACTTCTGGAAGATTCCTATTCTGAGTAGACTCACTAAGGTAGATTTTTCTTTTATGGTAATTTCAACTTTTGCATCCAGAACTTCATATTTACAGTATACAGTGTATACACAAAATACAAAAAAGAGCTGGACTTTTACAGACACACAGGAAATACTCAATGATTCACTATTTTAGCCATGAAAAGTCTGGCTGGGCTAAACAAAGAGAATGCAATTTTTGCTATATTTGAAGACGTTAAAGAAAAACTATGAATTTAAGCGTAAGAGTCTTTAAAATTAGAATTGTTTTAATCACTGTTAAGATCACCAAAGCCCTTTGCCCAGTATGGCAAACTGCATAAAGAAGCTGTGATCACTGAAGCCCACCTTCCCTTCCCCTCACCCCATACAGCTTTATCAAAATTCCCTAAAACAGAGAGATTTTATCAGTTTAAGCATTCAGAAATAAGCAGTTTCCGTCCTTTCACCCTTCACCTGAAATAAAAACAACAGGTTACCTTGTCTACTCCCAATTCTACATTAGGTTTTTGGCAAATATTTTATGATAGCAAAAGAAGCAAATTCCAGGAGACAGTTTCAAAATATTTTTCAAAAATAAAAAAGTTTCCTTCAGCATCCCCTGAGTCAATCAATGCATCTTAAGTCCAAGTCACATGTTTTACAGATTGATAATCAACAGCTGCTTTCAGCAGAGGTTCATAGCTGATCAAACACATACAAACCATAAACTGACTCTGTCAAGCAGCAGAAGTTATGCTGCTAAATACGAAAACAAAATGTTTGTATCAGCTTACACAGCCTAAAGCTCAAAGATGTCATCATATACTCACTCTCCCATAGCCCACGACGGACAGCAACAGAGAGGGGGCAGATGCCTCTGCTGATCTTTCGCTTCTATTATTAACACGAGGTTTGGGTACCGGTTGGTTAAGTAATTTGAAAGAAAAACCATAAAGTTATAGATGACATAAGCTTCATAGCATTCTCGACATGTATCCACATATATTGCAATCTTGGGGTATTTCAAAGCTATCCACTGCAAGAAGAGAGGTACACAAAAGGTTACATGCCAGAAAGACAAAAGGGATTCCAACGACAACACTGGTTCTGCGAGCTCATGAGACAGCAGGCACTGACCAAACAGGGCTGGGAGCATTGGGCTGCTGAGAGAGAACTGCTACAGCTACAAAGTAACGTTCTGCAAAAACACGCACAGAACTTCAGACTGCACTTGGGGTAGACAACTCTCTAAACCAGGGTTTCAGATCAAAAAGGGATTTTTTTTTTTTTTTTTTTTTTTTTAGTGAAACTGTGGTTATAGATCAGCTGTCAGAGCTCTCAGTTTCTGAGTATCACACTACTGCTGCACTGTGCAAAGGCTATTATTCTTTGCCCCCTGAAGCAAAGAGGAATAATTTTATCACTAAGCATAACTTGGGAAAGAACTTTAGTACTAAGCCTAATTTGGGTAAGAAAGGCACAGCACTGAATTTTGAGTCAGTTCTTGGATCAGTCTGGTTTCCACTTCTGCTATTAAGAAGGAAGGACCAAAAGCAGGTTCTGGTCATACCCCCTCCCCCACATCTCTCATAAAGCATACTCAAGGACAGGGTAAAGAAAGGTTAGCAAAAGCAACCCCAGATCTCCACAAGAGGAAAGCAGTATGAGTAGAACTATGCTTCTGACATACTGCAATAAACAGGACTGCCCAGAAGTTCCCAGGACTACCACTCTCCATGTAGCACAGCTTCTGCTGTGACACTGTTTTCCCTCACTCCCACATCAAGCAAAATTTGATCGAGCTGTTAGCAGTAAGAGAACACTTACACTGTCTAAACTGTAAATCGGCACCATCCACAGAATCCTGTTACAATAACAAAAGAACATTTTATATTACTAGAAGTATTTTTGTCTGAATTAAATCCAATATTTGTAGCATACATAAAATGAGAAATATTACCTTATTATTGGTTTCTGTAATTCAGGTTGAGTATAATGGACTAAGTGTTGGAGTATCCCCCAGAGAGATATTGGTATAGTCATGAGCAGAAATATCCCAGCGATAAACCATGCCTTGGTATGAATTCCAACCTTGCAAGATCAAAGTTTCAGTCTTAATACTTTAAAGAATTTCAAGTACACAAAACATTCTACAAAAACAGACTAGTGCCCAGTATTTAATTTACTGAAACCCCCAACAGATTCCTTGCTCTAGGTCTGGAACTTGTCTCAATTCAGTGCTGCATTGTAAAGTTCCTGAAAGCCTATGGATTTAAAGACCTTATAGCTTTAAAATCAAGTTCCAACTAGTAATCAATTAGTTTCATTAAACAAACTGAAATAGATATGCACATATATACATAAAACCACAATGTCCACTAAAACATAGGCCCGAAATTTTAAACCAAAGCTCTCTGAAAAACAACTAATAATCCTAAACACTAAAACCTGACAAACACAGCAGACTTTTCTCAGTTTCTTTTGATGAGAAGCTCTTCTCTAATCCCCTACTTTACATCAACACCCCATGTCTTCTGTTGCTTTCCAGTTTTGCTTCTGATTAGTTTACAAGTATCAGACTTAATGGTAAAGACTTTGATATCAACACCCATTATGCTGAACATGCATTATGCATCAGAACAGATTTCAAACCTGAAAATTTTACACACATTCAAGACAGATCTTAATGACAGCAAGTCCTGAAAAATATACCCTGAAAAAGCTTACCTCAGGGGCACAGACCTGTATCATACTGAACAATATGGGTATTTTAAGGTTAAAATTTTATTTCTTATTAGAGAAGCAATAAGATCGTATGTGTGTGTAATTCACACACAGCTGTTATGGTACTACCGGCATGAAAGAACAGCTTCTGTATCCATAGAGATGTTCTACTAAATTATCTCTGATCAGACAGAAATACCTTTATGAACACCAGCATTACTACTAAGTTTCAAAACCTAAGTTCTGGGATGAACTTATGGAGAGAGCCAGACTCTTCCTGATGGTGCCCAGCAATACAGCAAGAGGTAATGGGCAGAAACTGATGCCCAGAAGGTCCAGCTGAACATGAGGCAGAACTTCTTTACTGTGCAGTGACCAAGCACTGGAACAGATTGTCCAGAGAGGGTATGGAGCCTAAGATATTGAAGAACTGCCTGGATGCAATCCTGTGTCATGTGATCTGGGATGGCCCTGCTGGATCAGTGAGGTTGGACCAGATGACCCACCGTGGCCCCTTCCAACCTGACCTGTCACTCTGTGACTCTTGGCTAACAAAGATTTCTTCAGAATTGTTCCAGCTGTTCAAGCACCAACTATTATGGAAACAGAAAGGGAAAGAAACACCACCCTGTTCCACTGCACTTCACTCGGGCTTTAGCAGCAGGACAAATGTGCCCAGCAGCACCACGGCACTTCTCCAGCCTCTCCTTCCATGGAACGGGTCAAGCTGGAAGAGACCACAGTGGGTCACCTCCCTGCTCCGGCAGGGTCATCCCAGAGCACACGACACAGGATCGTGTCCAGATGGTCCTTGAATATCTCCAGTGGAAGAGACTCCACACCATCTCTGGTCAATCCGCTCCAGTGTATGGTCACTGCACAACAGAGAAGTTCTTCCTCATGTGCATCAGTTTCTGCAATTGCCTCTTGTCCTATTGCTGGGCACCACCGAGCAGAGCCTGGTCCACCCTCCTGGCACCCCCGCTTTCGATTCTTTAATACGCTGATGACACATTTCCCCGCCGGATCCCTGCCCGGGGCCGAGCCCGCTGCCAGCGGCCCCGGCGGAGCGTCCCCGGCCGCATCCCCCACCTCCAGCTTCTGCAGCTCCCATACGCAGAGCGGAACCACCACCAGCAGCCCCACGATGTAGAGCAGCACCACGAGCGGCCGGATCCATCGCCGCCAGTTCCCGCAGGTGCACGGCATGGCCGCGGCGCCGCCGCCAGCGCTCCTCGCACCGACCTCAGCGGGCCGGCAGCCCCCGCGGGGCGCGCATCACCGGCGGGGCCGCCGCCTCGGCTCCGTACCCGTGCTGGGCTCCGTATCCC